>CM035444.1:96942542-97542542 GCA_020310875.1 Ceratopteris richardii | reverse complement strand
TGAAAAATCAATCTTAAACATCTTTCCATGGGAGTGGCAATAGGTTTGCACTCCTCAAGGCCAAGACTTTGATTTGCTTGAGCTTTTGAGCATCCACTGCTTTTGTAAGTATGTCTGCTAATTGATGTTTAGTTCCAACATGTTGAATATCAACATCTTCATTCACCACCTTCTCTCGGATATAGTGATAGTGCACTTCAATGTGTTTTGTTCTTGCATGGTACACTGGATTAGACGCGAGCTGTAATGAACTTACATTATCTCCAAAGAGTAGTGGACGTTCTATAGATAGATTCATATCTTCATAAAGCTTCAAATACCACATAATCTCACATGTTGCATTTGTAAGGTTTCTATATTCAGCTTTTGTGCTTGAAAGTGCTATTGTTGGCTGTTTTTTAGAACTCCATGAAACCAAATTATTACTTGCAAATATCAGATATCCACCTGTACTCCTTCTGTCATCCTTATTTCTGGCCCAATCTGCATCATTGTATGCTTTCAAATCCATACCTTCATGATATTTATAGCCCAAACTTTCTATTAATGTACCCTTCAAATATCTTAAAACCCTTTTAGCTACTTGCATATGTACATCGGTGGGTGTGTTCATGAATTGAGACAATGTACTTACGCTAAATGTAATATCCGGCCTTGTTAAAGTTGCATATATAAGAGAACCAATCAAAGACCTGTAGATAAGTGGATCTTCCAAAGGTTCACCATCTTCAGCACTGTACTTCACATTGGGTTCCATCGGATTATTGATACTCTTGCAATGCTCCATGCCATATTTCTTTAACAAATCAGAAATATACTTCCTTTGTAGAAGATATACACCATCATCCTTCTTCATAACTTTGATTCCAAGAATGTATGTAAGTTCTCCTAAATCTGAAATTTTAAATTCAGAACCAAGCTCTGCTTTGATCCTGGCTATCTCAGCTTCATATTTCCTGTTATTATCAAGTCATCCACATAAATTGAAATATAAACAATCAATGATCCTTCAACCTTAACATACAAAGAAGTATCTGCATTTGAACACCTGTATCCCTACTTTTTCTTCATCCATTGCTTTAACCCATTTCTTTACCTTTGATGCTTCTTTAAAAGTTGTTGGTTCCTGCTCCTCAAGAAGTTTTGCCATATAAGCTTCAGGAGAAAATCTTTGCAGTTGCCTTCTTTCTCTTACTGGATACCTTGATTGACTTCTTCTCCTACCACACTTTTCTTGCCTTCGAGTTTGAGTTCTTCTTGATGTAGAACCTTCACTTTCTTCTTCCCATGAATCAATTTCCTTTGAAATCAAATCAAGAATTTTCTTCAACTTTTGATTGGGGGGAGTTATCTCTTCATGTGTAATCTCACTTTTTGGTGAGCTTGGAGAACTTGGCTCTTCTTCATGACTTCTTGTAGTTTCTTCTTCATCTACCTGCACTTCATGTCTATATCAAGATTTATCTTCATGAAAAATAACATCTCTCGAAACAATTACCTCTCCTGTATCTGGCTTCACACATCTATATCCTAGTTGCCCTTCTGCCATACCAATAAAAACCATTTTTTGTGACCTTGGATCCAACTTTGACCTTAACAGTTGTGGAACATGAACAAAACATATGCTTCCGAAAATTCTACAATTAGAAATATCTGGCTTTGATCCTTAAAACAATTCATAAGGTGCATTTTGTACATGACTTTGAGTAGATGGTAACCTGTTCATCACATAAACTGCCATATTGCATGCTTCAGCCCAAAAAGTAAGTGGTAAGTCCTTTTCATTTGACATACACCTACCCATCTCCAAGATAGACCTATTTCTTCTTTCGACCACACCATTTTGTTGAGGTGTGTATCTGTTTGTAGTCTCCTTTTTAATTCCTCAATGTTATGTTTACAAACTTGTAAACATCAAAGTACACAACAAAAGTGATGAGACCTCCCAAGATCTTCAAAAGATCAAACAAATATTTCCAAACTTCAGAAATCAAACTTTCAAGAAAACAGAAATAGGTGATTGTAGAAAAATAACCACCAAAAAATCATGGAGCATAATTTCTCAAAACTAATCATATATTCTGAAAGTAGACTCAGATTATCATGCTTTAGAAACAAAAAACGTCAAAAAAAGTGGAGTATAGCTCCCAAACAAATATCTTGAAGTCAAGGTATGTGGAGGCTTGAATCAGCAAGGTATGACTAACTGTCTGAATTGACAACTGACAAATATCAATAGGAAAAATCAACCATCTATGATAGATTTTTCTATAACTATAAAGTATGAGAGCTAAGGAGACTTCTCCAAGTGAAATCACTCAAAAACACCTCATAATGACTAAGTATGAAAGTTTGAAGAGAGGTATATCTTTGATAATACACCGAATAGACACAAGAAGGAAGATCTGCAAAAACGCCTACTTGCAGAGGGTTTTTTCATTTGAAATTGTAGAAAACCTCATGTACTTATATAGTACACGTTGTAAGCTTCGCAACGCAACAACGATCTTTCAATTTTGCCACCTACACTAAGAGAGTCACTCTTTTTATTGAGAGGCTATCAATAGAAGCACCTTCCTTGTCTAAAAATAGACACCTCTCCTTTCCTTCTTACTTTTATCTACTTTAAATCTAAATTAGGAGATGTGAGTGCCTCCACATGTTATTTATCATAAACAATAAACTCCATAAGCCTAGAAAATAATACTTTAGAGCTTGTTCTCACGTAACATTGCCCCCTAAAGCTCTAAATCCAAATGTTTGACTCCAAGTAGAACTTTGATTCGCTTGAGCTTTTGAGCATCCATTGCTTTTGTAAGTATGTGTGCTAACTGATGTTTAATTCCAACATGTTGAATATCAATATCTCCATTCACCACCTTCTCTCGGATATAGTGATAGTGCACTTCAATGTGTTTTGTTCTTGCATGGTACACTGGATTAGACGCGAGCTGTAATGAACTTACATTATCTCCAAAGAGTTTGTAAACACAAAACTTTTGACCATTCCAAGCCTTGTATGGAGTGATCAATTGCAGTGATTTAGTTGGACACTTGTTAAGTAGGTATGTTTCGCACATAGCAGCCTCAAGTGAGAAGCTACGTGGTAAAGCCCAACTTTTGACTATACAACTCGACATTTCCATGAAAAATTACTTTTTCTTTATGTAACTACATTTTTTTGAGGTTTATATGGCATTATACACTTATGTTTTATCCCATGCTCAACCAAATATGCATTGAAATCAGAAGACATGTATACCCCCCTTGATAGAATAGATTGTGCCCTATTTACATGCTAACAGATTTTCAAACATAGCTAGGAACTCGGTAAAGCACATAAACACTTTCAACTTTTCTTTCAATGGATACACCTATGCATGCATGGAAAAATCATTAATTAAAATCATGAAGTATACGTTTTTCTCAAATGAAGGTGTTTGCATAGGATCATAGACATCACTATCAACAAGCTGCAATTTATGAGCTTTTCTAATTGAACCATCTTTTGGGACGGAGCAATGCCAATTTTTTCCCAAAATACAATCTCTAAAGACATATTTAGAAGGTGCCTCAAGTGTGGGTAGTGAAGAGACCATTTCAGATTTTTACATGCATAGTAAACTAGCAAAATTCAGATGATCAAAGCATGCATGCCAAAGATTTGCATCTTAGAGAGCATGAGAATCTTTAACTACACGTTGAATCATTCATAGATTTTTTTCAAAATCTTTGATATTATATATCCCACACCAAAACAATACCACAAGCACTCATAACATCATGATTAGGGAGCTCATGAATTGTGCATTTTCCATTAAGAAATTTGACAACCAATCTAATCTTGGTTAATTCTGAAACCCACAATAGAATTTTATTGATTACTAGAAATATAATGCATTTGAAAATGTGAGACAATTGCCATCACCAATAGTCAAAATGATCTGACAAAATCACATTATAGAGTAAGAGGATGATAGAACTCGGAGAAGCTTGGAGAGTACCTCTCAAGTTAACTACACAGGTAGAGGAATAGGTACTAGAGGAAGGGGCAGAGGAGGAAAGCAAGGCAGGTGGAGATCCTACAACAATCCAGCTTGCAAGGTTTGTGGCCTTACCAACCACACCATAGAAGAATGCTTCAAGAAGACAAGGAATCAAAGGGGAAGAGGCTTCCATAGAGGTAGCTATGGACAATCTACAGGTAGGTTCAACAATGGAGGATGCAATTACAATCACAACTACAACCAAGGCTACAACAACAACAATTATCAAGGAGGTTTTAAAGGAAGAAGATCGATGGTAGATGTGCAACCATACACTTGTACAAATGCATCACCTTGAGTACAAGGTACTTGATGTGGCCAAATCTCCCATGCCATATCTTACTTGAGCCCACACTTGTGCTAGTGGTAAGATAACACAACTCATACATGTTCTTCCTCCTTATACAAGTCCCAACATAGTTGTTGTTACTCTCTATAATCTGATCTCTTGTCTTACTAAAACATACTTGATGACCTTGAACAATTGTAGAATCTACTAAAAGTAGATTTTGATTGATTTGTGGAACATACCGCACATCTAAAAGCTTTCTAACATCCCCATTAGCGTTCATGAAAGAAATCATACATTTGCCCTCTATAGGGAATCTTAGCTCGCTCAGCTCCCACACATTGTGCACTTAATTATTGCCAATGACATTGTATTTGTACATGATTTAATACATACACTGCATTATATATTCACTTCACTTCTCAGGCATATCTACATTAGTATAGTGATTTTCTCAGATCTTGTTCTCAGTGCATGATTGATCATTTGTAGTGATTTAAAGCATGATATATTAAGTATATTGTGTAATACATTGCTACAAAGTCCCGTTATCATTACTTCTCTGAATCGTGAGATATTAGCATTTTATTGTTCTCTGGTTTGTTCTGATGCATGTCGAAAATGTCGAGCATGTCCTATGATTTTCTAAACATCATACTCAGCATGTAGTTCATTATTTTGAATAAAATCATTTAAGATTGGTAGGTTCCTAAGTTAATTATACATCACCAAAAGGAATAAAGCTAATTGCTAGTGTGCTATGAGCACTATTCAATATACTGAAGAGGTGTAGAGACAAGAATAGCAAGTTTATGACCTTGGATTAATTTTCTATCTATCTGTCTCGTTCCATTGATTAGTGGATCATGTTCCAAGCAACATAGGAGATTATTTATGATCACTAGTAAGCTAAATAGGTGCAGTACACTCTCCAATAGTTTTTCTTGGCTGGTGTGAGGTAGGTTTAAGCAACACCAATTCATCTCTGAAGATTATCCTCCATCTCCTCCAACACAAACTCTGAATACAATAAATGAATGCAAATAAAACTCTATAAAAAGTATATGTGGCATCATTCAAATGATGCATTTGATGAAGATCATTCCCACCTCAAGCATAATGAAAGCTTGATGTTGCAATATCTCCCCCTCAAGCTCAAGTATGCTTGAGTCTTCATTCTCTGATAGGTTGAATACTTGTCATAGCTTTGAATCTACAAAGCTTTATCCCATCAAGTGCCTTTTTCATCATGTCTACTATTTGCTTCTCAGAAGGAACAAATGAAATGTCAATTTCCTCTGCCATAAGCTTCTCTCTTAGAAAGTGTTAATGGAATTCTTTGTGCTTTTTCCTTACATGAAAAGTTGGATTTGTAGCCAAATGCATGGAACTTACATTATCTCCAAGTAAGTGAGGCTTGGGACTTACAAGTCCCAAATGTGAGCACAAATCCTTGAGGCATATTGCTTCTTAACTTGCAATAGTTAGACCTCTATATTATGCTTCAGTTGAAGATAAAACAACTATTGGTTTCTTCTTGGAACTCCATAGCACCAATTTTGAACCTGCAAATCCTAAGTATCCAGAGGTACTTCTTCTATCATCCTTTGCTCCTGCCCAATCTGCATCTGAATAGATTTTGATATCTAAATCTGAAGAATAAGGATAATAGATACCTTCATTAAGTGTCCCTTTGAGGTACTTGAGTACTCTCTTTGCAGCATCCATGTGTGGCCTTCTTGGTGAGTGTATGAACTGAGTAAGCACTCCCACACTATATGATATGTCTAGTCTTGTGTGAGTACCCATTATCAAGCTACCAAATAAGCTTTGATACTCTTTCAGATCATGAATCTTCTCACCTTCATAAACTCTTACTTTATGGTTCAATTCCAAAGGTGTACCTACAAGCTTTATGTTCTCTATTCTAAACTTGAGAAGTAGGTCTTCAATGTATCTTCTCTAAGTTAGATACATCCCTTCATTTGTATAAATCAGTTGCATGAGCTCACCTAAGTCGCTTATTTTGAATTCCTCTTGCATCTGTCTCTTGGTCATTTGAATGCCACTTAGATCATCACCTGTCACAATAATATCATCTACATACACACATAGATAGATAACCTCATTGTGATTCCTTTTGATGAATAGAGAAGGATCTGAGTTGCCAAGTTCGAACCCTTGATCTTGAAGGTATGTGACCAACTTGTAATTTCAAGCTCTAGGAGCTTGTTTCAATCCATACAATGCTTTCTTATGTCTACAAACATCGGATGTTTGATTAGGATTTTCAAAACCTGATGGTTTTGATATCTATACCTCTTCAATTATCCAACCATTTAAGAATGCATTTCTTATATCAAGTTGGAGGAGTCTCCAATTTCTTGCAGCAAGTACACTTATCAATGTTATGATTGTAGTCATCTTTGAAACTAGTGAGAATGTTTCCTCATAGTCTACACTATGAGTTTGTGAGCATCCTTTGGCAACTGATCTTGCCTTGTACCTACAAACTGATCCGTTTGAGTTTCTTTTAACTTTATATACCCATCTGCAAGCAATTACCTTTTCATTGGGTGAGATTGGAATCAAATCCCAAGTGTCCATCTCCTTCAATGCATCTATTTCTTCTTTCATGGCTTTTTCCCAATTAGGGATTCCCTTTGCCTCTTCATATGTTTAGGATTCCTCTGAAATTGAGTCCTTTGCCAAGTAGATTGAATGCTTTGTAGTAAATGTGATATCATATATATATATATATATATATATATATATATATATATATATATATATATATGGTCGTCTTTTCTCTCCTGTTGATCTTGTAGGTGCTTGCATGGAGCATTCTCCACACTCTTGCATCTTTGCTTTGCCTCTTGACTTCCATAACTTGTAATCCTTTTCCTTTTCCTTTTCATCTTGTTCATCATTTGTATCACTTCTTGGATCCTTGACATGTGTATCATGCTTGCTTCCTAAATGATGAGAATCAGAATCAAGATCATATGGTAGATTTACATTTTGTTTGTCTTCATCATACCAAGACCTGTGTTTTCCAAACACAACATCTCTACTTGTAGTAAATTTCATGGTTCAAGGATTATAGAACTAGTTACCCATCTAAGTTGAGTCATGCTCAATAAACACTACCTCTATGTCCCTTTCATCTAGCGTACCTCTTATTTGTGATGGTACATGAACATAAACTAAACAGCCAAACATCTTGCAATGTCCAAGAGTAGGTTTTCTTCCATAACATGCTTCATAAAGAGTCATACTTTGAAGTTATTTCAATGATAGTATATTGACAAGGTACATAGTAGTTGAAATAGTCTCTGCCCATAGATAATATGGAAACCTCTTTTCTTTGAGCATTGTTTTGGCTGATCCAACCAATTTCTTGTTTCTTCTCTATGCAATTCCATTTGATTGAGGAGAGTACCTGGTAGTCACTTCCCTTTTGATACCTTTATCCTGCAAGAACTCATCAAACTCTTTGGAGAAGTATTCTCCCCCTCCATCACATTTGAGCTTCTTGAGTGATCTACCCATATGATTCTCCACATGTGCTAGATACTTTTTGAAGGAATCAAACAATTCATTCCTACTCTTGATAAAGTATAGAATAGTCCACATACTATGAACATCAATAAATGAGACATAATACCTTGATCCTACCAATGAAGGTTCTTGTCTTGGTCCGCATACATCTATATGTACTAAGTCGAATAAGTTGTTGTGGATGTAGCCTTTTGTGGTTGAATGATTGTCTTTGTGCCTTCCCAAATGGACATGCATCACATTTGTTGATCGTGTGTTGCTTTCATATATTTGGCAATCCAAGAACACTTACTGCATATATCCTTTACGGTTATTTCATTCACATGAGCTATCCTCTTATGCCATACTTCAAGCTCACTTAGGGTTTGAGACCCAAAGTTGAATAGAGCTATGTTTTTTGTTTCTCCTACTTCAAAAGTTAAGAGCCTACCATGATTCTCACCTCTAGCTATCTTCTTGAAGCCTTGACATGGATCTTCCACAAAATCTCCATGTTGGGTGAATCTAACTTCCAAGCCTTTCTCACCTATTTGGCCTACACTTATTAGGTTTTTTGTAATAGTGGGAACATAAAGTACCTCGCTTAGAATATTTGTCCTCCCATTCAAAGCTTTGACATTACCAATCTTCTCCACACTATGCTTTGTGGCATCCCCTATTTTAACTTCATGTCTTTGCTTTAGACTTCCAGATTAGATAACAGAGTTATGTTGTATGTAACATGGTTTGAGCATCCTGAATCTATGGATAATAAATGTTAATCTTCTTTACCTTCCTTGTGGCTTAGATTCATCAAGAGCAAAGAGTCTTCATGTTGTTGATCTTTAGAATAATTGTTGTAGTCTCTTCTATAATGGCCTCTACTGCTATTGTTGAAGTTGTGTCCACCTCTACCTTTATTGCTGCTATATCCACCTCTTCCACTTCCTTTCTGGGTCTTCCCATTGAACTAGCAATTTTGAGTGGTGTGGTTGGTATTATCACAAATGGCACAAGGTTAAACATTTTGACCTTTGTTTTTGTCATGCTTTTGTCCTTTTGTATTCCCTTTCCACTTGCTCTTGCATGCAAAGTTGGCTTGGGACGTTTCATCTTCATCTTCTTCCTTCTTCTTGCCTTTCAGTTTCTTTTCCTTCTTACTTGCATATAGAGCACTAGTTGAATTAACATGATAGGATTTACCTTCCTTTATGCTATTATTGGCATCTTGATTGAAGAGTTATCCAAGAAAGATGTTGAATTTGGGAGTTTTCACATCCATGATTTGATCATAAGCTGTGATGAAAGACTATGATTGCTAGCCACCTCTAATCCCATTGCGAATTTGGCTCATGATTGCCTCTTTCAATCAGCTCTCCAATGGATAACAATTTATCAGAAAGGATACCAATTTATTAGAAACCTCCTTGACCTTTAAAACAAACTCAGTGATGGTTTGTTTTGGAGTCTTCTTCATCTGATTGAAATCATTCCAAAGATGGTTCTTCCTTGTTTTTGTACTAGTACTAGCACAAAGAAATTGTCTAGAGCATCCCAAGTCTCTTGAGATGTCTTGCATCCTCTAATATGTGGTAATAGAAAATCAGAGATACAATTGAGTATGTATGATATTGCTTGAGCATCCCTTGCACACCAAAGTGTGAGTCTATCTATTTCCTCTTGATTAGTTCCTCCTTTGGATCTTGGAATAGGCAGTGCTTCATTACCTAATACAATCCCAAATAGATTTCATCCTTGCAAATAAGACTCCATTCTAATTTTCCAAGCAGCATAATTATTTCTATCATATTTCTCAATCATTGATGGAAAGACGTCTCCCATCTTGAAGTTGCTTTGATACCACTAAAAGAAGTTGGAGAGGCTTGGAAAGTTGAGTTCTCAAGTGGTGAAGTTGGTCGAGAAAACCATCATAGGACCAGCCCTAGCTCTTTGGATATGCAAATTAGACCTTGTAGGCTTGTGGTTAGTGCAATTGGAAAACTTCCTCTTAAGGGAGTGTCATACATAGGGTTGGCTTGCTAAAATGCATAAAAGCCCTAACTTAATAGAAGGACAAACACTTTTAACACTGAATTGGTGTCATCCGGATTTTTTAGGGATGTCCAAGGAATGACCCTGAGACTAAAAAGGTGCTTCTATTGATAAATGTCTTTATTCCAAAGTATCTTGGCCTTCTATAGGTGCTCCCCTTCCACTCTAATGACATCCACTATGAGAAACTAAATAGAATCATGTTTTCTTAGAACTTGTGGCCCACTTCTGGTCTTTGTTGATGATTTAATAGGGCTTCATCTTGTTCCACCCTTTCCACAAGGCGAATAAGTGGAGCTTTCTCCATCTAGATAGAAAGAGAGTTAATCACGTCACTCTTTTTGAAATAAGATCCACCCAAGAAGCTTCCCCATTTGGCCACAAATTTATTGGATAGAGCTTCAACATCTAATATTCCCAATTTGTTTTCATCTCTCTGGCTACAAAAAATATCCCATTTGATTTTTGGCACCTTTCTCCTATTGATATCTCCCATCCAAACAAAGTTTCTAAAAATTCTTCCAAACTTTTTCATATCTAGGTCTCACTACCTCCAACAAGCTAAGAACTAGATGATGGAGGATATAAGGAATGTATTGATCACCATTGCATGACGAATAACATCAAATCGCATATGCTTCTAGCACCAAAGTCCGTTGTCAAGCTTGCAAAGCACCCAACATCATAATATTTAGGTCATATACACATATAGTGCAGTTGTGTAGTTAGAGCACCCATAGGAAATTCGGTTCTTTCCTAGAGCATAGTATGTCCTACCTACTGCAACGCGAATCTTAACAAAGATAAAAGTTCATATTACTATAATTTATATAAAATGAACTATGATATACTTGAAAAATAGAAATGGAACATCACTTATAATATTTACAAAGAGTTGAATATAGTCAAATCTTAAAATATAGAAGCATATGCCATGAGAGATTTAAAAAAATAAGTTTTACATACCAAGCTACAATTTAAATAACTTGGTTTCAGGCCGTAAATCCCTTTGTGATGGCTCTAGAAATAAGTTAGGTTCTATGATAACTCTTAGTTGCTATCAATTTCGTAATTTTGAGCTTTTAAGATAATTGATAGCTATTATATTTATAGCTATTAGTTGCTAGCAATTTGTTAGTTATTAGATTTTATTATAACTAGTTTATTGTTAATTGTTATCAAACTTTGTTAGTTGTTATTTTTTTATATACATTATAGCTTTTTTTTAATCCATTTTCTATTATATTCTATTCTAACATTAGCTACTATGAATTTTTTTAGCTATTATCTTTTATAATAGCTCTTAGCTTTTATTATAATTTAGTTGTGTGCAATTTATCAGCTCTTACCCTTTATTATAACTCTTTCAAGTTTAATGCAAAGTGACAAAATATATTGATTTGAACAATGTGCAAAAGAGAAAAGATGCATATATATGTAATAGTTTTGTTTTTCAAGCGTATTTTTCTTGAAACCCTCAATCGTACTGATGATTTTCCATCCCCCCTTGTTCTTTTTTGTGGAACCCTCCTACAGGTTTATGTGGATGCTGATTATATGAAGTGAAGAGAAAGTGATTGAAGACGGAAGATAAAGACCCCATCCTGTGGGTTTCTTCTGTGGAACGCTTCTCCAGGTTTATGCGGTTTCTGATTATCTGAAGTAAAGAGAAGGGAGGCTACTGTTGAGGATACCTGAAGTAAAGAGCGGACCGAAGAAAAGTTAGAAGAAAAGCTTGGACCGCGAAGATCGAAGCGGAATCTCGTGGGTGATTTCTCGCACTCTAGCGAGGGATCTATTTTATATCGGCCGATCTGCACTGTAGTAGCGGCGTTTATATTGTATCATCGCACCGCACTGTAGCGGTTTTATTGTACCGTCGGCCCGCACTGTAGCGGCCTGTTTGTATCATTCATTTTATTGGAGGCTTTAGTTTCATTTCCGATTGTATCTTCGAGCTTGATCTACATCACGTATCCGATCGTCTCTTTCTGACGCCCACGGTCCCACGTCTCGACACTACCGAGGGGCGAGGGGCCCACACGTACGAGGATCGCGCACGCTCCGGAGAGCACAGGTGAGGCGCCCAGCGTGCAGACGCCGCTCGCAGGACAGCGGGAACGGCACACCAGAGCGGGGCCTGATCCAACCCCACGCACCGGCTTCCCGCCACGACCTCCTTCTTCCCGACACCTGAACCTGACGTGAAGCGAGGTGGTTGCCCGGTGATCCTCGACGCGTCACCCACTCCTTGAGAAGACAGAGACAAGAACCTCGGCGTCAGACAGAGATTTCAGGTACCAACATTTCAAGTTATTTGAAATTTTGCATTGCTTTACATACAGTGCTCAAACAGAAAGATTGTCTTGCTGCTTGAGTTTGAACATCCACACTTTGCATTAGTTTAGTCCATACGTGTGTGAATTTTTTTCCCGCTTAGATTAGGGATTTGCTGATTTTCTAGCTTAGACAAAACGTTAGAAAACATTAGAAAATTCTCATTGAAAGAGGGGAAAATACATTGAAATCTTAGGAATCGAAGAGAGGACAGTTCGACAAGACTTTGGCCTAGGCAAATCAGAGAGCTTAGACTGACCTTTACCTCCTGGCTCGTGACTCATCAAGCCTCTTCTCTGATCTCTACTCTGAGCTTAGAGAGATAGTTGGAACCACTTACACTGGACCTTGTGCTACATTCTAGGACAGAGCAGAGAAGAGAGATGGAGGATATATTCAAGGAAATGGTAATAGAGAAACAAGGGGCCCGCGTAGTCCAAGCGGTATTGAGAGAAAAAGGGAAGTTTACAGGCTTGAACGTAACCGAGTACCTAGATGTTTTTGAGGAACAGGCACGGATTTATGGTCTACCCGAGGATATGTTTACACATTACTTCACACGGGTAGTATCAGGATCTATTTTAGCCCCTATTACTGCACATATAGCAAAGCCTTGGGCCGAATTCAGAAAAGAATTGCATAAGTTGTTTTATTTGGAAGATTTTTCCCAACACAGTAGAGAAGGGTTCTTGCGGTGGATAAGCTCTCCGAAGCCCACTGCATCCCTCACTCAACTTTTGAATGAGTTCTTGAGAAGATATGAACAACTTCCACAGGCCGATTTAGATGCTTTGAAACCTGACCTAGTTATATCTTTCCTTAGGATCTTAAGTCTTGAAGACAGGACTGAGGTCGAAAGGAGGATTAAAGAGCCTGGGAAGAGATTTGGATTGACTGAAGATTGGGGTGTAGTGAGGAGAGAGGTAGAAGCGGTTGCCCAAATGAGGCAACGCCAGGCGGTGTTATACGATAGACCTGCAGTGGTAACACCACAACTGCCTAGGGAAGCTCCACTTCCGGCAATTCCGAATGTGCCTGCAACGTCAGCTTTTGCTAATGTTGCATCCACTTCGCGATCGCCAATGGAGCTACAGGTTGAGATTCTTAGTCGACACATAGAGAATCTTATTATGATGCAAGCGTCTATGTCAAAAGAAATGGCGAGTATTCACAATAAAGTTAATTCTATGGGATATCAGGACCCCACTCCTCCTCAGGCGAGTACGAGTTATGTAGATACATTACAGAGAGGCACTATGCCCGTTCCAAATATGCAAGGTTATGTGATGCCACAGCCTGCACCTCTAGTGCAGCCTGTTGCCCAACAGATACCTACACCACCAGTGCAAACTGTATTTCAAAGAAACACTGGACCTTTTGAGAGATGAGCGACTGGTGGGTTTGGAGGGGCTAAGAGATGCGTATGGTGTGATGCACAAGAGCATTTTTCATATGCCTGTGAAGAGCTTAAGCTAGCAAAAGAGCATCAACTGGTGATAGATATCGATAAGAAGTTATGTGAATTCAGGACCCGCCTTCCTCTACCTGTGAATTGGGGAAAGGGGGGAATGAAGAAGTTTTATGAAGATTTATCTGGCAATAATGCAAGTACATCAGCTGCACGATTAGAACCTGTTGAGGAGGAAGATGAAAAAGTGCCTAGACCTCGACCCCAAAGAAATTATTCCATTGAGGCTTTAGTGAGGGCTAGGGATGCGATCATGCAAAAGACTGCTTGGAAGTCTCCTGTTGAAGAATCCTCGGTCTATTCCCATATAGCCAATGTGGAGGAAAAGAGCAAAAGGGATGAGAGTCAGGAAGAGACCGAGCCTGAAAGAAGAGTGACTAGAAAGCAAAGTCAAGAGGCCGAAGAAAAAGCTAAAGAGCCAGAGAAGAAAGTTCAGTTTAAAGAGCCTGTAGCTACTCAGGCAGAGGCAAAGAAGAAGGAGATAAGAGAGGGAAAGAGGCCGGCTGGGCCAACTAAGATTCAAGAATCGAATAAAGAGAAAGAGAAAGAACCAGAACCTATTCAAAAGACCGATCAAATTCAAGAAAGTATTCAAGAGGCTGAAAAAGAAAAGAAGAAGAAAAAGAAGAGAACTCCAAAGGCTGTATTAATTTCTGAGTTGGAAAGGAAAAATGATGCAAGAGAGATATTAAATGACCTATTACTGAAGAGCCAAGTGACCATGTCCTTGGAGCAGGTCTTCTCCATAGCGAAGCCTAAGTTCAATGATAGCTTTATAAAGCTGGTCAAGAGAAAGAGGTTTCCATTACCTGAAGATGTAGAGATGGAAGAAGCACTTGAAGATATTCAAGTGACAAATGAAGCAGTTACATTGAGTGATACATCTGATGATGATGATGATGAGGTTGCCAAGTGTCATAAGAATTCTCTAGGTCCTATCATACCTAATGATGAAATGAGGAAGACAGAAAGTGAGTTTAGCAGGACATTTTGGGCAAGAGGAACTCCAAAGATGAAGATAAAGTTAGGGAGCAACGAGGAGTCATGTTTTGCTCTGGCCTTGATTGACTCAGGATCAGAGATAAATGTGATTTCTAAGAAGCTCTATGATAAGTTTAGGTGGCCGATTGATAAAGATCATGGATGGAGGATGAGGACAGCGGATAATGGTTCAGGAGCACTGCTTGGGGCATGCGCCTTTGTGCCTGTGACCATAGGTGGGATTTCTGAGGAATTTCACTTCTTTGTCCAGGACCATTGTTCATATGAGGCTATCCTTGGGCAGCCCTTTATAGCTGAGGTAAGAATGGAGACTAAGGCCATGGATGATGGATCTACCTATGCACGAATCCGTTCTAGATCTGGCCTTCATTCTTTGCAAGTGATGATTGTGTGTCCAAATCACTCCAGGAATAGAAAGAATATAAGAAAGAAACCTATTAATTCACATGACCATGATGAGTGTATGCCTGTTGGAGAATATGGAGCTTCTGCTTATCAAAATTTCTGTTAGGATTCACTGTTGAGCGAGACAACGGTGGGAGTTGGTTTGATGTCGCATGACTTTGTGCATAGTTTTGAAAGTTTTTCTATTTATTCATCTGCATTCAAGTTGCTATGCTTACAGAAAGAAAATGTTTCAAATAAATTCAGAAAAGTTCATGAGAGATACTATAAGGATTTAGGAATGATGTTACCTGATGAGAAGATTGAAGATGTGATCCAGTTGGAGAGAAGTTCGACTACTCTGGAAGAGCTTGAGAAGGCATTTGAGAGAAATGAGAAATCAGAAATCATTATGCTCAGCTCTATCCAAGAGTATGACATGATTAAGGAGTTTATGAGAGAGCATGAAGTAAATGTAAATACGAAGTATAAGACTGTGGATAAGAAAGTGAAGCCTATAGCTCAGCCATTGCCAGAAGATAGTCATGAAAAGTATCTACGAGTGTCAGATGACCCTATGCTGAGACGACGAGAACTCATAGGGCATCATTTCACTGATGAGACTATTAAAGAGATCAAGCTTGGAGAAAAACCATTCCTGAGAGAAGAAGAGAAAAAGAAATTTATTGAAGCCATCAAGAAACACGAAAAAGCGTTTGCACTTTTCCCACATGAGATAGGGTGTGCAGACCCGAAACAAGTACCTCCCATGATTATCTTTACACTGCCACATATACCATGGAATATCCGGCCTATACCAGTCCCAAAGGCTCACTTACCTGAGCTGATGAGGTTGCTGAAGGAAAAGATTTCCATGCGGATATTGGAACCCTCCTCGGCTCCATATTCGAATAGGTGGTTTACTGAGCCTAAGAAAAATGGGAAGCTTCGTTTCATTCAGGATCTGCAACCTGTGAATAAAGTCACAATTAGAAACGTAGGGACAGGACCCATAGAGGATGAGTTTGCTGAGGCGTTTGCTGGGCATTCCATCTACTCTATGGGAGACCTGTATTCAGGTTATGACCAGTTTCAGTTGGCTATGGAGAGTAGAGACATTACCACCATGAGGACTCCACTGGGCCTTGTACGCATGTGTACTTTGCCGCAGGGAGCGACGAATTCTGTGGCTCACATGATGAATGCCATGAATTTGGTTTTACGAGAGTTTATACCATCTGTGACTATGCCATTCATTGATGATGTTCCAATAAAGGGATGTGAGGAAAGAGTGAAAGATGTGAGTTTAGATGCTTCAGGATGTAGAAAGTTTGTGAGAGATCATATTGCTGATTGTGAGAAGATCTTTGAGAGGTTTGAAGATGTGGGGCTAACACTTTCTTTAGAGAAATCGGTTTTTGGCGTTGATGAGGTCCTCATTGTAGGACATCTGTGTGGACATTATGGTCGCAAGTCGTACCCGCAGAAAGTTGAGGCCATTAGCAGGATCTCTGAAGTGTGTCGTAATGTCAGTGAGGTGAGAAGGTTTCTAGGAGCCTGTGTATTCTATGTGATATGGATTCCTCACTTTGCTCACGTTGCGAACCCCTTATATGATCTCCTGAGAAAGAGAAAGAAGTTTGTATGGAAAGAGAAACAGTCGAGAGCTATGCGTAAACTCAAGCAGCTGCTAATTGAAGCTCCGATTCTGAAGCGTGTTGGCTATTCATGTCAGAGACCTATCATTTTGATCGTTGATACCAGTCCTATTGGCATAGGCTGGGTCATAGGGCAAGATGATGATGAGGGGCAGAGATATGCAGTGCGCTTTGGTGCTAAGATCCTACATGATACCCAAAGAAAATATCCACAGATTAAGAGAGAGTTATGGGGATTAGTGACTGCTTTAAAGAGCGATAAAGAGTATTTCATTGGGGCGAATGTGATAGTTGAGACTGATTGTCTTCCACTGATTGGCATGATTGCAAATTGTTCATCTCCGGATATTGCTATGCTTAGATGGATCTCTTATATAAAGTTTATAAATCCTGCATTTGTACACATAGCTGGGAAGTCGAATACAGTGGCTGATATGCTTTCAAGAGCGAAATTTGATGATGAGTCTGATGATGATGATCAGGTAGAAAAGGATATACATATAATGAGATACGATCCATTGGTGTATGTTTATGAGCAGTTCCGTGAGAGTGAGTATGATGGTGAGTGGAGAGATATTGGAAGATATCTGAGTACTCTGAAACCTTCCCCCGGTTGGTCCACAAATAAGTATAGATCCATCAGGAAAAAGTCTTACAACTTTTTCTTGAAGGATGGGCTTATTTGGCGACACGCTAAAGGCAAGGTGAAGTGTCCACAGAGAGTATTGAGTTCGAGGAGTCTTCAGAGAAAAGTTATGAGAGAGATGCATGAGACCTTATGGGCAGGTCACAAAGGATTTTATGCTACATATGAGAAGATTAGGGAAGCTTACTGGTGGCCAGGGATTTATGTGAGTGTGAGAGGTTTTGTAGACACTTGTGCTACATGCCAAGTGCATTCATCAGTTAGGCACAGAGACCCGTTACATCCGACTTACCCTCCTTGTATCCATTACAAGTGGGTGGTCGACCTTGTAACCATGCCCAAAGGGATAGATAAGATGAGATACATTGTACTTGCCAGAGAGGACTTGACCAACCATGTGGAAGGTCGAGCTCTTCGTACGAAGACTACTTATAATGTATGCAAATTCCTTTTAGAAGAAGTGATCTCGAGATTTGGATACGTTGAGAAAGTGGTTGCGGACAGGGGAGAGTTGGATGCGAGAGAGGCAAAAGAGTTCTTTGACCGTCATGGAATTCGATTGTCTCTCACCACTGCCTATAATCCAGAAGCAAATGGGAAAATCGAGAGAGGTCACCCTTCCATTGTGAAGGCGATCTCTAAGGCTTGCAGCGATGACATCAAGCAATGGCCTAGATTTCTTCCGTTCGCGTTTTGGGCTGATAGGATGACTTACACTTGGTCCACAGGTTTCATGCCTGCTGAATTGATGTATTGTCAGAAGCCAATCTTCCCCATCCAGACTTAGATAGTGACATGGTTGACTCTCCCGTGGAATGATGGTATGACGAGAGAAGAGTTATTATCATTGAGAATAAAGCAATTAGAACAAGGAAATGAAAAGTTGAAAGAAGCAGTCCAAAAGTTGAAGGAGTCAAGGCTAAAGAACAAGATTTATTTTGACAAAACCCATCGAGTCAGACCACGTAGGATTGAGGTAGATGATTGGGTGTTGGTATATGACAGTACATTCGATACTCAATACGATGCTAAGAAGAAATTAACCAAACGATGGTTTGGGCCGTATGTGGTTATGTCTGTGTTTGAAAATGGTACGTATGCACTTCGTGAGTTAGATAGTACTCCTTTGAGATCTTTGATTGCAGGAAAGAGGATAAAATTGTTTAAGAAAAGAAATGAAGCAGACTATGAGATTGAGCAAGAAACACTGGAGGATACTGATGACACTGGAGGATACTGATGATGCTAGAGGATACTGATGACACTGGAGGATACTGATGATTATGGAGGATACTGATGATGCTAGAGGATACTAATGACACTGGAGGATACTGATGACACTGGAAGATACTGATGATTATGGAGGATACTGATGATACTGGAGGATACTGATGAAACTAGAGGATACTGATGATGCTGGAGGATACTGATGACATTGGAGGATACTGATGACACTGGAGAATACTGCTGACACTGGAGGATACTGATAATGTTGGAGGATACTGATGATGCTGGAGGATTCTCATGACACTGGAGGATACTGATGATGTTGGAGGATACTAATGACACTGGAGGATACTGATGACACTAGAGGATACTGATGACCTTGGAGGATACTGATGATGTTGGAGGATACTGATGACACTGGAGGATACTGATGACATTGGAGGGAACTGATGACACTGAGGCTGATGCTGATGAAGAATGATAGACCATGGAATTAAAGAAAAGCTGGATCAAAATGAAGAAAAATGACCAGGTGAAATGTTTCCTATTTGAGTTTTGTTTTCTTTCTGTTAGAGCATATGCTCTGCACTTGTGTGTGTAATAAAGATATGTATGAATTTATGAAAATCATGTAGAATGAAGATACCAAATATCTATTATGGGTTTGCACGAAGCATGAGCGACTAGGAATTATATGAATAGGATCAGTTAGTGGACTAGAGACTTTTGGGAGTGAAAGCTTGGGAATGTGATGGCATGCTTAGACCGAGTGCATGTATATGCTGATTGATTTGAACACTTAGTGAGTGGGAAACTTTGGATCCTAGTATTTATTTCTTATGAGATCTTACCTCCATATGGATCATAATTCATGAAAAATATTCATACTCATGCTAGCTGTATATGTGCGTGTATTTTGTTGGTGCGCTACGATGGGCTAGTGGGTGGGTGGGACCACCTTGGTTGGGTGATCAAGGCCACGAGCCGTAGCTGGTTTCGTCATAGGCCTGACCTATCTATTGTCATGCGCCTGTATGGGTCGGTAGGCAAGTGGAGTCACTCTGGCCGGGTGGTCAGAGCCACGAGCTGACATCGATTTCATGCAGGGCTGATGTTATGTATATCGTGCGCTATGTCGGGTCGGCAGACAGGTGGGATAAACTTGGCCGGGCGGACAAGTCCATGAGTCACACCTGATTTCGACATAGGCCGATTTGTGAAAAATAAAAGATAAAAAGAAATGCTGAGCTGAGATGAAGAGGAAAAGAAAAAGAAAAAGAAAAATGAAAAAGAAAAAGAAAAAGAAAGAAAGATCTAATGGAGAGCTGGACAAGTAGGAGATAAATAGTGGGAATCGAGGTATATTCTACAAACTGAGTTAGTAGAAACATATGTATATGCTAGTACTTAGGATGAGCAGTTGGATCTGAACCAGTTGAACAAACAAAAGATCTAGAAAGCCGACGATTTATTCATGTGATTACTTGTCAGATTGCAGACGCAGAAACATAATATGATGTTTGTGAAGCTTGAATCTACCTAAATTTCTAAAATTCGTACTAATCTTTATAAAAGATTGCATGACTGCATGAGATCATGATTTAAGAAAGGCATAAAAAGTGTAAAGAGATTTCAAAAAGAACCCTGATACTCTTCTGTTGGATCTTGCAGGTTGGCCCATCGGGACGATGTGCAGGTTTAGCGGGGGTGAATGTCGGGATGATATCCCGCAGGGAGTGTGCACTGAGTTTTTTTCAAAAGTTCATTGTTTTTGAGTTTTTGTGTGATGTTTTTGATCGAGAGAGTGGTATATTTTGTACATATTTTGGCCGAATTAATTGATTGTGCGATGCGAAAACAAGTTTGAGATGTGTGTTAGACCCGTGTATATAAACAACAGACATTAGACCCATAAAACTCTTAAGTTTGATCTTGGAAACTGACTGAAAATGAGGGTTTACCCCATGAAAAATGAACTTGAACCCTTGGAAACCCTTGGAGTTTAGGGCGAAATGGTAAATAAACCATTAAATTGACGAGCTTGAGTTAATTGTGAGCAAACCCCGAATTTGCGCGGCCAAAATCCGTAGCTTAGACCCTTGAAATCATTGTTTATCTTCGCCCAAACCCTTAGATTAATTAATTCGTATATACAGTGTGAAATCAAAACTAAAATAAAAAAGGAGAAAAATAAAAAAATAGAATTAAGAGATGAGATTTTCCAAGAATAGTAAGTGAACATGCATGGTCGTCTAAAATTGGAAAGTTGGTTAAGGAGGTTGGAAGTTTCTAGAGGGAAGTCCAAGGGTGGGGAGGCCTATAAATAGGTGCCTAAACTCATTTGATCCTCCCCGTGGTCTTTTTTGTGGAACCCTCCTACAGGTATGCTCCTTACTTTTTTCTTGATCATTCATTCTTGGACATGTTTCTTTGAGTTCTTGTTCCTTCTCTTTATTAACATATTCCAAGAGAGCGATTTCTTAATCCAATTCCATTTGCATGCTGCTCATAACCTAATGAGATGGTTAGAGATGCCCAAATCTCTTGTAGGCATTTCCAATGATGTATTATTCATGAGCAGGTCAAGACGTGTTAGTATCATTACTATGGTAAAGATGACTATCGGCTATTATTCGATGAATTTATGTCACAAGAGAGTCGTGATAACCATCTATTGGAAAGTTATTAATCAAAGGGTTTATCATTATCATGATCATTAGGATTAAGAATCGCTTATGAAGCAGGCGATTAGAGTGTGTGACAGAGCGTAGATAGCGAGAAGAAGCACCAATTGATTCTGCGCACGCACATCATATGAGAGAGAGAGAGGCGCTAGATACGTGTCTGCTATCGGAGATATCACAGCGCCGCTCATGGAGAGAGATAAGCAGAGAGATATCCGAGAGAGAGTCGACCAGCGAGTGTTGCGTGTGTTAGAGAGAGAGCCTGATTGTAGAGGTGCAGATGGAACTATGATGATTGATCACTAAAGATACACACAGAAACAGACGGAGAGAGACACGGTCCGCAGTGCTTCTCGAACATTAGATGGTCTAGAGAGAGAAAGAGAGAGGATATCAGGTGACGTCGCAGGAGGATGCGGACCGGAGAGAGAAAGAGACCTCGGTTGTTGTCAACGTGTCGCAGAGAATGAACGAGTCTTAGAGAGAGAAATATGTGTGAATCCTAGTCGGCTTTAGTTCTCCTGATAGAGAGTAGAATCTTGGAGATGGCGGTGTTGTTCTCACAGAGCACGTGAATCGTGATGAAAGGCACAAACCTCTGGAGATGACGAGAGACAGAGAGCATGGTGATTGGCGGCAGAACTTGCGGTGAAGGAGAGAGAGACGAGGAGAGAGATGGCCGATGCACGCAGAGGTAGAGAGACGGTCGTGCTATCTCTATGCCCACGTGGTCGTCGATGCCTGATGGCCGCTCACGCGCAAGCAGAGAGATTCGTGGCTCGGCACTATTGTCGCACAGCAGAGAGAGGATTGACCATGTATGCGATGGCAGAAAGATGATAGATGCACGTAGGAGAGCGCCAACGAGTGAGGAGAGAGAATCTGTTGGCAGTGCTTGTGCGTGGACATCTGCATAGAGAAGTGGAAAGAGAGAGAGAGAGGGCGGCTGTAGAACTTACGAGAGAGAGAGAGAAAGAGAAATACAGAGACAGAGAGAGAACGGGTCCACGGAGCTCTTGGCGACTGAATCGGAGAGAGATATGCGCCATTATAAGTTGAGAGAGGATGATGACTCGCTTGCACGGTTCAGAAAATCAGAAGGGAAGTTGGTTGGAAGAAACGAAAATCACATGGATAGACTGACCATAGAGAGAGAGAAAGAAAGTCATATTAACGTCAGAGAGAGAGAGAGGAGGCGCATAGGAGATTTTAGTGATTGATTTTTCAAATGTTTCTATTTGAGATATTTGAGATGTAAATGATTGTATAAAAGTACATGGTACTTAGTTGGATAGTTGAAGAAGTTAGATGATTAGCTTTGCTTTTGAACATGACAACTAAGAAATAGCTCAATTCAATTCAATATGTAAAAACGATACATGATGAGAATTTGTTTTCCATAAAAAACAAATTATAATTTTCATTCTGAACGAGTAAGAGAACAAATGATGAATCATCCTCATACATTTCGAGAGGCCTATGTTTCAAATGTAAATTTTGCAAAGAAGATTGCATTATTACTTTTGATCTTTCAATTTTAATGCAAAGTGACAAAATATATTGATTTGAACAATGTGCAAAAGAGAAAGGATGCATATATATGTAATAGTTTTGTTTTTCGAGCGTATTTTTCTTAAAACCCTCAATCGTACTGATGATTTTCCATCCCCCCTTGTTCTTTTTTGTGGAACCCTCCTACAGGTTTATGTGGATGCTGATTATATGAAGTGAAGAGAAAGTGATTGAAGACGGAAGATAAAGACCCCATCCTGTGGGTTTCTTCTGTGGAACGCTTCTCCAGGTTTATGCGGTTTCTGATTATCTGAAGTAAAGAGAAGGGAGGCTACTGTTGAGGATACCTGAAGTAAAGAGCGGACCGAAGAAAAGTTAGAAGAAAAGCTTGGACCGCGAAGATCGAAGTGGAATCTCGTGGGTGATTTCTCGCACTGTAGCGAAGGATCTATTTTATATCGGCCGATCTGCACTGTAGCGGCGGCGTTTATATTGTATCATCACACCGCACTGTAGCGGTTTTATTGTACCGTCGGCCCGCACTGTAGCGGCCTGTTTGTATCATTCATTTTATTGGAGGCTTCAGTTTCATTTCCGATTGTATCTTCGAGCTTGATCTACATCACGTATCCGATCGTCTCTTTCCGACGCCCACGGTCCCACGTCTCGACACTTCCGAGGGGCGAGGGGCCCACACGTACGAGGATTGCGCACGCTCCGGAGAGCACAGGCGAGGTGCCCAGTGCGCAGACGCCGCTCGCAGGACAGCGGGAACGGCGCACCAGAGCGGGGCCTGATCCAACCCCACGCACCGGCTTCCCGCCACGACCTCCTTCTTCCCGACAACGTCATCGCTTTGCAACTCACCTTTCTACCTCCTATAAGCTTCTCCAAGTTCTTTCAGTGGTATAAGAGCTAGATCAAGATGGGTGATGGATTTCCGTCAATGATTGAGAAGCTTGATCGATACCACTATAAAGATTGGAAAATCAGAATGGAGGCCTATTTGCAAGGTAGAAATCTTTATGGAATTGTAACAGGTGATGAAGCTATGCCTATTCCAAGATCCAAAGGAGGGCCTACACAAGCAGAGACAGATAAGCTCACACTTTAGTGCACAAGGGATTCTTAAGCAAGGTCATACATACAAAACTCTATCTCTGAATTTTGATTACCACATATTAGAGGATGCGAGACATCTCAAGAGACTTGGTATGCACTAGAGACTTTCTTTTTTGCTAGTACCAAAGCAAGAAAGAATCATCCTTGCAACAAGTTCAACCAAATGAAGAAGACACCTAAACAAACCATAGTAGAGATTGTTACCAAGGTCAAGGAGGTTGCGGATCAGTTAGCATCCATTGGAGAGTTGATTGAAGAAGAGGATATCATGATGCAAATTCTCTATGGGATTCAAAGTGATAAGCAATGGCAATCCTTCACCAAAGGCTTATGATCTCATCATGGATGTGCAAACTCCAAACTTCAACATCTTTCTTGGACAACTCTTCAATCAAGAGGTCAACAATAGCATAAAGAAAGGTAACTCCTATCATGGTAATTCAACTAGTGTTTAGATGGAGATAAGAAGGACAAGAAGATGAAAGCCAAGAAGAAGGAATAAGATGAAGAGGAGACTTCCTAAGCCAACTTTGCAAGCAAGAGCAAGTGGAAAGGGAAGAAGAAATGACTAAAGCATGACAAAGCCAAATTTCAGAATGTTCAACCTTGTGCCATCTGTGATAAGACCAACCACACCACTCAAAATTGTGGGTTCAATGGGAAGACCCAAAAAGGAAGTGGAAGAAGTGGATATGGCAACAATAGAGGCAGAGGTGCGCACAACTTCAACAATAAAAATAGAGGTCATAAAAGAAGGGACTACAACAGTCATTATGAATATCAAGCACATGGAGATGCATTGCTTCTAATGAATCTAAGTTCAAAGAAGGTAAAGAAGATGATCATTTCTTCTACATGAATTTTGGATGTTCGAATCATCTTGCATGCAACATTGCTCTTTTATTTGATTCAGAAAGTCCAACACATAGACATGAAGTTCAAATAGGGGATAACAAAAAGCACAATGTGGGGAAGATTGATAATGTCGAGGCTTCCAATGGCTAGACAAACATTCTAAGTAAGGTTCTCTATGTACCCACTATCACTAAAACCTAATAAGTGTAGGCCAAAGAGTTGATGAAGGCTTGCAAGTTAGGTTCACCCAACATGGAGCTTTTGTGGAGGATCCATCTCAAGGCTTCAAGAAGATAGCCAGAGGTGAGAACATATTAGGCTCTTTACTTTTGAAGTAGGAGAAAGCTGGGACATAGCTTTATTCACTTTTGGGTCTTAAACCCTAATTGAGCTTGAAGTGTGACATAAGAGACTTCCTCATGTGAATGAAAGAACCTTGAAGGATATATGCAAGGATCGAAGTGTTCTAGGACTACCATCATTTCGAAGCAATACATGATCAACAGATTTGATGCATGTCAAATTGGGAAGGCACAAAGACAACCATTCAACCACAAAGGCTACATCCACAACAACTTATTAGACTTAGTACATGCAGATGTATGGGGGCCAAGTGAAGAACCTTCATTGACAAGATCAAGGTATTATGTCTCATTTATTGATGATCATAGTAGATGGACTATTCTATACTTTATCAATAGTGAGAATGAAGTGTTTGATTGCTTCAAAAAGTATCTAGCACATGTGGAGAATCATACACATAGATCATTCAAGAAGCTCAGATCTGATGGAGGGGGAGAATAGTTCTCCAAAGAGGTTGATGAGTTCTTGCTCAATAAATGTATCAAAAGGGAAGTGAATATAAGGTACTCCCCTCAACTAAATAGAACTGCAGAGATAAGGAACAAGGCATTGGTTGGATAAGCTAGATCAATGCTTGAAAAGAAGAGGTTGCCACATTATCTATGAGCAGAGGCTATTTCAACTGTTGTGTACTTTTTCAATGGACTACCATCCAAATAACTCAGGAGGCAAAGCAAAGATGCAAGAGTGTGGAGAATGCTCTAAGCAAGCACCTAGAAGGTCAACAAGGGAGAAAAATAAGTCAGAAAGGTATGGATATGATTCCACAATTGTTACAAACCACTCAATCTACTTGCAAAAGGGCTCAATTTCAGAGGAGCCCTTAACCTATGAAGAGGCAAAGGAAACCCTAATTGGGAAAAGGCCATGAAAGAAGAAAATGCATTGAAGGAGATGGACACTTGGGATTTGGTTCCAATGTCATCCAATCAAAAGCTAATTGGTTGCAAATGGGTATATAAAGTTAAACGAAAGTTGAATGGATCAATTTGTAGGTACAAGGCAAGTTAGTTGCCAAAGGATGTTCACAAATGCATGTTGTATACTATGAGGAAACATTCTCACAAATTGCAAAGATGACTACAATCAAAACATTGATAAATGTAGATGTTGCAAGAAATTGGAGACTCCTCCAACTTGATGTAGAAAATGCATTTCTGAATGGTTGGATAAGTGAAGGGTATACATATCACAACCTCTAGGTTTTGAAAATCCTAACATTGCATCTTATGTTTTCATGCTTAAGAAAGCATTGTATGCATTGAAAAAAGCTCCTAGAACTTGGAATTATAGGTTGGTTACATACCTTCAAGATCAAGGGTTCAGACCTAACAACTCAACTCCCTCTCTATCCATCAAAAGGGATCAAAATGAGGTTATCTATCTATGTGTATTTGTAGATGACATAATTGTGATATGTGATGATCTCAATGACTTTCAAAGGATCAAGAGACACATGCAAGAGGAGTTCAAAATTAGTGACTTAGGTGAGCTCACATATTTCCTAGGTATGCAAATGATTTATACAGATGAAGGGATGTATCTAACTTGGAGAAGATACATTTAAGATCTACTTCTCAAGTTTAGAATGGAGAACACAAAGCTTGCACGTACACTTTTGGAGATGAACCATAAACTTAGTGTTTATGAAGGCTAGAAAAATGAAGACATTAAAGAGTATCAAAGTGTGGTAGGTAGCTTGATATATGCTACTCATACAAGGGTAGACATCTCATATAGTGTAAGTGTGCTAAGCCAATCCATGCACTCACCAAGAAGACCACACATGGATGTAGCTAAGAGAGTACTTAAGTATCTCAAAGGTACAATCAATGAAGGTATATTCTATCCTTACTCTTCAGATTTGGATATCAAAATCTATTCAGATGTAGATTGGGTAGGATCTAAGGATAATAGAAGAAGTACCTCTCGTTACTTAGCATTTGCAGGTTTAAAGCTAGTGTCATGGAGTTCCAAGAAGCAACCTACAGTTTCTTTATCCTCAACTGAAGTAGAGTACGTAGGTTTGACCATAGAAACTCATGAGGAAATATGGTTAAAATCATTGTATACTGATTTGTGACTTGTGAGTTCCAAACCTTACGTATTTGGAGATAATGTAAGTTCCATGCATCTAGCAGCAAAACCTATTTTCCATGCAAGAACCAAACACATATAAGTTCATTACCACTTCAATAGGGAGAAGTTCATGGCAAAGGAGATTGACATTTCTTTTGTTCCAAATGAAAAGCAGGTAGCAGATATGATGATGAAGGAACTTGATGGAAGAAAGCTTTGCAAATTTAAATCAATGGCAGGTATTCAACCTATTAGACAATGAAGACTCAAGCATACTTTAGCTTGAGGGGGAGTTGCTAGAACATCAAGCTCACACTATGCTTGAGGTGGATTTGATATCCATAAAAAATGCTATCATTTGGATTATGTTGAAAGAATATATGTTGGGGTTATGATATCTCTATGTTCATGTGCCAGCCCTTGCTAGAAGAATGTGACCCTAGAGATGTCATAGAAGAAGAAGCAAATGATGAGGATCTAGAATCCATTGTGATGGATAGTTGCTTTAATTTAGAGGAGCACTATCTAGAAGACATCAGAGTATCTACCCAAAAAAATGAAGAATCACTCACAAGCATCAAACTGTAAATTCAAAGGAAGGAAGCGAAGGAGGTCAAAAGAAAAAGAAAAGAAAAGCAGTGAAACAAGAAGAGGAGGAATCATTGTTCAAAGTACTAGAGAATTTCAAGAAATATGAAGTTGAAGGTCAAAAAAAATTGGTATGAATGCCTAAGAGAGAGACCATCACATGACAATCATATGATAATAAAGAAAAGACCAAAAAAATTGTAGTCACCATTGAAGAGAACGAAGATCAATGTACATATATAGGAGAAGACCTAAGTGCAAAAGAAGAAGCGGAGCTTGTAGCTCTATTAAGGGAATATAGGGACGTGTTTGCGTGGACCTATAGAGACTTAAAGGGGGTAGATACAACAATATGTTCTCATATGATCCCCATGATGGTTGATGCCAAACCCACCAAACAAAAGCCCTACACATATAATGCCACTTATGCTACTAAAATAAAAGAAGAAATTGATAGGTTGATTGAAGCTGGATTCATCTATGAGATTGAGCATACTGAGTGGGTGTCCGCCATTGTAGTGGTGCCCAAGAAGAATGGAAACTTATGAGTGTGTAGTAACCTTAAAAAAATTTAATGCTGCTACGAGTAGAGATAGCTATCCACTTCCAATCATTGAACATTTATTGGAGCATGTTGTAGGCAAGGAAGTCTATAGATTTCTTGATGGATTTTCAGGTTACAACCAAGTAGCCATTGCCATACAAGATCAACACAAGACTACTTTTGCCACCGAGTGGGGAATCTTTGCATTTTGTGTGATGTCATTTGGGCTCACCAATGCACCTGCAACATTCCAAAGGCTCATGTGTCATGTCTTCAAAGAGTTCTTGCAAAAGAGCTTAGAAGTATATGTGGATGATTTATGTTCCCATTCCCAAGAAAGGAGATACCATGTTCCTGAGCTCAGACAAATATTCAACAAGTGCAGAGAATATCAAGTGTGTCTAAACATAGAGAAGTGTGTGTTCATGGTACGACAAGGTAAAATCTTAGGTCACATTGTTTCTAAGAATGGAATATCAACAGATGAGGACAAAGTTAGAGCCATAGTAGAGCTACCAAGGTCGAGGAATGTTAAAGAGGTACAAGCCTTTATGGGCCATTGTGGATATTATCGCAGGTTTATCCATATGTATGCAATCATAGCTAAGCCTCTTTATGGCTTGGTGACAAATTTTGAGTGGAACGACAAATGCAAAAATTCCTTTAATGAGTTGAAGAGACGATTGTGCACAACACCAATATTGACCACTCCTGATTGGAATAAACCATTCCATGTTCATGTGGATGCATTCAATCATGCAACAGGATGTGTGCTAACAGAACCCACAAGTGAAGGAAATCTAGATCTGCCTATAGCATATGCGAGTAGAAAAATAAACGCAATAGAACAAAACTATACCACAACCGAGCGAGAAGGCTTAGGCATGGTATATGCCATGAGGAAGTTTAGACACTATCTATTGGACAACAAGTTCAAGTTTTTCATTGATCATCAATCTTTATTATATTTGGTCAATAAACCTTGCAATACACGATGCTTAGTAAGATGGTTCCTCTTACTAATGGAATATGACTTTGAAGTTGTGGTTAGGAAAGGTAGGACCCACCTTAGGGCAGATCACCTTTCTCACATCACTTCAAGAGAGACACCACAAGGAGTGTCTGATGAACTACATGATGCTTACATGTTCAATTTAGAAGTTGTTCCTAAATGGGCAAATAAGTTGGTGCCTATCCTAGCCTTCGAACCTGCAAATAAGAATGTGAAAATGAGTTGAGAGGAAATTGTAAAATCACAAAACTATCAAATATTGGTAGGTAGCATGTACAAACAAGATAGAGAGGGTATATAAGCTTGTTGTGTTGAGGATGATGAACATAGTAGTTGGTTGCAATAAGCCCACGAAGGATTGCTAGGAAATCACTACTCTAAACAACAAACATTGCAAAATCTAGAACGTTTAGGAGTGTATAGTATGGACAAATAAATACATGACTGAATTAAGAATTTTCAAGTGTGCCAAGAAAAACCCCTAGTGGAGCATGCTACCCTTTATCATGTGTCGTTTATCCCAGATTGGAGCCCTCCATTGGTAGAATTTATGAGATCGGGAACACTACCCAGCGAAGCTATTCTAGCAAGAAAATGAAGCATGGAGAAAGAGGCTCAGGACTATGCCTTAGTTGGAGATCACCTATACCAAAGAGGCAAAGATGGTTACCTAAGATTGTGCGTTCATGAATTAGATTATTTGAAAATCTTAGAGACTACACATAGTGGTGTCGCAGGTGGACACTTCGGTCCTGATCGAGTAATTAAGACCATTGTATTCTCAGGACTTTGGTGGCCCACTCTTCATATGGATGCACATACCTATGTGAAGAGATGTGACACATGCCAGCGTGCCCAATATCCAATTAGAAAAGATGAGATGCCTTTGATACTTATGATGGGAGGACATGCATTATCAAAGTAGGGTATAGACTTTGTAGGTCCTTTTAACCCTCCAGCTAGAAACTCCCATGCAGAGTACATGATTGTAGCAATAGATTACCTTACAAAGTGGGTAGAAGTAAAAGCCACAACAAAGAATGATGCTCAAATGACAAAAAAGTTCTTATTTGAGAACGTGTTCACAAGATATCGACTACCAATAGAGTTAGTGAGCGATAGAGGCACACACTTCTTGAATGAAGTCATTGACATCCTTCTCCAAGGATTCTTGGTGATGCACAAGAATTATGCCCCTATCATCCACAAGCTAACTGTTGCAAAGAAAAGAGGCATAGAAGAGGAGCCCCAAAAAAATTTTCAATTTAACGAGCATAATGTTTCTTCTTCAAAATCCTATGAAATTCCCTCGAAGCCATGTAAATGCACTAGAGGATTTGTTTAAATGCATAAGCACAAAATTCTTGTAACATAACTCTTGTAAAATAGAAGGAAATTAGAGCTAGTCAATAAAAGTGTCGGTCTCTTGTGTGAAAGGACCATTTTTAGGGCACATGTATATAAGTCACTTTGTGACTCTTGTAGAGAAATTTTTGCCATTGAAAGATTTGAAGAAGAATTTCGAATTTGCTTCTTTCCTTTAGATTTCCTCCTTCTCGATGATCTTTTGTGTGTGTGTAATGCTTGAAAATGTGTGTGTAGGACTGTTATCTATCCCTTCCCATCACTTTTGAACTGTTGTAGTGTGTGTGTGAGCCATTACGAGTTGTGAAGCGAGTGTTGGTGTTTCCCGTCATTCACTATTGTGCTCATCACTTGAAGAGCGTCTGTCATATTTGAGTGAAAATACCATCAGTAGATGCGTCTCATTTTAAGAGCTTCGAAACAAACTTGCTATTGGCCATGTTCAGAGTTCGGAACCGAGAGAAAAGTTCAAATTTGTGCTTACTGTTGTAAATGGTATCACGGCATACATTTTCAAAGAATTAGTGAGTTGGAGAGTTAGCAGAATCTTTTCACATGCATTGTCGCTTAGATACTTCACTTCTCATTATATGTGCACATGTCTTCATACACTTGGTTCTTGTGGTTCCTCATATTGATAATTAAACGTGTATTAATCCACCACTATATGCACTTGTGGGGCGATTGAGGTCTAGTCTCATTGACACAAGTCCCTAAGACTTTACGACTTAGGTACACATGTTTTTGGCACCGTTACTAGGGAAGAGACTTAACCAAAGTGCCTTCGTGATGGTTATAGCTCTAGAGTGAAGGAATCATTCTTGTAGAGGTGAATTTGTTTGGTGGCAAGTAGTCAAGCACTTCATGCTCTTGAGGTGTGTAATGAGTTTTTAGGTTTAGGATTAGGAGTGAGAAAGTAAGGGAAGAGTTAAGGTTAGGTAAGAGAGAGGAGTAGAATAGGGAGAAGTAGATTACACTAAGAAAAATCCCAAAAAAAATATCTAAATTACTTTAGTTAAGGTCTTAGGTAACTCAAATCTATAAAAACCAAAAAAATTAGTTTCGTTGATCACTTGTGAGAACAGCTATCATGAGGAGAGTAGCGACTGGTATCGCAACAATGGTAACGTACCTAGCAAGCTAAAGAGTGACATTGAGAGCACAAAGTTTGGTAGAGGCATCCTTGAAGGTGAGCTATACACATTTTTGGTATCAAAAACACCTTAAGAACACACACGTGCATGATTAAAAGTGTTTTCAGTATCGTGGGGTAGGAGAGAGAGATTTTTGATATCCATTAGGTGATATAAGGGATCAATAGTGAAGAGGTGAGGTAAAGAAACACTTTGCACACAAAAAAATTAAGTTTAGAGTATACTTGGCTCAAGTATCGCGATTGGTTGAGTTTTGATATCACGATACCAAAATTCCCTAGTATCGTGATACTCCCTTGGTATCATATCGTTGCATACCCACTTGAGGTATTGTGATACCATCCCGGTATCATGTCGTCAAGTGCTGGTATCGCGATTGCGGTTGCTCGGTGGTATCATATCGTGGTCCACACGGTATCGTATCATCCTAGTCACAGTATTGTATTGTCGATCGAGCGATATCGTATCACGTGCAAAGTTGATATCGTATCGCCAACTCGATATTGTATGGCCTCTTATTTGGGTATCGTATCATGTGTTAGGTGGTATCGTACCACCAAGGATTCTGGTATCATATCGCTCATAGAGTCAGTATCGTATCGTGTGATTTTTGGTATCGTATCATGCACCTCTAGTGACTCAGAGGAGGAACTACCCATGGCCTTAGAGGACATGCATGGCTCTATTCCTAGAAAGAACTTTATGTCAATCGTGGAGGGTGAATACTCCACCTCTTTGCAGTATGTGTCAACAAATCGGCAAGGAATCCCTATTTACCTGGATGGCTTAAATAGGTCTGTTGCAAGAATGGTAAACTCTACCGAATCAACAATAGTGCCCAAGATCGCACTTAAGTATGAGGGAGGAGTGTACATGGATAAATAAGTTCACATCTACGTAGTGACAAAAAACCTAGATAAGATCAACGAGAGAGGAGAACTAGAGGGACTTTTTCATTTAATATTGACCTAGCTGTTTCAGCAATTAGTCTATTTCTCCTCTCTGCCATCCCAATTTGCTCACGAGTATACCTTGTTGTGATTTCTCTCTTGATTCCTCTATCCTGCAAGAATGTATGAAACTCATTTGAGTACTCACCTCCTCCATCTGACCTTAGTCTCTTAAAACTTCTTCCTGTTTGGTTCTCAATAAGTGCAAGATACTTTTTAAGGCAACTGAATACTTCATCTTTGTGCTTCATAAAATATAAGACACTCCACCTACTGAAACCATCAATGAAGGATATTCAATACCTTGATCTAGAAATTGAGGGATCCTTACTTGGTCCCCATACATCTGTATGGACAAGCTCTAAGTAGTCCTCATGCATGTAGCCTTTCCTTGAGAAGGGTAACCTATGAGATTTTCCAAACTGACAAGCACCACATTTATAAATCATATGTTGCTTGGCTACATTAGTTATCCCAAGCACACATTGATCTCTACATATTTGTTTTAAATTTATATCACCAATATGCCCTAATCTCGTATGCCAAATTGGAGCTTTGATAGTGTTTGGTCTTTGTAACTATAAAGTGTAATATTCCTTGTATCTTCAAGCTCAAAAGTGAATAATCTACCTGTCTTTTCTCCTTGGGAATTTCTCTTGAATCCATGTTGGGGATCCTCCACAAATGTTCCATATTGGTTGAACCTGACCTGCAAACCCTTTTCCACAATCCATCCAACACTCATCAAATTCTTGGTAATTGTAGGTACATTGCCTGCCACATGGTTTGAGCATCCTGAGTCAATGTAGAAGAGATGGTCATCATTTATACCTGGCTTTGAAGTCATATTCATAATTAGAAGAGAATCATCTTGCTCCTCTATATAGTTGTTGTAGTATTTCCTTGATTTGTAGCCTCCTTGGTAGTTGTTGTAATTGTTGTTGTAGTTGTTAGTGTAACCTTGATGGTGATTGAATCTTCCCCTAGATTGTGTATATCCACCTCTTTGAAATCCTCTACCTCTCTGATTTTTGAAGTTCCTTTAACACTCATCTGTAGTATGATTTGAAAATCCACAAATATTACATGTTGAGAAGTTATAAGGTCTCCCCCTACCTTGCTTACCTCCTTTGCCCCTTCCTCTTGAGGTTCTACTTTTCACTGCATAGTTGGCTTCGGAGGTAGCTCCTTCCTCCTCAATCTTCTTGTTCTTCCCTTTCTCTTTCGAATTACTTTTATCAATGTATAGGGCAGAAGAGCTATTATCTCTTGATGAATCTCCATTCTTGTTGAGCTTGGCTTCATGGGTGAAGAGTTGACCCATGAGTGTGGTAAGTTCTGGAATCTGCATGTCCATGTACAAGTCCATGGTAGTTGTGAAGCTCTCCCATTTTTCATCTGCTTTAATACCATTGATTACTTGCCTTACAATCCGCTCCTCTTCAATTTCTTCTCTTATGCTTGCCAATTGATCAGCTATATCCTTGACTTTGGTCATATACTCTAAGATGCCTTGCTTAGGTTGCTTTCTTTGAGTGGTAAACTAAATCCACAATTGGTTCTTCCTAGCCCTTGTGTTGGAAGAGAAATATGAAGACAATGTTTCCCAAGTCTTTTGGGATGTTTTATAGTTCCTAATGTGTGCAAGAAGAAAAATTAGAAATTGATTTAAGTAAGTATGACCTTGGGAATGCATCCTTGGCACACCATGTATTGAGTCTTTCATGTTCCTCTCTTGTAGGTTGTCCTTTGCTTCTAAAAATGGGCATCTCCTCATCTCCTGAGATGTATCCATAGAGGCTCCTTCCTTGCAAGTATGTCTTCATCCTCAAGGACCATGATTGATAGTTGTTCCTATCCAATTTATCAATGAAAGAAGGAAAACCATCTCCCATTTTACCTTAACTTTTCTCTGATACCATTATTGGGAAAGATGGATGGACACTCCAAAAGATAAGTAGGTACTGCCAATCCCTGCTTTGTACCAGCCCCTTTTTGCTTCAGTGTTGAGTTGTAGGCCCTCTTAGCTTTCCAATGACACTAAACAAGTGCCTATGTACTTTGAAGATGATGTGAGAAATGATTGAACCAAAACAGACTACTTCTAAGTTGAAGAATCAATGAAAACCTTCTATTTTTGTTCACACACCTGCTGCTTGTTAAGCTCAGTGCTTCCAGTATAATAGGAATTAGGAAACTTCCTTTTGGAGATATCAAATTAGCTTAATGAGCTGATGATTCCAAGTGAAATCACTTATAGTGATGCACTATACATAGAGCAATCAATTTAGCAATCAAATCATTACCCCCGATTTTTTAGGACCTCTGTAGAGTTTGACCAGTATGTACTTTGACAAGCTTTTCTCCACATCTACTAAATGGATTATCTTTGAAATTTGTGCGCATGTAGAGGACTTGGAGCTTATTTCAAGAAGCTATAGAACATTGAAAACGGTGAAGAAATGACTGAGATATGAGTAGTACAAAATGATTGTTTTGAGTAGCTATGATAGAGAAACCATAGATGAAAAGTATAGATCTATTGTATTAGAAGACAATGTTGTACAAGATCATTGGCATGATAATCAATGCCTAATGATAGTAAGTAGTGTAGGCTATGAAGTGAGCCTCACTCTCTTACAATGTAGTCAAGGAGAACTCAGAAATGAAGTCTTCTATCCCGTGAGTTTTTCAATCATCTTCTATAAATGAGTCATTTGAATTTTGAATTTGAATTCTTCATTGGATCTCACTAAAAATGGTCCTCCAATCTAGGAGATAATCTCTCCAAATAAAGTCGTGGCTTTTCATCTAACAAATTCCACGAGTTTAGTGGTGGTTACAATTATTCCTCTAAGTCAAATAGAGCCAAATGTGTAGGCTTGATATTTGCACCAACAACACAATCCTTTCATAATTCATTTAGGAACGAAGAACACAATGTCAAGACAAACGACCCAGCAAACCCAATCGAACTCATGTGCAATTCACAATGCCAAGAGTGCAGTCACACAACCAAACACACTGAGGAATAGGTAACATGAACTATCCACCCATTAGACCAAGGCCATAGCCTGGTGTGCAACCAGGAATGCCTCCAAATAGACCAGCAATTCTTGTGATGCCTCAACCACCAGAACCATAAGGAGGCTCAGACCAATTCAAGTTGCTAAATGCATGAGAAATCACTATGATGGAATGGGAGAACCATATGACCACATAGTAGAGTTTAAACAAGTATTAGGAGGCAAACAAGTGGATGTCTTCTTTGTGCATTATGAATCCTTTGGACCAACCCTCACAAGGACGGCTTTCACTTGGTTCCAACCATTGGATCCAAATCAATTTGGAAATATTGAGCAATTTTTCCAAGAGTTCATCGGAGAATTTAGCAAAAGAGGGATTAAACACAACTTGTCATCCTTAATCCATAGTTTCAAACAAAACCTAAATGAAACCATAAAGACAGCTACCAAAAGATTCAACCAATACGTCAATAGATGCCCAACAACAGAAAGACTGTCCCATCAAAAAATGATATTATTATTCTTGGATGGATTGATTAATGGAGCATTGAGAACCCTAGTTTACATAAAAAGGCTCCAAACATTGAGTGAGTGTCTTCAGGAATGCATTGATCTAGAAGATAATCTAGCTGAGGACCTCAAAAGTATGCCAAGCTCCACTAAATCAGAGGACACTAGGAGTATAGTGACGACAAGTTCTAGTAATGTGGAGGAGCTAGCAGATCTGGTAGCCAAAAAGTTAGGAGTCCACAGGTAGAGAAATTACTAGAACCCACCAATGAGAATGGCGATGCTACGGAGATGCAGCCTATCTGGTGGAGATCACCCATCTCACATGTGTGCAAGAGGAGGAATAGTCATGCCTCAAGCTTACCCATACAATAGGCAACCACCTCAAGGACCCAACCTGTATTGCCCTATAGAGCAAAAATACACTAACCATACTACTGAAAACTGCCCTTTCAATAGGTAGTTAAGGCCCATGAATCAACCTCAATATAGGCCTTATGGATACCCTCCTAGAGAACAAGGAAGGGAGATTCCAAGATACAACCCCTATCCAGGCCCACCAGGAGCACCTAGATCATATGAACAAGGAGGATATGGACAACTGCGGCCAGTATTAGGACAACAACCAACCCTTCCACAAAACATAGTGCTAGTTAAATATACTCAAACAGAGGAAAACATGGAAAGATCCATAGTACCAGCCACACCTTTAGCTAGCACAAAAACAACGGATCAGGGATATGAGCAAACCCAAGGAGAATACTACCCGTATGACACCAGTCTGATGGAGTATGACCAAACTTATGACCCACAATACTATGGTTATGAGCGAAATGACAACACTGGAGTACACAAACCTAATGTACACATCACCTAAGGCACCAACACCAATGAGACCACCCATTAGACTGCCTCTGCTAAAAGGACCATGCTATAGATGCAGAGGCATCACTTCATAAGAGAATGCGCTCTGCCATACAACCCACCACCTTCTAGACTTGGGAAGGGTGCTGCAATGAATGTGGAAAGGAACATCTATTTAGAGGTTGTCCAAAGAATCCCAATAAGACTCATAACACAACACAAATCAATGTGATCGAAGTATTGAATCATTAGGAAGTGATAAGGAGTACACAATACCATTAAAATACATCACTTGAGCGCAATCCAAAGGACAAGAGAGAAAGAAATTAGACTCCAAACAAGAGATGAACAAGGACCTAGAACCCAAGATATAGGTAGTGGAAGATTCAGAAGACTCATGCGAGAGTAACCAAACAAAGAAAACGCAAAGTTGGAAGAACAGAAGGGAGAAACTTAGAAATAAATGGAGGAGAAATAAGGAGGAAAATAAGTATGTAAAAACGGTAAGAAACCTGAGGAACCAGAAATACTAGATAATATACCACCTGCGTCTCACCCCCAAAAACTAGATAAACCAAGATCAATCCTAGAATATCCAAGACCAGAAGACCTAGACATGTGGCTGAAAGCGTATCAATCTAGAATCATGACTGGACCAAACATAGAGCAGTATGAGAAAATCTACCCACAAGGGGAATTAGAGAAGGAGAGATTGGCGATATGTAGAAAAATCATAGAGGTAGCCAAAGCCACTCTAGAGAAGACTATCTCAGTCCTCCCAGAGACAAGAATATAAGAGAATCAATATAATGAGTGTTTTAAAGAGAATGATAAGAAATCAATAGGAACACCTAAGGAGAAAGATACTAAGGAAGAGCGACACAACACTCGGGGCAAATTCATTTCTATAGTCCCTGAAATAGAAGCAAATTAGCCACAAGATTTGTGGGCTAAGATTTAGGAAGACTGGTGGAAGAAGAACGGGAGTTCAAGACCACCCTTTGAGGAGTTGGAAATTGAAGAAAATCAGCCGACTCCAAATTTGGATGAAGTATATGAAGAGGTTTCTATGTTAGACCGAAATAGGGAGGAAGTACACAACATTTCCACCTTACTGAACTATATGGGAGAATACGAGAAAAGGTCTATAGTTTTTCATGCTCCCACTATCCGAGGCCAGGAGGATGAGTCTTCAGGGAAGACCTCTCACAATCTAGTAGAACTCAAGAAGACCAAGGTACAATGTCAGTTGACCCGTGGAAGAGTTACTATGAGTCAAACCACAATTATGGAAATAGTTAGTAGGATAGCTGAAATTAGAAAATGAGGAGTATAAAAGGAAAATTAGAGAAACTGAAGCCCCTTCTACCATATAAATCCTTGCTGATAAAGTTAGAGAATTTAGGGAGTTAGCTCAGAGGTGAAAACTTGCTATTCTTGGTTCATACACCTGTCCAGTGTTTTACATAATTCTCTGAGCACAGCAGCAATTAGCTTAATTCCTCTTGGGGAACTCTAGATAACTTAAAAAGCTAACTTTCAAGAGTAATCTCATCAAAAATAATAAACCACACACTGAGAATGATGTTTAGCAAGTGATGACATCATCCCGATTTTCACAGGCTGCTACAATTTAATACCAGTGAGTAGAAAAATAAACATAACTCAAAATGTAGGAATCCAATGATTATGAAAATTTTATGGTTATACTAGACAGTAAGATGAATCCAACAAGCTTTAAATCACTGAATTTGGATAAGTAACCACTGAGAAATGGCTCTGACAAGATGAGTGAAAAAGTCGGGTACCTGACAGAGAAGTGAAGATGAACAGACCCTGTTGACTTCAAATGAGCATAACTGAAGATTGCAACATCCAAATGACATGAAAAATTGTTATCATATAGTAGACTTATAGAGCTAACTTTACCAAGTTAAATCACTGAAAATGATGCACCAAGCTCAGAGAAAACATCTCTGCAAGCTGACTGAGAAAAACTGAGAGTAATGGCAGTGAGTAGTACACTTCACAAGAACATGGACATATGAACTCAAATAATCATGAAAATGAAAGTATATTGCTTGTACAATACAATGGACTTACTGATACATATGTGTGCCTTGTAATCACACCTTGATATGGCATAAAGCTCAGCTCTAGGAGGTCTTCACATAGGTCTCTCTAACCACGACTAAAACTGCCATCTATTTATAGTTGAGTTTGGGAGGCTAACTTCCCTCAATCACTCTCCAATCAATCAATGATTGATTTGATTCTCTACCTACCACAAATCACGAATTCGTGGCTCCTCTTTCCATTCTTGATCAAGTGGACTCAACCACTTAAGATTCTCTTACTTTTACATTAAGTAAACTCTTCAAAAGTTACAAGAGGTAGTTCACAAGTGAACTTTACATAGTCTTCATTTTAAGGCTTTTTCTATGACTTTGTGGGACTCAAGCCAATACTTAGGCTTGTCATAGAATTGCTCCAACAAGATAAGGCTGAACCAACCCTAGACCTTTTTGAATTCCTAGAGCACTTCAAAAGGTATGAAGTAGAAGAGAGGAAAATAACTATTCAGATGCCTAAGAGAGAGGCTAGAGAAGGAGAAGCATACGATAACAAGGAACAAACGAAGAAAGTGGTGGTGGCCATAGAAGATGGAGAAGAGAGCTGTACATACATTGGAAAAGACATGTCATCAGAAGAGGAAGAGGGACTGATAAGCTTTATTCAAGAGTATAGAGACGTATTTGCATGGACGTACAAGGACCTCAAAGACGTAGATCCATCCATTTGTTCTCATCGAATCCCAATGACACTTGATGCAAAACCATCAAAGCAATGCCCTTATACTTATAACGATGTCTATTCAGCAAAAATTAAGGAGGAGATAGACAAGCTATTAGCAGCGGAATTCGTTTACAAGATAGAGCACACAGAATGGGTGTCATCATTAGTGGTTGAACCCAAGAAAAATGGGAAGTTGAGAGTATGTATTAACCTAAAGAAAGTAAACGCAACCACAATCCGTGATAGCTACCCATTGCCTATCACTCATCATCTCTTGGAAAGAGTTGTAGGTAAGGAATTCTATACCTTCCTAGATGGATTCTCTAGGTATAATCAAGTAGCCATTGCCATAGAGGACCAACATAAGATAGCATTCACAATTGAATGGGGAGTCTATGCTTTTAGAGTGATGCCATTTGGACTCACAAATGCCACTACTACCTTCCAAAGGTTGATGTGTCACATCGTTAAAGAGTTTCTAAGGAAGAGTATGGAAGTATATGCAGACAACTTATGTACATACTCATGTAAGATGAATGAACACATTCCAGAGTTACGAAGGATATTTGAGAGGTGTCGACAGTATAAAGTGTGCCTGAATCCTGAGAAATGCATCTTTATAGCAAGACAAGGAAAAATTCTAGGACACATCATATCTAGGAACGGAATTTCCATTGACGAGGATAAAGTAAAGGTGATCCTAGAACTACCAAGACTGAAAAATGCTAAGTGCAAGCTTTTATGGGTCATTGTGTATACTATCGTAGATTTATTCACATGTACGCCATAATTTCCAAGCCACTTTATGGATTATTAACCCAATTTACATGGACGGATGAGTGCAAAAAAGCATTTAATGAACTAAAAAGACAACTAAGTACAACACCTATTTTGAAGATACCCAACTAGAATACATCATTTCATATCCATGTAGATGCATCCAACTATGCAATAGGATGCTCCTAGCTCAACCTGTAGATGAAGGAAAATTAGACCACCCTATTGCATATGCAAGCAGACAACTAAAACAAGCGGAAAGCAACTATACAACTATGGAATGAGAAGGTTTAGGAATGGTGTATGCAGTCAAGAAATTTAGGCACTACCTTCTAGCTAACAAGTCCAAGTTCTTCATTGAACATCAGGCCTTATTCTACCTAGTCAATAAGCCCTGTAATATGGGAAGACTAGTAAGATGGTTTCTATTATTGATGGAGTTCGACTTCGAGGTAGTGGTAAAAAAAAGGAAATACCCACATGAGAGCCAATCATCTATCTAGGTTAACACATGGAGAACCACCCAATGGAGTAGCAAAAGACCTACCAGATACTTATTTGTTCAACCTGGAGCTATGTCCTAAGTGGGCTGAAAAGTTAATTCCAATACTCACTCATGGACCCCAACATCAAATCAACAAGGATGCTAAGAACGGATTTCTACAATCACGTAACTTGCACATAGTAGCAGGAAGTGTATATTTTAAAGAACCCAATGGTTTGTTTGTTAAGGTGTGTAGAAGAAGTGGAATAGAAGAACTTAATGGAACAAGCTCACGTAAATCGATGGAGAATGCATAGGGGAACTCATGGAACACTGAGGGAATTAAAATGATTGGGACTTTATTGGCCAGATATGTCTAAGGATGTTCATGAGCATATTAGCAATTGCTCAAATTGCCAAGAGAATACTCCAAAAGACCATAAATCATTACAATTCTCTACAATAGCACTAGACTGGAGTAGGACATTGGTGAAGTTCTTAAAAACAGGATGTCATCGAGATTTTCTCTCCTCTCTCACTCATGAAGACCTACAAGAAACACATTCGGAGAAGGTAGCCAGAATTCCCTGAGAAGTCCAAGATGCATCAAGGATGTCAAAGGAAGTTCACGTGCAAACTTTGGAAGAAATCAAGTAAATCCAGGGTAGTAGTCAAAGCTGGTCAACTTTTGGAAATTAGGGCAAAAATTTCAATGTCTCCAAATCACATGAAAATTCATATACTTGTAAAGCTATCAAAGGCAGTCTATAGCCTGAATTTCACATGAAAATGGATTTTCTAGCACATTGATATGCCATGTGCATTTTGTAAAAAATGTAGTTTTTCCACTTAGACCCTACAAAATCTTGTATAGGAATTTTTGTTAGCCATATGGTTTGGCATCTATAACGATCATATATGGCTACATATTTGTACAAATTTTCAAGGCTATAAGAGCTTTCTAGAGACCTTATTGCCACCTTGCAAACTTCCAAATGTAGTCAAACTTGTATAAGGGCGATTTATATGGGAGTTTTTTCTGCATATTCCTAAAGGAGACCTTTCTAAACATAGCCCTACTAATTTTCATCTCCATCAAAGGATATTTGAAGGGCCAAAGAGTAGAAAATCCAGTTTTCAAGGTCATCGCAATTTCCTAGAATAAGAAAACTGAAGGCTTGAAGGGCTGCCACATGGCAAACAATGATTGAACCATGTTGTAGCTTAGGATGAGCTTACATTCAAGGGTGGAGATGCACTAAATCATAAAGAAAGGAGGATCCACGAGTTTTTTTTATCGGATTAGCCTTTTTCGATGGTCAAAAATCAATAATGCAAAGTTCGTCCAAACATAGCATCGTATCCTATCCAAATTGATGTCAGCACTGATCCAACGGTCAAGATCAGCCCCAGATCCAATGGTGGAGAATGGATGCGCCTAATTTTCATCCCTTTGCCCTAGATATCATATAAAGAAGCAATCTTAGCCATCCATTTGATAGATCCAATGGATGTAATCAAAAGCAGTTGATCCTAAGGTTGATACTTGATTTCTCTAGATCCAAGGGCCCAAATTCATTAAAAAAACTATATAAAACCCCCTCCAAACTCATAGAGCATCATTGTTAGGCATCCATAGGGCCCTTGCTAGCACATGGTTTCCTTGAGACGATCACCCTCAGTTGAGCGTGTGCGGATCCAAGGTGGGCTAGTAAGAGCATAGTTCTTAGAATCAATTTTTAGACTTCCTCTCTAGGATAGGCTCATAAACCCAATTTACCTTTCTTTGCTCACCGTGAGTGGAGCGTGTGAGTGAGTTAGAGTTGGTTTTACGAGTCTTAGAATTCTTTAGAAACACATTACGATCCTAGGTAGATATAGGGTCAATGAAGTGGAAACTATCCTCTTATGTGTGACATTCGGTTGAATTGTCATGTTAAGAGGGTCTTGTGGACCACCTTTGTCCAGTAGAATGCTTAGCTTGACATTTCACAACATTCATGTATATGTATGTCATAACAATATTGTCTAATTCATGTCTCTTGTCTCTTGTCTCTTAGTATCTTATATGTTTTTACATATCTTCTATCTCTTTCTATGTGTGAGAAGGCTCCGCAGTCATGCATTGAACCACTGAGGATGATCCATTAAGATTGAGAGAAAAAAATTCTATTCATTTATACATCATGACCCACATGCATTCATACCACCCACAAAAACCCATGCATATGCTTCGGTTTTGAAAGTGAATAAGAACCTCCATTCTTGGACCATTCTTCCTTTCAAAAATTGATTCATATGTGTGGTTGTCTTTTTGTTCTCATCATGAATACATCCACAAGAACCCGATGCAGATCGAGAACGCGGTCACAAAAGCATTGCAACCACATAGAGCAAGGATCTATGAAGGGGACTCTATAGCGAACATGTATAAAACACCGGAAAAACATCCAAACTGATAGAAAATAATCCAAAATATGGATTCGGCATGCTCAAATACCCTAAAAACGACTATTTAAATGGCCAAAACGGAGTACTGCATGAGTAATTACAAGAGGATATGAACAAAATAAAATGTAAGAGAAAGAAAGAATAACCAAAATAAAAATAAAAGAATTATATATTAAAAAAAAGAAAAATACAATACGTAATTGAAATATGCACAAAATAAAAATAAAAATAAAAATAAAAATAAATAAATACGTAATGTGGTAAAAATAAAAAATATAAAAATATAAAAAATAAAAAAATATAAAAATATAAAAAATTAAATTAAAGAAAATAAAACAAAGAAAAATACCTGGGAATGAGCCGAGCTGTTGCGTGTGTGAAGAAGGGGGTACTAGCTTATATGGGGGGGGGGGGGGGGGCTGTCAGAACCGGGGGGGGGGGGAGGAGGGGGGGGCTGTCAGAACCGGGGGGGGATGGGGGGGGGGGGGGCGGGGGGGGGGGGGGGGGGCGGGGGGGGGGGGGGGGGAGGGGAGGGGCTGTCAGAACCGGGGGGGGGGGGGGGGAGGGGGGGGGGGGGGACTGTCAGAACCGGGGGGGGGGGGGGGCGGGGGGGGGGGAGGGGTGGTCGGTGGGGGGGAGGGGGGGGCGGGGGGGTTTTTTTTTTTTTCTTTTTATGCCTCAACCCGAAATTCTTGGGGGCCCCCCTTTTTTTTTGGAAAATAACCCAAAGAATAGAAAAAATGAAGGAAAAATAAAAAAAAATGCCAAACAATTGCCAAAAAATTCTGTAAACATTCTCCCGAAATTTTCTATAGGGCTAGGCCCCATTTCTTTCATCAAACCACAGAGAGCCTCCTTTTATTCCTCCTATTAGGCAAGAAAATGACATCCGAAAAGGATAAAAAATGCTAAAAAAATGCTAAAATTGCTAGAAAAATTTCCAAAAAATACCCAAAAGTTTTTCGTTTGCAGAGGTTATGAAATGCCTTCTAGGTTTGCTAAAAACACCAGGAACAAGAATGAAATTGATAAAGAAAACTACTAAAAATGAGCAAAATGAGATGAGAAAGCTATGTACAACCTAGACAAATTTTGCAGTTCCAGGTGATCCATACTTCTTCAAGTTTGTTGATGATAGGCCTTGAGCCTTGATATGTTGACCAGTGGCAAGGCCTCTCCTTTCAGCGTCTCTAACTCCACAGCACCCCAATTTAGCATTGTTTTGACTCTATAAGGTCCTTCCCAATGTGGAAGCCATTTTCCTCTCAGTTGTGTATGAAGATGAGGTCTATGGAGAAGAACTAACATGCCTGCTTCAATGTTGTTGTTCCATAGATGTCGATCATGTGCCTCCTTCCTCTTCATCTGAGTCTCTATCAATTGTTTTGTCGCTAGTAGACGAATCTCCTCCACTTTATGTAGTGCTCCGAGCCTCTGAGAGACATCACAATCCTTCTTGCCCTGCATGAATGCTATCTTAGGTGATCCATGTAAAAATTCAAAGGGCTCAATGGGCAATATGCCATAAACTAGTTGGAATGGAGAGTATCACGTGGCCTCTCTGTAGGCTAACCTGTATGCCCATAGGGCACCTTGATAAGCAATGCCCCAGGAAGTGGGCTGTAACATACACTCCTTTCTTAACATTGAGATTAAAACCTTATATGGGGGATTCTTAGACAAGAAGGAGTTTGAGGGTTTGTAGGAGAAAATGAAAAGACTAGAAGAGGAAATACACCTTGGAAGCTTTTGTCGATTGATTACACTAAGACAATTACAATGTTTGAAGCAAAATACAAGCCAATACTTCTGTGCACAATCACACAGAGTGCTCAATTACAAAATACCCAATATCCCAAAGTCTTCTTGCCACCAGCCTCCTCTGCACCAGACCTCCACCTGCTTCAAGCTTATCCTTGTGCACACCTTGCACCAAGCTTCCACAAAGGGGGAGGAGTGAATACCTTCTGCCGGCACGTGCACACTGCAATGAGACCTTGAGATCCTTGGGGGAGTATAGCTTAGCACTCTCTGCACAAATCCTTAGTCACTCTCCATGCACCTTGCACTTCCACTTCTCTACGTCGCACTCTTGTGACTCTTGTCCTTCTCTCTCTTGCTTCCCTTAGACTATGCTTCTCCTGCTTACTCTAAGATTGGTCCAAGAATAGACCTTGCCTTGATTTGAGTGTGTCCATCACGTACGCTCCTAACTGCAATGGTATCTTGGTGCTCACTTTGATGTCCCAAGATTGTCTTCCCAAGTGGCAGCCAACGACTCACTGTTTTGTCATGTAGTGACTTTAGACTAAAACCCAAAATTTTAATGGGAGGCCATACTTTCACCTGTGCGTACGTTGCCGCTTCACATACCTTCACATTTCCTTTTAAGTCTTCACTTTTGCACCTAAGGGGGGGTTCACCTGAACCTTCCAAAACACTTTAAAACACACTTTTAACCTTAGGGAAATTAGAGAAAATACCTCTGCAACCTGCAACTCACTTTCTCCAATTTACCCTTTGTGGACAATTAATTGTGCACTACCTGTGCACTTTGACACCTGCATTTTAGCACTTTGACTTTGCACTTGTTGACTTTGACCTTGACCTTATTGACTTTGACCATTTGACTTTGACTAGTTGACTTTGACCAGTTGACTTTGACCAGTTGACTTTGACCTTTTGACTTTGACTACAATTGACTTTGACCAACATGACTTTTATGGGCTCAACAATAAATCATGAGTTAGTTGATATTTCAGGTAGTCAAATTTAGTTGTTGATATGTTATTGAGAGCTAGATTTGATGATGATCTTGAAAGTGATCTAATAAAGAATGTGAACTTAATTGACTATGTTCCACATATATACGAGTATGAGCAATTTCAGGAGTCTGAGTACGAATATGAATGGAGAGACATAGGAAAGTGTCTGAGTACACTGCAACCATTGCCTAGCTGGACTACGAATAGATTCTGTAACATTAGGAAACGAGCTTATAATTTTTTCCTACGTAATGGTTATCTTTGGAGACATGCTAAGGTGTTGAGATATGGGGAACAACAGACCCTAACCGCCTCACATGGAAGTGACAGGTTCTTCCAAGAGGAGTTCCAAGAAATGTAAGCAACACCCAAACACCCACGTCCATGAACAATGGCTCCATGGCCAACGTCAAAAGGGACAAGGGAGGGCAATGCTCACACACCACAACCCCTAATGCCAAACCCACACACACAAACGCCTAGCACACAAAGAGAAATGTGGAGGTCAAATGAACCTTCTTTCCATTAGCATGGAGGCCAAGGGACCTCTCTTTTACAAAATGAGCCCCTCCTTATATAAGAGAGGAGGAGGGATCCGTTGAGTACAAGTGGCCAAAGGCTTCATTAACTAAGATATTCTAAAAATGATAGGTAGTTGGGAAAATAAAAAAGGGAATCTTCTTAGAGAGAGAGAGAGAGCTCTTGCACGTATCCAAAAGTGAGCTCTCTTTTTGATACTAAGGCAAGAATTCAAAAAGGAGCCTTTTACAAAAAAGAAGGGCAAGGTTGAGTTTTTATGGGTTTTCTCACATGAATAAGTAATAGGGAGTTCCTATGAAGAAACTTATATACAAAAGGAAAAAATGGGAGATTTGAGAGACCATCACAAGGCTTTGAGCCTCAAGTATCCTTAGCTCTGAGGTAGGCCTCCAAGTACTCCATATCTTTCATAGCTTCATGGGTCCTTCATAACTTCAAGGTTCCAACACCCTCCCCCACCTAGACTTTGTCGCCCTCGACAAAGCTGAGAAATGAAAAGCATATATTGCTGGACTAGTCCAAGTTTAGAGCCTTCCACTCAACTACTCTGAAGCTGTTCAAATCTGAATTGTGCAAAGCTGCAAATCTTTGAGTCAGCAAGTCATCAATCTTCAAGTCTGCAACTCCATATTGCTGAGCGACACAATCCCCTTGGGGGGTAGTCAGCCCAGCCTCCATCCAATGTGCCTTTTCTTCAAGGCTCCAACACATAGCTGAACCGACCCAAGGTAGAGTCTTTCAAGTCTAGAAATCTTCAAGTCTTTAAAATCTGCAATTCTTCAATCTGCAAGGCTTCAAGCTGCAAGTCTTCAGTCTTTACTTCAAAGCTTAGAGAAGAGCATACATAGCTGAACCGACCCAAGGTAGAGTCTTTCAAGTCTAGAAATCTTCAAGTCTTTAAAATCTGCAATTCTTCAATCTGCAAGGCTTCAAGCTGCAAGTCTTCAGTCTTTACTTCAATCTGCAAATCTTCAATCTTCAAAGCTGAGCGACACAATCCCCTTGGGGGCAGTCAGCCCAGCATGCATCTCACTAGGTAGTCCTGTGTAGGACTAGTGAAGCTTCTCCCAGGCACTCAGTAACCTGAAATCAAACATACATACCCAGTACATTGTTTCTGAAAAGAGGTGGAATATAACATTTAGTTCAGTTGGTAGTTTCCACTTCAGGGAACATCACGTCCTATAGGACTACCTTAAGTCCTCATAGAGAGCTAGCTATTCCTGCATTTTGCAAATTAGAGCATCATAGGCCAAGAATTCAAGTGGCAGTTCTTATGAAGTATATTTGTGACCTGTCACTACTATTTAAAGCACAATCACTTAGTGTATATAACAACCAATGAGCAGAAGGTGAACATGGATGACCGCAAAATACAACATTCAGTGACTAAGGCCATCTGTATCTTTTACTAAGTAGGCATGCTTGGGCAAGAGTTAACTAACTTCTATGTCATCAAGAGCGATTTCTGTGAATCCTGGCATCTCCTCATCTAACAGGGCAAAAAATGATTAATACAGACATTCAAAAGAGATGCAATGAGTAGTTAGCCCATAATCAAGTGAGCGCATCACAAAGTAAATCCTTTCAGCATTGATAAAACATGTAGGCCCAGTCCCACAGGGGCAGCCACAAGATTTCAAATTGATCAACAAACATGTGAGTATCAAAGAAACACATTATTCACAAGAGAAGCATCTATAGGAGTCCAAGAGTCAAAGCTAAGTTCTGTGTGTGTTGGCCTATACTGCATTAAGTGATCATTGTAAAACCAAAGAATTTATTCCCTGGCAAAAAACAATTACTCAATCTTTTGTGACTTCATGCTTAATTAAGTTCAGAATAGGTCTGAATCCACCCAGTGTCTCGTTGGTGTTACAAGAACAAGATATCCTCAAGACCTTCTCCTGAAATCCTGCAAGAATGCTCACATTTATCATGAATTTTTAGCAAGAAGTGATGGAATGCCACAATCCTGGACATATATCTTTTATGCAGGTTCTACACAGCTCATATTCACCCCACACTTATAATACTTGTTCATTATGCTAAGTCAACAAAACAAATCACAAAGCACAGTAAGGAAGGTTATTCTAGGGCTAGGACTTGGTCCAGTCCTCAAAATTTTGGAGTTTCATTATACTTCCTGACAGAGTGTGAGTATGAACTCGTTCCTTGTTAGGGCAGTTGCTAACATTTGGGGAGGTGTATTTTCAATTGTCATTAATGCCTGCAGTGCTCCATTCTATAAATACCAGGTAAAAACTCATACAATCACCAATTAAAAATGTGCATCTTAAGAGACTTTTATAGCCACAGTCGAAAAAGGCAGACAATACGAGTTTACACTGGGCACTTATGGAACCAAAATATCAATCCTGCAAGTAACTCAGAACTCATCCATTATGAGAGAGCAAGTTCTGTAATAATATGAATTCCAAAGGTCATACACCAGGGTTGGTCATTCAACTTCATGCCGTTTGAATTGTCATTTCCTAATACATGCCTCCAAATAGATAGAACCTTCTGTTATTAATCGCAAAGTTAATGCAATTCACAATAGGATGTCTGCAGGCAAGTTGGGTCCTGAGCTCGAGCAGTCCCGCTTCAATCATATGATGCTACAAGTTTCTTTTCCACAGGTGAACACATGATCACAACAGAACACAGATCGCAACAGAATTATGTCAAAACTGAGTTTGGAATGTGCCACAGAAACAAATACCAAAATAATCCCTTTGCCCTCCTTTGTTGCAGACTACCATTCAGAACCTGCCACCCAAATAGCACTATTAGTATTTATAGATTGATGATCTCTGGACCTTGCGTCAAAATTTCTTCAAGCTTCAGAGTTGTCATTCCTGCAAACGACTTAGAAAGCATAAGGTTGTCTTGAGGACCAATAACCATTTACAAAGCTCATTCTTTTCTAGGCCTTGAAACAAATTAGTTCAAGAACCTGTCATAAAGATTAAGAAAAATGAACCATACTCGATCGCTATGGTAGGTAGCTTTTAGCTAATATCGTGAAGAATCAATCATAAGGAGTCACAGCACACAGACCTTTTAAAGATTGTCATAGCCTCTTACAACGGTATATTAGGATAATTGTGTTCCACAATCCTATAGGTCCTTTTATGAAGGTGGGGGGTTTTGATCATCAGGCCTGTGCAAGGCCATCACATACCAATTGCATATCCCCAAGGGTACAACAACATACAACACCAACAAGAATAAAGACACATATAGAGAACATCGGATAGGAGCCAGCGACTCAACATCAATCATTATGCATACTGTTATTGCAAAATTCAGAGTCCCGCGTTGTTTAGAGTCAAGTGAGCGTGAAAAGTCCATGAGTGTATGGTATATGGACTCAATCCCTTTGCAAGGTAGTCACATACCCTCGACTAGAAGCGTTCCAGGAAACTCAGGCTGACCGGCATAGGTGAGGGGTCTCTATAAAGCATAGGACTGCCTTCGCATGCATACATATGCATATGAGAGCACATTTGCTTTCAGTGTAATGAGTGGGTAGCATATTGTGGACATCAACCCAAAATGAGGAAGTCATAGAGACTCACCCCAAGATCATCAGAAGCAAACACACAGTCTAACCAACCTTCTAAGGTTTTCAGACCTTGACGAGTATCGCCCTCTGAGATGCTTTATTTCAGATTTCTACACGAGGTTTGTTGCATCTAAAGAGCTCATGAAAACCAAGGAAACATGAAAGTCATTAATAAGATCAATGAAACCAAACTTACAGAACCACAAGTGGGAAAGGGAATCTCAATAAGTATTTTCTCTTGCTTTTGAACCCGTTCTGAGTATTACGATAACCACAGAAAACTCTGAACCTAGACAAAGTGTTACACATTCACCAAAGAATAAACTGTGGTTGACATATAGGAATTTGTTCATAGATATGCAAAGATTTCATTGGTGAAATCGTGGTTAAAGAAAAACAGCACAATCCTGCCTTACATCAAAGAACCACACAAGGGATCACACCTCAAAATCACAAACAAGCAACAAAGCCGCTCATGTCATGCTTAGGGCGTTGTAAAGTATTTCATCCTTTATAGCGAACGTAAATGGGTAATAAAGCTCCATCTAATATTGTCCTGCAGCAACCAATCGGTGTAAGAGGGGCGAGACTCAAGGTGGAATGTTAGGAGAAGATTGAGAAAATAAAACATTATCTGAGTGCAGAGCTCCATGCAAACTATAGACATGGCTCCACAATAAAGTTCTGGAGCATCCGAGCCTTCACATGATAGTTACGTGGGAATCTGAAGAGGATACGACTCCATGCAACAACTCCAAGCTCTCGATCTGAGCCAAACTTCATAGTGTCGAAACACGAAGCGCAAGGCGCACCACTCATCAGAAAAGGGCTCAGTGAGTTCTGCTGCGCAATCCCGCCATAGATGCCGCAGGGATTAGAGAGTAGAGCTGAAAGGGTCTGAGCTGAGGGTCTGAAACATGGCAACACCCGAGTGGATGTTTTGAATATGAGATAAAACTCCCTCCCAAGCTCTCGCATCCAAGGTGTCTGATGCAGATCCACCAAGAAAAGCGAGGCTTTGCTCTGATAGGTGTGCAACGCAAGAAGGAAAGGGAATCGAGCTCAACTCCAAACAGGAAAGACCTCGAGGTACATCTCCACGCCTTGAGAACAGCATGACATCGTGCACTCCAACAGGTCTCTCGGTAGCACGAGACGCCCCTCACGGAGGCATGAGGAACTCCTAGAAGAGATGGAGGACCGCAACAGAGCTCATCCCTACTAGGGGAGGCTCCGGATTTTTTTTCACACAGTGGGGAGCCACAGGGAGTAACGATTCTAGAGTCGGTGGGAGACAGATGCTCAGCCGCACTGTAATGCTACAGAAACCAACAGGTGTGTGTGGGCGACTAAGGGGAGCAGGTGCCCCTCCCCTCGCAGCACGGCAGCCAAACTGAGCTTCGCACAAAAGTGACCATGTCGACGGTGATGGAGAAAAGCATAAAGAAAATCGACCTGAGCATTCACTTAGAGAGAGGAAGAAGGTACTGACGATGCAGCAGAAACATAACTCCCTTACGCAGTAGGTGGGAAGCCACATAGATGAAGGAGATGGGTCAAGTGGTTCCTCCCTGACAAACACGTCCGATTCCTCAGAGAAGACTAATTGTGAAGAGAGAGAATGTTTCTCTCCCTCCAAAAATGCAAATCGTATCTTGTATTTATCCAAGGATAATGATAGCAAAACATTGAAGGCCATGCACATCTAATTTTGAACGTTACAAAGCCATTGCACGCATCATCAAGAACAAAGATTCTATTTTATTTTTTTTTAGAAAATGAAGAGAGAGAGGGAAACACAGAAGATACAACCCCTCTCCCTTTTCAAGGATATCACCGAAAAAAAGAAATGGAAGAGAAATGGAGGGTGATCCTTGAGTGAGTGTGTGGGAGACTGTGTATGTGAGAGAGGATGAGAGAAGGGGGTTAAGGGGGTGGTTTTGTGCATCAAACAAAAAAAATGAACTAAAACTACTCAAAAATTAAAAGAAAGAGGTACCCTAGGCCAACCGAAGGCCACATGGATCCACAACTCAATCCAAGTGTGAGGTGCATCCACAAAGTGTAGGCACGGCAAACTTGAAAAAACCCAATGGCTAAAGGCCGACGTCCCCGGCAACGGCGCCAAAATTGTTGAGATATGGGGAACAACAGACCCTAACCGCCTCACATGGAAGTGACAGGTTCTTCCAAGAGGAGTTCCAAGAAATGTAAGCAACACCCAAACACCCACGTCCATGAACAATGGCTCCATGGCCAACGTCAAAAGGGACAAGGGAGGGCAATGCTCACACACCACAACCCCTAATGCCAAACCCACACACACAAACGCCTAGCACACAAAGAGAAATGTGGAGGTCAAATGAACCTTCTTTCCATTAGCATGGAGGCCAAGGGACCTCTCTTTTACAAAATGAGCCCCTCCTTATATAAGAGAGGAGGAGGGATCCGTTGAGTACAAGTGGCCAAAGGCTTCATTAACTAAGATATTCTAAAAATGATAGGTAGTTGGGAAAATCAAAAAGGGAATCTTCTTAGAGAGAGAGAGAGAGCTCTTGCACGTATCCAAAAGTGAGCTCTCTTTTTGATACTAAGGCAAGAATTCAAAAAGGAGCCTTTTACAAAAAAGAAGGGCAAGGTTGAGTTTTTATGGGTTTTCTCACATGAATAAGTAATAGGGAGTTCCTATGAAGAAACTTATATACAAAAGGAAAAAATGGGAGATTTGAGAGACCATCACAAGGCTTTGAGCCTCAAGTATCCTTAGCTCTGAGGTAGGCCTCCAAGTACTCCATATCTTTCATAGCTTCATGGGTCCTTCATAACTTCAAGGTTCCAACATAAGGGTAAGTGTTGCTCTAGTACAATGATAAGCACCACATAAGAAGATCCACCTCCTTAATGTCAATCCACGGAAGAGATAGGAGTGATATGAAGATCGTGAATACGAGATGTAGTGAGAGTGAAGGCAAGAAGCATAGAGATACACACACACATACACACACAAGAAAGAGACAAGCAAGACAGAATGGAAGGTTGAAAGTAGATTCTATTACTCAAGAACACTCTTACAAGATCAAAATAGCTCTAAGCTCTTCTCTAATCATACAAGATAACACTATCTAATCTCAAAAATGAGCTCTCTAGCTCTCTTTATAGTTTTTTGACTAGTTTTGACTAGTTTCACATCTAGTGTCCGGCATAGTTAAAAAATAGGTTGTAGGCACTATTTGAAGGTCTAAACAAGATCTAAAAATAGCCAAAATTGGTATGCTTGTTCTACCTAAGCTCCTCAAGCTTGAGGACTCCTCAACTTGCACAAAATAGAGCTACTAATTACAAAAGTGGTTGTTCTGTGGTACATACGGTACAAGAGTGATGAAAATCACTATTGGGAGTTTTATCAAATAGATTTATTAGAGATAAAATGACTGTGTAGCTCCCCACTACTTCGTCATGATCTGCCTTCACATGCTTCCTTGTCGTCTGTGCCTTTGGCTACTACCAACAACCCCCTCCCTCTTGCATTTGTCGTCCTCCACAGAACCTTATTGTGGGGTCTGTCGGATATAGTTTTGTAGGAGGTCATGAGCAAGGGTGTGCTCGACGATGCGAATACCTCATGCAAGATCAGCTTCAAGTTTTTCCCAATCTATGGGTTGAGGTTCATCGGGCGACAGAAGTCGGTACTGTGTGGAGTACACGAGTTTTTCACATGCAAATAATTGAAGTAGGTGTGTGGGTGTGCTTATGAAAACCTCAAAATGGTACTCCCAAAATCCGGTAGTAAACATCTCTTCAAATGTCATCTTATAGCATCCTGGTAAGTACTTGATTTGATAGTGCCATGCATAACATACCCGGAGTGATGGCATCGTGCTCATATCATAGGCTAAGTCCTGGTTACCATGCTCAAATCCTGGGGTGTTAACATGTGGTGCCTTGACGTGATGGAAGATTTTAAATATAGTCTGCATCATACCAAATATTTTCAGAGTCATATGTGCGGCAACATCATCCATGCGATGTAACCAGGGGAGCCAGTGGTGAATCGTGGCCATCATGTATCCGACTTTGGGTGGTCCTCAAGGTGAGATGAAATAAAGATAATGAAGCCAATCCTAGCACTGGTTATTATCCTGAACTTTGAATGAGAATGCCTTCCAGGAGCGGCATCTTGGCATAAGTCCCCAACATGAGTTATATTTCAAATGCAAGGGTTCCTTGACCCATGTACTCATCATTTCTGGATATTGTTGTAACAACTCCTTGCGCCAAATGGTTGAAAGATTTTACCTTTCTGTACTTCTGGTGGCAAGTTGTCAGGCTCGAACTGAGTGGCATGTGATGGTTTCTTGCCCATCTCCTTTTCAATCGCCAATTGATATTCGACCATTAGCATGAAATACGGTTTATATTGAAGCTCATGGCTTGAGATATACCTTCGAGGGGCCAAGTGAGCAAAGTAAGGGGATTGTAAAATGCATTCCTCTATCATAGCCATGGCGTGTAATTGTGTCTCCACCCATGCTGAGTGGGTTTATCCAAGTTCTTCTACTAACTTCATCCATGTGAGTGTAGGTAGTTCAAAGGTGTCTTGGCCTTCTTCCGTGACACGTCTGCCTAGGATGGGTTGTGGTTCGTAGGCTTCTTCATACGTTGCCTCCACTAGGATAGACACATTTTCTTCGTCATTCAGGAGTTCAGGTGGGGAATCAGGCCTGGGGGGCTCACAGAAAACAACAATCTGCACTTGAAGAGTAAGTACGTGAGCACGTAAAGTATTGAGTTCCTCGATGATCTCTCGAGGTGTGACCTCATGAGCTGGTGGTGGTTGTTGGGCAAGTGTGCGCAACAGTAGCATTTTATGGTCCTCCTGAAGTTTTTGATATGCGTCATTCATCTTATCATAATCTTCTAAGAGTTTTGCATGATCTTCTAATAATATCTGCATGCAACTTTTACTGGACTTCATGGCTAACATGATCAAACAAAACATGAGAGGAAACATGAGCAGGATGTCATGCTCCATCATTCACAAGGAAAAAAACCTCATCAAATCATGGAACAAAGATTCCAAAATGCACAATATCATAACATTTAAAAGAACGAAACCTTTTTTTTTTGAACCAGTAGGAAAGGAACCACCCCAACTTGCAAGCTTCATTACCATATCATTGTCCAAGTAAATGAGAAAGTGCTGCTTTGATTCCTCATGACACATTGAAATGCAATTTCCATGGAGTGAACCACTCTCTATGAATCATCAGAAAGTGGGCTTGTACTGCTTCCATTTAATGTGACTGAATGCCGAATCGATGAATATGTCCCTTCAAATTTGGCAAGAAATAACTTCCATGCATAGGCACCGAAGGGATCACACATAAAACATTGCATACATTAGTTGGATAGCCCATCATATGTGCCTGTGATGCCGGCTGAGAGCGCCTCTAGAATCTGAAGCCTTGAGACTATGGCTGGGAATGTCGCAACCCATCGATTCACATCCAGAACACCTCAACCAGTGAGTTGGACTTCATGATAAATAGTCCCATGTACCTCAATGCCTCCAACCTCAGTTGAGATGAAAAAGGCCTTATGTCCCTAGGAAATCAATGCAATTAAGCATCATGTTGGATTATTTCTACTCCATTTGATTCCATTATCTAGAGAGGCTCATGAGCTTCAGAAAGAGTTCCTCGAATCAAGCTAGAGTCAATTCTATAAAAAGTGGCTTCCCAACTTATGAGAATGGAAATAGCTGATCTAGAAAAGATGCCAAGTCTGAGGGTGATCATAGTACTCCAAGAAACATATGCATTGTATTTGATGTTGTTGGTGGATTGTGCAAATCTTTCCATCCCATTTTTTATTGTGGGTAGAAGATTTTGTGCCCTAAATCTGAAACAAATGCTTTGATTGAAAGTTGACTCGTGAGCTATGGTATGGTGTAGCAGGTCACCACTTACAAGTAACAATTCTTTTAAGAGATTTGGTAGAGATGCTCATTCATCTCTACATGCCTCTACACATACATACATATTTCATTGTAGTCGCATGAAGATAAGCTCATCTCTAAATAGAATGTGATATTTTGTGGATGAATCCTGACATTGGTGCTTACAGATTGTATGTTGGATGCCACTACAACCGATTTCTCACATGAATACAACTATCTCTAATAATGTGATTTAATACGCCTTCATTGAATGATCAGATGGATATCGTTCATTGAACTCTAATGGATGTAAACTCAGCCAATGGTGTTGGAGTGCTAATCTTCAGAGTGAGAATAGCTGGACAATATTTCTTCCAAACGAAAGCACAACTCTACACTTTCAATGCAATCAGGTTTCTTTCAATACAATCGGGTTTTTGCACAAAAAACATTTCTAAGCTTTATGGAGTCTTATTGAATAATATTCTCCAATGATAATCACTCTCAGATGATAATACACAATCATTTTTGTTTTCCAATCTATCATGATCCCTTTCTACTTGAGCCCTAGCAATATTGATATTTGCTTCATCCTCTAGTCATTCCAAGAATTCTTCATCATTGTTATGATCCCAAATCATCTCTCCTCCAACATGAAGAGAATCCATATCTTCATAATCAAGAAAGCTTTGATCTTCAATATCACTAGAATCTTGCATATTGAGGTCAAAATCATCACAATTTGAACTCCTAGGACTATGCATATAGTTTGAAGGAAACTCAATTTCTTTATTTTCAATGCCATCATAAAATTCTGCATTCATCTCCATGGATTCTTGTTCATTTCCTTCAGAGAATATACTTAGGCTATATTCTTCATACACTTAATCAGTTACTGATTCTTGCTTGAATGTCTCATCATATACAAGTACTTCAGTACCTAAGCTTGGTTCAATTAAATCTTTATTCATTTGATAGTTTTTAGAGTGATTTGAATCAATGATCTCATGTTCAGTCTCCTTAGGTAGCAAGCTATCATGAAATTTTTCATACACTTCAGTAAGTGCTACTTCCATCTCTTCATGCACAATTTTTTCAGTGCATGGACTTAGCACATCATGATCGTCTTTGAAATTCATACCAGTATGTGGAGGATCAATTAATAGAGTATCCTCATCCTACTCGTGGTCATGCATATCTCCCTTTTTATGGAGTGCAACATTATTCACATGCATATCATTATGCTAAAGCTCAATCAGTAACTCATTCTTACTCTCATGGATAGAACCACTTTCATCTATTTCTAAATGCTCATTCAATGTGGCATCACTTAAGAGTTTTGCATAATCTTGATCTTTATTTGGACTTCCCATAGACTTAGCATCATGCTTATCAGCATTTGCATACATATCACTATCAAGAAGAATATTGATTTGTATGTCCTCCCGATTAGCATCATACTCGCTTGAAGTCTCTTCACACAAGTTAGTAATTGGATCATTTATTGTATTTGAGTCATATACTTGAATATCACTATCAACTAACATCGAATCACACCACAAATCTTGTTTATCATCCCTTGATGATACATCTAGAGCTTGATCTTTAGATATATATATATTAGATTTTCTTCTTATACTTCATCGTTTATCACCATTTGGTCACCGTTAAGCCTTGTTGATTCCTCTTACTCTTTATTTATATCTTGGATTATTTCTAAATTTATTTGCTTATCCTCCAATGGATGTGAGGGGTTTAGGAGCACAAGTGAAGCCTCATCATGATTTCTTGTTGGCTTTTGTTGATTTTTGATTTGGTTTATATTTGGTTTTTGTTTGATTTGATTTTGATCAGATTCCACATGCCCTTGCTCCTTCCATCATCAAAGTTTGTGCATATATAGCACTTGAAGATGTAATCATTGTAGAGAAGCATACAGGCTCTTGGCACCTTGTAATATTAGAGTTCATATCAATTGTACTTTTAGAGTTTTCTTGATAGCACTTATCATTAACGTGTGTATCAAACTCATGCATGTTTGCTTCATGCCCAAGTGGGGTCTTTGTAACTTGATGGACCTGAATATTACTCACAAGTGGTAAAGTACTTGGAGTTGGAGTTTCATTTTTATCTATATGAAGATCAATTCTCCACTCATTTTGAAATTTCTCAAACATTTGCTCTTTCTTAACATATCTTATTACAACATCATGAACGAGTGTCCAATCCTCTGTGAGTCTCGACTTAGAATCCAAGTTTTGCAGAAACAAAATTAGTTCCTCTCGGGCTCTAACATCTATTGCTTGTAGGTATAAGAACACCCTTTCATGCATCACACATCGTTGATCATATTCAAACATATCTTCAAATTGTTTCTCGAACTCTTTTTTAATTTTTAGGATCAGTTAATCTTTGGGTATATGAACCCACGTTAGGAAGGACTTACGAGTTATTTTGTCTATGTCCTCTAGCATGAACTGCTTGACGAGCATCAATTTGTATTGCAACCATGTCGTTTGGTTTATTCGCATGAGTTCATCGCATACACTGTATTCACACACATAGGTAAAGTTTTCACATAATGCCATATCCGTCATCGGAGCCAATGTGACACCTAGGTATTTGGCCTCGAGTTCATACTCGTTACAAAACCTAGATATACTTTTGCCATTGAAAAATGTGCATCGCTTGATTAAATGGTCATGAAGCGACTGGATAGCTTTTTGATGACTATCCTCTTGCTGGAAGCATATGAACTAAGCTAAACGTTCATCCATGTTTGATGTGCTCGTCAAGTTTTAAACATCAACTCGATTGATCAAGTTGCAAAGTCTATATTTCACTCACCCCCTCCTTTCATGTTGGGTTCACCAAGTATGTCAAAAGGATCGTGGAAAGGAGGGTTCAAAATGGCGTGTTGTTGAGCCCATAAAAGTCATGAGGTCAAAGTCAATTGTAGTCAAAGTCAAAAGGTCAAAGTCAACTAGTCAAAGTCAACAAGGTCAAGGTCAAAGTCAATAGGTGCAAAGTCAAAGTGCTAAAGTGCAGGTGTCAAAGTGCACAAGTAGTGCACAATTAATTGTCCACAAAGGGTAAATTGGAGAAAGTGGGTTGCAGGTTGCAGAGGTATTTTCTCTAATTTCCCTAAGGTTCAAAGTGTGTTTTAAAGTGGTTTGGAAGGTTCAGGTGAACCCCCTCTTATGTGCAAAAGTGAAGACTTAAAAGGAAAATGTGAAGGTATGTGAAGCGACAGCGTACGCACAGGTGAAAATATGCCCCCCATTAAAATTTTTGGTTTTAGACTAAAGTCACTATAGGACAAAACAGTGAGTCGTTGGCTGCCACTTGTGAAGACAATCTTGGTACATCAAAGTGAGCACCAAGATACTATTGTAGTTAGGAGCGTACGTGATCGACACACTCAAATCAAGGCAAGTACTATTCTTGGACCAATCTTAGAGTAAGCAAGAGAGGCATAGTCTAAGTGAAGCAAGAGAGAGAAGTCCAAGAGTCACCAGTGTGCGACGTAGAGAAGTGGAAGTGAAGGAGTGTATGGAGAGTGACTAAGGGATTGTGCAGAGAGTGCTAAGCTAGTCCCCCAAGGATCTCAAGGTCTCCTTGCAGTGTGCGCGTGCCGACAGAAGGTATTCATTCCTCCCCCTTAAAGGAAGCTTGGTGCAAGGTGTGCACAAGGATAAGCTTGAAGCAGGTGGAGGTCTGGTGCAAAGGAGGCCGGCGGCAAGAAGACTTTGGGATATTTGGTATTTTGTAATTGAGCACTCTGTGGGATTGTGCACAGAGGTATTGGCTTGTATTGTGCTTCAAACATTGTAATTGTCTTATTGTAATCAATCGACAGAGGCTTCCAAGGTGTATTTTCTCTTCTTGTCTCTTCCCTTTTCTCCTACAAATCCTCAAACTCCTTCTTGTCCAAGAATCCCCCAACAAAATTTGGCACGCCCGGTGGGACTTCCAAGGAGATTTGAGCTTAGGAGAAACGAGGTGCAAAGTATAGCAGAGGTCACGTGTCTACAGTGTTACTTCATCAAACAAAAGGTAAATATTCTTATCAAGTGTCTCATATTAAGTGGGCTATGAGCTGCTCATGACCGCAACCTGGTCCCAAACATTCAGGGTCACCTGCAAGCAGACAGAAGGAAGGTTGTTAGAAGGTCCTCAAGTCCACTCTCTTCAACCTCATCAGTAAAGAGCATGGCGGGTCAGGTAGACTTGGAAACTTTACTCTCTAGATTAAATATAAAGTTTCCTTCTTTCAAGGGCCTAGCTCAGGAGGATCCGGATGAACACATTAGAAGGTTTTTGGCACTATGTAAGACTAGAGGCCTAATGGGTAGGGAGGATGCCTTTTTTATTCTCTTCCCTGCCACATTAGAGGGATTAGCTGATAAATGGTTCAACCAGTTTGCTGAAAACCATTTTACCACTTGGGATGTGATGAAAGATGCATTTAAAAATCAGTTCCAGCATGGCAACACTGTGGAGATTATCATAGAAGAACTAGAAAATTTGAGATTGAGTCCAGGAGAAAAGTTCCCAGAGTTTGTGACTAGGGCCAAAGCACTAATGGCTAAATTGCCAGATCCACCACACGATTTTTTTGTTAAGAAGTGGTTAGCTAAGCCCCTACCAGTGGCCACCCAATGCAAAATAAAGGAATTGGTGTTACCTACAGCCTCCATAGAGGAGTTCATCAACACAGCCACACGCTTGGAGCAGATAAGGCACCAATATGGAGCAACTTCTTCCCAACCAACATATGGTACAGAAATGGAGGATCCAGTGATCCAGCTAAGGAAGGAGCTGGAGGGCTTAAAAAGGAATAAGCCCTACAAAGAGGAGGAGACTGCTGTTGCTCAGTTGAGAAGGGAGATTGAAGCACTCAAGCTCCAAAAGGAGGAGGAGGCCCAAGCAGAGGAATTGGCTCAACTGCGACAGGAGTTGCAGGAGCTCAAAGGAGGTGGCATCAAGAGTGGACTTTGGTGTTCCATGTGCAGCAAGCAAGGGCATATAGTAAGTGAGTGTCCTCTGTTGACTTTGACTTGCCAATTATGCAGGAAGGTTGGTCACGAGGCCCATGATTGCCAATCAAGGGGAATGCCTGCAACAACATACTGGACACAAGGAGGATCCCTACCACCCACAAATGTGATGGCTGCTGCACCAAATCAAGGTAACACTTATAACCCTAGACAGAGGGATAATTTTGGAAATGGGCCTAGAAGGCCAATTATTTGTTTCAGATGTGGAGAATGTGGGCACTATCAAAGTAGGTGCACTCTCCCAAAAAATGCCCCTCCTTGCAGAAACTGCCCAGAGGCTAGAGACCACTATACAAATTGTTGTCATTTTCATCTATTTTGAGACCTCTGGACTCATTTTTTGCCTTAATGTTTCCAAAATCCCACCTTTTCTCTCACTTTTGGTCAAAACCCACATGTTTTGAGCACATTTCTCACGTGTTTTTAATTCCACAAATGGTCCACATGGTCTATTCTCACTTTATCTTACCGTATGTTTCATACTTTCCCATATGCACCCTCTGTAGCTATCTTGTTATATCATTTCGGCCCTCTCCAGACCCCATTCTCCTACTCCCTCACCCTCAATTTACCCTTCTGCCAAACCCATCCTTACCCTCCCTACCTATGCATCTCCGCCCCTCACCCCTCCCTTCAACTTCCTTCCTACCCTCCCTTTGCCCTCCTTTGCTTTTCCATGCAAAATTTACACTTTTGGTTCTTCTCTGGTGTTTGTTCTCTTCTGCTCCTAGTGGACTTGGTTGCTGCTCAAGTGTCATTTTAAAGATTTTGCAGCATAGAAATCAAGGTTTCATATCTGCTCACAGTTTCGGCTCTAACTCTCAGGGACGGAGAGCCCAATAGGTGGTGGGCAACTGTTGAGCCCATAAACACCATATTGGTCAAAGTCAACCACACTCAAAGTCAATCACAGTCAAAGTCAAAAAATTCAAAGTCAAACAAGGACAAAGGTCAACATGGGCAAAGTCAAAGAGTTCAAAGTTTGAGTGCCAAGGTGCACAGGTAGTGCATAATAAATTGTTGACAAAGGGTATAATTGCAGAAAGTTGGTTGCAGGTTGCAGAGGTATTTCTGTAATTTCCTAACGTTCAAAAGTGTTTTTAAAGTGTTTGGAAGGTTCAGGTGAACCCTCTCTTAGGTGCACAATTGAAGAATTAAAATGCAAAATGTGAAGGTATGTGAAGTGGCAGCGTACCCAGAAGGAAAAGTATGGCCCCCAATCAATTTTTTGTTTTAGTCTAAAGTCACTACAGGACAAAACAAGGATTCATTGGCTGCCCACTTTTAGAGACAATCTTGGGACATCAAAGTGAGCACCAAGATACTCTAGTAGTTAGGAGCGTACATGAATCGACACCCAAATCAAGGCAAGGCACTATTCTTGAGGGACTAAGCAAGGTGAGCATAGCTAGACTAAGCAAGAGACAGAAGTGCAAGCGACACACAGTGTGCGATGCAGAGAAGTGAAGTGCAAGGTGTGCATGACGAGTGACTAAGAAGTGTGCAGAGAAGGGCTAAGCTATTCAAAGATCCCAAGGTCTTATTGAAGTCGTGCACGTGCTGACAGAAGGTGTCCATCCCCTCCCCTATTGGAAGTTTGAGTGCAAGGTGTGCACAAGTGCCAACTTGGAGAAGGTGGAGGTCTGGCGCAAAGAAGGCCGACAGCAACAAGAACCTTGGGTATTTTGTACTTTGTGATTGTGCACTCTGTGGGATTTTGCACAGAAAGCATTGGTTGTATTGTGCATCACCATTGTATTTGTCTTCTTATAATCAATCGAGAGAGGCTTCCAGTGTCTATATCTTTCTTTTTATTTTTTCCTTTTCTCCTACAAACACTCAAATCCCTCTCTACACAAGAATCCCCCAATCCCCCAATAGTCATTGTCTTCTTTCCTTCTATAGAATCATACATACTAGAAGAAACACACGTAGTTTATTGCTTTCTTTAAAACTGTATACTTATATGTATTTTGTATGCATTTACATACATGCAAAATTGTGTTCATGGCTATATATTGCACACGTAATGCACATGCATTTCCAACATTTTGCACACACATTCACATTCGTGTACAAAAAAACACTAACACAGTAATAACATGGAAATATATAAACATGAAGATCCCACACATAATTATAGTATCAGATAATTGACATTAGTAAGCTTGTATGAGAACATATATTGAAACCCAAATTTGAGTGAGCACATTCACCTAAATCTTTGCAACTAATGCCCTCTTATGTACACATTTTTACTAACTCATTTTGTAGGTGCACATAGTATGACGAATTGAGAGCCAATCCAACCATAGATGCAAGATGAATCATATAAAGTGCAAATGTGAATTTAAACACATATACCTTCTATCATGCTTTTATCAGTATGTGAATTCATACGAGAACCGAATGAAAGATCAATCCAACCATAGATGCAAGATGAATCATATAAAGTGCAAATGTGAATTTAAACACATAAACCTTCTATCGTGCTTTTATCAGTATGTTTCAACTAGGGTGTTCAAGGGAGCAAATCACCAGAAATGATGTATATCCATAAATTTGTACGATTTGATTTCCCCAAAAGCATCGATTAACTTCGTTCCATAATTCCTCATCATGTTCTCAATGAAACCTGCAAAGTCAGTACTCTCATCCATTTCATTCAATTGTAGTGTACCTTTTAGAAGAGCTATAAATTGGTGTTTTATGCTTGATTATTAAGTTTGGTTTCGAATCATGAACACAACATGAGGACTCGTATGAAGACCATGAGCATGTGAAGGCACAAATGTGTGAGTGAGAAGCACACTAGCATGCACACACAACCACACACACACACAAGGCAAGATCAAAGGAAGGAACAATGGAAAGCTTCTATTACAAAAGAACTCTCTTACAAAGCAGAAATCTCTAACAAGCCAACCTCAAAGCTGCTAACCCCAAAAATGAGCTTTCTAGCTCTTTTCATAGTTTTTTGAGTAGTCTTGGCCCTATCTAGACCTAGTGTCTGGCTTTGTTAAAAATTAGGCTTTAGGGCTTATTTGAGGACTCAAACGGAGTCTAAAAATTATGAAAATTGGTAGGATGATACTTCTAATACTCCTCAAGCTCGAGGATGCCTCGGCTTGAACACAATGGAGTTAGAAAAAGGTGAAATGATATTTACAATGGTTTGAGTGATCAAAATCACTGCTTTGGTAGGGAATTCTTCTGGAAATTTGACATACACTTCTTGGAGCTCCCTGCTTTCTCCCTGTTCTTGTGTGTCCACATTTTTTATGTGCTTCCGTGCTTGTGATTGAGCTTGAGTTCCAACACTCCCCCCTCCTCTCGAGTCTGTCGTCCCTGATAGACTCTTGTTGCAGTGGGTGTTCCCTGTAGTACCTTGAGAGGTAATGTACATCATGTATCATGAATTTCTTCTTTAGATGACCCTTGCCTTCTTGTGTCCATGATTGTGTCATCAAGAGTTTGATCTACTTTTGTACCTTCCAGTCCAAAGGAATCCATCACTTGATTCAATTCATCCCAATTGCCATCATCCTTTGAATCACTTTTGATGTCCACATTCATCATGGATGGCTCTTGATTTTCTTGGGTATTAGAAGATAAAATAGAGTTGGTCAATCCCAACTCTCTATATCTATGAACTTTTGTCAGCCTCTTTCTTTGCTTAGTGTCTTCATGAGACTGGTGGTAGTGATGCCCTTGTACTGGCAGGTTTACTTGACCTTCCATATATTGATGAGTTGCTTCCATTGCTTCTTTTAGATCCTCTTCCATAATGGGTGTGTTGTCTTCTCTCCTTGTCCTTGGAAGTAAGTGTATCCTCTTTGAAGCTAGAAGTGCTTCTTCTACATTCATCATTTCTGTTAATCTCTTGGTGCCTCTCATTCTTGGCTACGAGGTAGTTTTGACCTCTTCCATCACTTTTACTCCCTTCTTTTTCCTTGGAACAGTGGCTAACTTACCATACTTAGCCATCTCCAAAGATGAGGGCATCTCTTTCAGATGTTCTTGGATACCTAGTGCATGGTAGATGAATATTGTCACAGCTACACTCTTGTTCAAGAACTTCTTGTGGTTTCATTGTTTCTTAGCTTCAAAAAGATGCTCTTGGATGTATGGCGTCATGTTTACTTGATTACCAATCGGTTTAATAGCATGAGACAAGGGTTGCAGAATGATTTTTTGTGGTGCTGTGTAGTGATGCATGTTTGGAAAGCAGAAGTGTTAATGAATTAGACAGACTTATTCTTCTATATCTATACGATTGATATCTGTGAATGTTCAGGTCTTGGTTCCTCGACTTTCATCCTTCAAGTCTGTGTTCCCATCTTTTTCCCATCCAAAATATTCTTTGATCAAGTCATGAGTGAATTGGATGATCACCCATTCTCCTGCCAACTTGTAAATCGGTAGCTCAAAGTATTTTCGAATGCTTGTCTTTGTCATTATATCCATGTTTGATGGGAGTTCATGTATGACTTTGAAATCTTGGGACATGACCGGGAACTGATGGTCGGTGTCCACAATCTTTATTGTAACTAAGAAAAGATAATCCCGAGTAGGTTGGTCCTCTCAAAACCAATGACCTTTGGTTTTGGTCATGCTTTGTAATGGAAACTCTAGCACCTCTTCTTGAACAGTTGCTTCGGAATCCTCAAAAGCCATCTGTAATTGTAATAACAAAAGAATAAGCTTCTAGAGGAAACCAATTCATGTGTTATGTGTTGTTCAGTGATATGTCATTTCCTTCGTCACTCCGTTCCCCCTTGCTTAAGTAAGTAAGGTCTCTTACCACCCTTCTTTTGATTTTTTCTCCTAAAAATAAAACAAACATTAGTTCTAGCCAAAGCATTTATTTATTTACATTGTAAGGTCGTTCCTATGGCAGTAAAAACTAAGACCTATTCCAATGATGGAAATGTGCATCACTAGTCTTGTTGAAAAGATAATGAGCCGAATGCACGGCCTTGTAATGTGTCCCTCGCATGCATACTCTAGGTGCATTGTACTCTTCATGAGTGCAAGTGAAATCCTGTTGAGTAGGTTATTCTTGTCCATGCTGCCTCTTGGGTCTCCATATCCACTTCATAGTTGCTGCTTCAGTCATTTGGTTCCGTCATGCTTGTCGTTCTCTGGTCCTTGTCTCCTTCTTAATTTAAGTCTGAGTGGTTGATGTTGTGTTACTTTTGTACCTTTGATGAGTCTTTTTGGACCTCCTTATTTTGTTTTGCCAGCATGATATCTCATTAAGCTTGTCTAGCTCTTCGTTAGTAGTTCGTCTGACCTTCTTTGGGATCCATAAACATCGGTGTGTCTTTTGGGCTGCTACTAATGATTGTGGAAGCCAAACAAGAAGCAGTATTGGTGGTTCTGATTGGTGATGGTGAAAATGGTCGTCTCTTCTTATCTTCATGGAGTGGCTGATTTGCTTCTGTGTTGGTTCATGTGTCTTAGTCATTTGATCCTTCCATACCCATTGTAGATGAGTAGTACATGGATGTGATGTTTGGACAGTAGACATCCATGTGGATGTTCTTCTTTTGGTGTAGGTGAACTTAGAAGCATTGTCCTCACTTTCTCACTTATATTCATCGCTCATGGGGAAGAAGGGCACATCAGTAAGCAACACATCCTATTTGCAGGTAATTCTAGATTAGGGAATTTTTTGGACGTGCACTCTATTGATTCATTTTCTATCTCCATTTCTAAGTTTCCTTCCTTAGGTTTGATAACCTCATGGACGTGAGAAGGTCTTTCTTCCAACAAGCTAAAGATTTCCTTATGCCCTATTTTGGTTCATATGTATCCTTGTGCTAAATGAATGATCACTTCATTCTCGATAATCCAGTCTTTCCTTTTAGATTTTCAATTAGGTCTTTGTCTTTGCACACCAAAACTATCTGCTCCATAGTGGAATTTCCTAGCTGAAGGGATATTAGGGCTTCTCCAACACATTCTATAACGTGGCCTCCAATGCCTATCATGCATACTTTAGTGGGACTTATGGTGGTTTGGAGATGTGTGATTAACGTCCTTTGTATATAGCTTACGGCTGCCCCGGAGTCAATCAGAGCATCTATTAGCTAATGCTCTAGGTTTTTGATTCCTAGGTTTAAGTATGGTTGAGAGATACTCAGGCTTCCATTATTCGCATTATTGACTTGGTAGTTGGCCTTGATGAATGAATTCCTAGTTCCTCTCCCTATAAGTATCGTTCATCCCTTTGTCTTATCCACTCCTTTCATTTCTTGATACACTCTAATACTTCTTGGCGTGCTTCTTCCTGAATCCTCTCCTTTTCCTTCTTTCGATTTTGTGCTCCTACGAGTGGTGCTAACATCTGATCCATCAATGGCTCGATATATCGTTTCACTCAACATCCACTTATGTAGTTAGGAAGCATTTCTCCATCTAAAGTAGCTAGATTGAGTGCTCTGCTCGTTAAGATTCTATTGATCAATAAGGATCCATGTCTATGTTGTTGTAGTTTCTTGGCATGTTGCTTTAATGTATATACAAGGACTAAGTCTCCTTGCTTTAAGCCTTTGCCTTTGATATGTGCATCATAATATGACTTCTGTCTCCTTTTAGCATTATAAATTCCCGTGACTGCTTGTAGTCTTGTTTCGTGTAATTTATCACTTTGCTCTAGTTGCTTGGATAGTTCATGTCCTGTCCACTCAGACTATTGTGCTATTCGCAGAGCAGGTACGAGAAAATCAATGGGTAAGATCGCATTTTGTCCATAAACTAGATTAAATGGAGTAGTTCCAATTGCTGTCTTGTAAGCCACATGGAAGGCCCAAATTGCATGGTGTAATTGTTTGTCCCAATCCGACCTTCCATTGTTGACTATTTTTGTCAACACCGTACACAATACTTTATTGGAACTCTTTGCTTGACCATTGGTTTGAGGGTGATAGGGGGCTGATTTTTTATGAATCACTAGGAATTCATTCATCAAGGACTCTATTACCTCATTAATGAAGTGGGTTCCTCTATCACTTACTATCTCTATAGGTAGTCCAAAGCGAGTAAAGATGTTCTCAAAAAGAAACTTTGTCATGCTTTGAGCATCATTCTTTCTTGTTGCTTTTGCTTCTACCCATTTAGTTAGATAGTATGTTGCCACTATTATGTACTCAGTGTGTGATCCTTGGCTGGTGGGTCAATAGGTCCTATGAAATCAATACCCCATTTGGAAAAGGCTCTCGCACAAACCATGGGTCTTAGAGGCATATCATCTCTCCTAATAGGATACTTTGCTCTTTGGCATACCTCACAACTTCGTACATAAGTGTCTGCATCCAAATGTAAAGTTGGCCACCACAATCCTGCAAAGAGAATAATTTTGATAGTTCTTTCGACTGAAAAATGTGCTCCTATAGCACCTGCATGTGCCATTTCTAATATGGGTAAGTACTCTCCTTCATGCACGCATAGTCGTAGCTGATTGTCCTTTCCTCCTTTGAATAGTTGCCTCCCCACTATAATGTAGTCCTTGCTTATTTCCTCTAGGGATCGCTTTCTAGCTATACTTGCTCCTTCCTCATGCTCTCATTGTGGAGGTGATCGCAATCTCGGTGGATCGGGTCCGGTCACGACACATGCATAGTGTATGAAGCTAGTGAGTATTGGAAGGTCTTTGTGATAAAAATGTGAAGGTGAATATGAAGTTGGGTATGGCGAGGAGAGATGTCATGATTTGATTATGAGAAGGGAGAACATATGGATGTAAGCATGATGAGAACAAAAAGAAAACCACACACATGAATCAATTTTTGAAAGGAAAAATGGTCCAACAATGGAGCTTCTTCTAAACTTTTGAAAATCAATTCATATGCATGGGCTCTTGTGGATGTATGCATGATGAGAACAAAAAGACAACCACACACATGAATCAATTTTTGAAAGGAAGAATGTCCAAGAATGGATCTTCTTATACACTATCAAAACCGAATCATATGCATGGGTTTTTTTGGGTGGTATGAATGCATATGGGTCATGATGTATAAATAATAGAAACATTTTCTCTCAATCTTAATGGATCATCCTCACTGGTTCAATGCATGAGTGCGGAGCCTTCTTACACATAGAAAGAGATAGATGACATGTAAAAACATATAAGAGACTAAGAGACAAGAGACAAGAGACATGAATTAGAAGATATTGTAATGACATACATATGCATGAATGTTGTGAAACATCAAGCTAACCATTCTACTTGTCAAAGGTGGTCTGCACGACCCTCTCACCATGATAATTCAACCGAATATCACATGTAAGAGGATAGGTTCCACTTCATTGACCCTATGTATGTCTATGATCCTAATGTGTTTCTAAAGAAGTCTAAGACTCATAAAACCAACTCTAACTCACTCACACTCTCCACTAAGGGTGAGCAAAGAAAGAGAAATCGGGTTTATGAGCCTATCCTAGAGAGGAAGTCTAAAAATTGAGTCTAGGAACAATGCTCTTACTAGCCCACCTTGGATCCTCACATGCTCAACTGAGGGTGATTGTCTCAAGGAAACAATGTGCTAGAAAGGGCCCTATGGATGAGTAACAATTGATGGAGAGTGTTAATCTCCAAAAGAACAAGTTATCCTTGAAGTTAGAGCACCTCTATATCAAGAATAACTTAAAACCTTCACCAATTTGGAGGATCAATACTCAACTACCAAAATCTTGAACAAACTATGAAGAAGATGTCTACACAGAAAGTGTGCTGCACATAACTCATCTATTGACTTATCAAATGTATAAAGTTTTTTATAAAACTTTGTACAAGATGTCACCTACAGTTTACAGACCTCCTCCAAGTTAAATCATTCCAAACGACTCAGTAGATCTTGAGAAATGACCTCAACAAGTCACCTATGTCTAAAACTATAGTTCTTAACAGTCGACTTTGACACCTATAACTTCTAAAGCTTCATTCTCCCAAACTAGAACCTGTTTATGCAAATACTTTTAGCCATAGATGACTTATCTCCAAAATTAGATTTTGACTCCTCATTTGTGCAAAACTTTACACTGTGCACTGAGAATTGACCACTTCTTTGACCATCAGGATTGTGCCTGTTTCAGAAGACACTCAACACTTCCTCACACATGAATGTTCCTACTCATAATCCTCACAGCCTGTTTACAATTAGGCTCTCAAACTTTAATCATAGACTCATCAACTATGGAATTAGACACCTACAAAAGGATTCTTGAATTGATCAAGCACAGAAGGAGAACACATAGAAAATTTGGGCGCAATTTTTCTTCATTACTGAAACATTTTACATCTAGATGAGAGAGCTATCTTACTCACTTCACAAGTGTCTAATGACTTCTAATTCTCTTCAATTCTTGTTCTCTCACACTCTTTCATATTTACCCCGAAATTTTTCCTTGTATATATAGGCAAATATATGCAAGCTCATAACCATACAAAAGTATAAGTGAGATAACTCTAAGTTAATGTACATATGTATACATATCTTCATTCTCTGAACATATACTTTCTTCATGCTTTATGACTTGATCTTTTCTTCAATCTTTGACTTCAAAAACTTCATAAAAACTTCAATTGTTGATTTTCTTGCACCAACAACTCCCCCTCAATCATCAATTGAGGTTTTCTCTATCTTCTTTATACCTGCCATGTCTTTGAATCTCTGTAGCTTTTGTCTATCCAAGCTTTTGGTTAGCATATCAGCTATCTGATCTTTTGTTGAAGTATGTATAACTTCAATCTCTTTATCCATCACCTTCTCTCTTAGAAAATGATACTGAATCTCAATGTGTTTAGTCCTGGCATGAAAAACAGGATTAGCAACTAAATACAATGAACTCATGTTATCTCCATGAATAGTGGGTGTACTCTGAATGATGTCAAAACTCTTCATAAGAGTCTTAAGCCATATCACTTCCTTTGCAGCTTCAACCATTCCTTTGTACTCAGCCTCTGTGGATGATAAAGCAACTCTATGTTGCTTCTTTGAAGACCATGAAATTAACTTATCTCCCACATAACACAAGTATCCATAAGTTGATCTCCTATCATCAGGATTACCTGCCCAATCTGTATCACTATATATCTTGATGTTTGTATCTGATGTAAAACCATAATACAAACCTTCTTTGAGTGTACCCTTAATGTACCTCAACACTCTTTGTCCTGCAACCCAATGCTCTTTCCTAGGACAATGCATGAATGGAGATAATAATTCAATTGCATATGACAAGTCAGGCCTAGTTAATGTAGTATAGATCAGACTACCAACCAAACTTTCATATAGCTTCATGTCCTTGAATTCTTCTCCTCCATATCTGCTCAATTTGTAATTCACCTCCATTGGAGTAGGTGCTACCCTGCAACCATCCATTTTAAACTTGATCAACAAGTTTTTCAAATACCTTTCTTGAGTTACATACACTCCATGTTGAGTATATGAGATCTCCATGCCCAAGAAATATGACAAATCTCCCAAGTCACTAATCTTCAACTCTTTCTCCATTTGTTTCTTTAGGCTTTGAATTCCTTTCTCATCTATACCTGTAAGAATTATATCATCAACATATATGCACATGTAAATGAACCCATCATCACTTGCTTTAACAAGCAAGCTACTATCTGCTTTAGATACTTGAAAACCAAGTTCTTTCAAGAACTTCACAAGTCTATAATTCCATGCCCTTGGGGCCTGCTTCAAACCATACAAAGCTCTCTTGAGCTTATATATATGATCTCAATACCTTTCATCTTTGAACCCTTGTGGTTGCTCCATGAAAACATCATCTGAAATATAACCATTTAGAAAAGCATTCTTCACATCTATTTGACATAATTTACAACCTTTACATGCAGCAATAGCTATGAGTGTCCTGATGGTTGTCATCTTTGCCACACGACTATAGGTCTCATCATAATCTATACCATATGTCTGAGAAAATCCTTTCACAACAAGTCTAGCTTTATACCTAGACACACTTCCATCTACAAACCTCTTTGTCTTGTAGACCCATTTGCATCGAATGATCTTCTGACTATTTGGTTTAGGAACCAAATCCCATGTGTCATTCTCCATCAATGCATCATACTCTTCTTGCATAGCTTTCTCCCAATTTTCCTTGCCTTTTGCCTCTTCATATGTAGAAGGGTCCTCATCTGCCTTTCCCATATAAGCATAATCTTTAGTAGACAAAAAAGAAGTGTCATAGCTATACCTTTTAGGTTGCCATTAGTGACTTGATGACCTTCTGAGTTCTCCACTCCTTGAGGTTTCTGGTTCATCACATTCTGGATCAAACCTTGGCACTTCTTCAACTTCAATCTGTACTTCATTGTTCTCTTCTTCATCATATATCTGAACCTTTGATTTACCTTTCTTTTGATTCACAACTTCCTCATCACGTGCATAAATATTGATCGTACCTGCATACCAAGTACCTTGCTCATCAAACGTAACATCCTTTGATACAAGGAATTGTTTTGTGGATGGACTCCACAACCTATATCCCATCTGCTTATCATCATATCCAATGAATACATACTTTTCAGCTTTAGGATCCAATTTGTGCCTCAATTGAGATGGCACATATGCATATGCCAAACATCCAAATACTTTGCAATGATCTAGAGTAGGTCTTTTACCCTACCATGCTTCATATGGTGTCATACCCTGCAAAGATTTACATGGTAATGTATTGACCAAATATGTAGCTATATTTACAACCTTAGTCCACAAATAATTGGGATAATTTTTCTCCTTCATCATGGATCTTGCAAACTCAACAAGAGTTCTATTCCTCCTTTCTGCTACACCATTTTGTTGAGGAGAGAACCTGCAACTAACCTCCCTATTTATACCTGCATTCCACAAGTAATCACTAAACTCATTAGAGAAATACTCTCCCCCTCCATCTGACCTTAGTCTCTTCAACTTTTGACCTGTGATTCTTTCTGCATACCCATGATAATGCTTGAATGTATTGAATACCTTTGATTTATCTTTGATCACATAGATAGTGATCCATCTGGTAGCATCATCAACATAAATTACATAATACCTTGAACCATTGAAACTAAAATCCTTTGATGGTCCCCACACATCTGTGTGTACCAACTCAAGCTTCTCTGAATACATAAAACCATGCTTGGAATAAGATTGCTTATGAGCCTTACCTAATTGACATGCCTCACATCTATATGTCATATGTTGACCTACAACATTAGGCAATCCAAGCACTGAACCATTGTTAATCATATCTTTAATACCTCTTTCATTAAAATGTCCAAGCCTTTTGTGCCAAAGATCTAACTCAAAGAGCTTATGTTCTCCATAGGTGAACAAGGCATGACCAACATTACCTTGAATCTTCAATGTGAACAATCTTCCTTCTTTCTTCCCTAAAACAATTTGTTTATACCCATTGCTAGGGTCTTCCACAAAAACTCCTTCATTAGTGAACCTAACTTCATAACCTTTTTCAACAATTTGTCCTACACTTATCAGATTCTTTGGAATTGTAGGAACATACAAAACCTTACTCAAGAGAGTACTTCCATCCTTGGCCTTCACTGATCCAATTGACTTCACATTGTGCTTTTTATTATCACTTGTTTGAACTACATGATTAGTTACCTTATTGTCCAAGTCAATCATCAATGCTATGTTGCCACTAAGGTGATTGCTACACCCTGAGTCAATGTAGAAGACTCTTTGGTCTTCACTTTGCCTTTCACAAGTTGCATTCATAATCAATGTTGAATCCTCCTTCTGATCTGAAGCATAATTGTAGTAGGTATTGTTGTATTGTTGGCTTTGGAATCCTCTACCTGCATTTCTTCCAAAATAACCTCTACCTCTGAAATTACCTCTTTGATTTCTACCACCTCTTCCTCTTGAATTAAAGTTCTGATTATATCCACCATTATTCTGAGTATTATGCCAACAATCATGAGCTAAGTGATTTGTCCTACCACAAATCTAGCAAGCTTTGACTCCATCTTTGTTACTTCTGCCTCTTCCTCTACCTTTGCCACCTCCTCTTCCTCTTAGGAAGTTAGCTTGGCTAGTTGTACCTTCATCTTCATTTGCTAGTTGCTTCCCTTTGCTATTATTCTTTTTATCCTTTGAATACATTGCTTGACCTGCACCCTTATCAGTTTCACCTTTGACATCCTGCTCGAAGGTTAGCATATGTCCTAGCAACTAATTTAGATAAGGAGTAAAATGATCAAGTGATAATTGAGTAGACAAAATGAATGGTTTCTAGTTTTCATCACCTCTCAAACCTGTGAGGATCTGCCTTACCAATTTATCCTCCTCAATATCTTCGTCAATTGCTCCAAATGCATCTGCAATGTCCTTCATCCTTGCTACATAATCTGAAATGGATTGAGAGGCCTTCTTCTTGAATGTGGTAAACTTTTCCCACAAGGATGCCTTCCTTGACTTTGTGGTGTTTTGGAAATGCTCCTCCAAAGCATTCCATATATCACTTGCACTTTCAAGACCTCTAATGTGAGGTAGCAAGTAGTCATTAACTCCCATATAGATAATGCTCCTAGCTTGAGCATCTCTCTTCATCCAAGTCTTCAAATGTACAATTCATCCCTAGTTGGAACACTAGGATCTCTGAACTGTGGCTTTTCTTCTTCACCTATGATATAACCTATCAAGTCTTTGCCCATAAGATGAGCTTCCATCCTCATTGACCATGCTGGATAGTTCTCTCTATCCAATTTCTCTATCTAAAGAGAATCTCCCATCCTTTCTTCACCTATGTATTAAATTCTTCAACCTTTATAAGAAATAAGTGTACCTTTTCTTCGAATGAAGTTCCTTTTGTATTCCTTGATATCTTTTGATCTCCTTCTCAATCTTTACTTTCAAGCTTTCACCTTTTGTATCTTCAAATGTTGAATTTTTTATAACTGCAGCAGTCGGAGTCCTCCTTTCTTCAATTTTGATGCTTCTTGCTCTGATACCACTAATGGAGAGTGTTAATCTCCAAAAGAACAAGTTATCCTTCAAGTTAGAGCACCTCTATATCAAGAATAACTTAAAACCTTCACCAATTTGGAGGATCAATACTCAACTACCAAAATCTTGAACAAAATGTGAAGAAGATGTCTACATAGAAAGTCTGCTGCACATAACTCAGTTATTGACTTATCAAATGTGTAAACTTTTTTATAAAACTTTGTACAGGGTGTCGCCTACAGTTTGCACGTCTCCTCCAAGTTAAATCATTCCAAAAGACTCAGTAGAACTTGAGAAATGACCTCATTAAGTCACCTATGTCTAACACTGTAGTTCTTAACAGTCGACTTTGACACCTATAACTTCTAAAGCTTGGTTCTCCCAAACTAGAACCCGTTTATGCAAAAGATTTTAGCCATAGATGGCTTACCTCCCAACTTAGATTTTGACTCCTCATTTGTGCAAAACTTTACACTGTGCATTGAGAACTGACCACTTCTTTGATCATCGGGATTGCGCCTATTTCAAAAGACAACACTTCCTCACATATGAATATTCCTACTCATAATTCTCACAGCTTGTTTACAATTAGGCTCTCAAACTTTAACCATAGACTCATCAACTATGGAATTAGACACCTACAAAAGGATTCTTGAATTGATCAAGCACAGAATGAGAACACACAAAAAAATCGGGCACAATTTTTCTTCATTACTGAAAAGTTTTACATCTGGATGAGAGAGCTATCTTACTCACTTCACAAGTGTCTAATGACTTCTAATTCTCTTAAATTCTTGTTCTCTCACACTCTCTCATATTTACCACAACATTTGTTCTTGTATATATAGGCAAATATATACAAGCTCATAACCATACAAAAGTATAAGTAAGCTAACTCTAAGTTAATGTACATATGTATACATATCTTCATTCTCTGAACATATACTTTCTTCATGCTTTATGACTTGATCTTTTCTTCAATCTTTGAATTAAAAAACTTCATCAAAACTTCAATTGTTGATTGTCTTGCACCAAAAACAATGATTCTCTATGAGTTTGGAGGGGGGTTTATATAGTTTTTTGAATGAATTTGGGCCCTTGGATCTAGAGAAATCAACTCTCAACCCTAGGATCAACTGCTTTTGATTACAACCATTGGATTTATCAAATGGATGGCTAAGATTGGTTCTGTATATGATATCTAGGGCAAAGGGGTGAAAGTTTGGGACATCCATTCTCCATCATTGGATCTCGGGCTGATCTGGTCCGTCCGATCAGTGCTAACATCAATTTGGATAGGATAAGCTGCTATTTTTGGATGAACTTTGCATTATTGATCTTTGACCATCAAAAAAGGCTTATCCGATAAAAAAAACTCGTGGATCCTCCTTTCTTTATGCTTTAGTACATCTCCACTCTTGAATGTAAGCTCATCGTGACCCTACAACATGTTTCAATCATTGTTTGCCATGTGGTAACCCTTCAAGCCTTCAATTTTCTTATTCTATGAAACTGTGATGACCTTGAAAACTGAATTTTGTGCTCTTTGACCCTTCAGATATCCTTTGATGAAGATGAAAATTTGTAGGGCTATGTTTTGAAATGTCTCCTTTAGGAATATGCAGAAAAAACTCCCATCTGAATTGCTCTTATACAAGTTTGACTACATTTGGAAGTTTGCAAGATGGCATTAAGGTGTCTAGGAAGCTTTGATAGCCTTGAAAATTTGTACAAATATGTAGCAATATATGATCTCTATACATGCCAAACCATATGGCTAACAAAAGTTCCTATACAAGATTTTGTAGGGTCTAAGTGGAAAAACTACATTTTTTACAAAATGCACATGGCATATGAATGTGCTAGAAAATCCATTTTCATGTAAAATTCAGGCTATATACTTCTTCGATAGGTTTACAAGTATATGAATTTTCAGGTGATTTGGAGACATTGAAATTTTTTCCCTAATTTCCAAAATTTGACCAGCTTTGACCGCTACCCTGGATTTGCTTGATTTCTTTCAAAGTTTGCATGTGAACTTCCTTTGAGATCCTTGATGCAATTTGGACTTCTCAGGGAATTCTTCCTACCTTCTTCAAATTTGTTTCTTAGGCCTTCATGAGTGAGAGAGGACAGAAAATCTCGACGACATTCACCCCCACTAAACATGCAATTCCTCCGGAAGTGCCACTCTAGTCTTTTTGAAAAACAAAAAGTTCCAGGCATCAAATTCTTTTATAGGCAACATATGGAAGAAAGAATTGATCATATGCATAAATGAGTAGGCACTATGACATGAAGCAAAATTTGCATGAAAGAAAGAATTGAAGCACGCAACATGAATATGCATGAACAAATAGGCATGAACAAGCAACATTGACAACAAGAAAGAAAACAAACAAGCATTAATATGAAGTGGAAGTGGATGTATTGAGTCTTTTTATGCATCAGTTCCTCTCAACTTGAAGAAAAATTTGTACCTTTCTCATAAAGCAATCTATCTTAAATACGATTATAAACAAGGATTTAGGATTTTCAAGAGACATCTTTCATCTTACTTCACTTATGCATAAATCTGCCTATATAGCCCGTGAATTATTCTACTATGCCTCCTTAGCTTCCTTTGGCTTGCTCTCTCTCTTTTTTTATTTTTCTTTCCTTTTTATGATGATTTGACAACTTTATGGTTACATTCACTTTTTTGGGATGGAAGAAAGTGTCAACTTCCTAGTAACATGTAGTAGCCCTTTTTTTTTACGGGGAAAAATTAAACCCCGATACAAGGTACAACCATTTTTTATGACGGAGAACAGTCGTTTAAACTCCGATACAAGTGTTGTGAGGTGGACTAAGGATGTAGAAACATGCAGTAGCAAGAGCTAGGAGTTCAACAATTATGCTTTCGATACAGGATACATATGCATGTTTATATATGAAGGCCATGTTACCAAAATAAACCTCCAAGTCCACATGCCCTATCTTTCCATAACTTTGGATTATAATCGATTTCTTAGTAGATAAATTACTACTTAAGATATAATTTTACACAAGTAGAGAAATCATCATTTTCCCTTTTGACTCAAGTGATGTGGATATGTAATGCAATGCAAAGATTGAAAAGAAACATGCATGAAGTGAAATTGCAAACAAGCAAGAATGGAAAAAAAAGTGGAATGAACTTGAAAAAAAACAAAGAAACATGAACTTGAAAAAATAATGATATATATATATATATATATATATATATATATATATATATATATATATATATATATATATATATATATATATATATATATATATATATATATATATATAATTCTTTATTTCTTTTTACTTTTATTATTATTTTTCATGGATACTTATGTTTATGAATCCGCCTCATTGTTGTCATCTTCTTCAATGTCCTCATCCAAAATGTACTTGTCATTATCACGTTTATTGAACAGCTTTATCCTTTTACCTGCAATCAAGTTTTTAGTGCAACACCATTTAATTCACAAAGAGCATACGTACCATTGTTGTTGACTTTTGATACAATGTATGGCCCAAACCACCGTTGAGTGAGCTTTTTGTGTGCATCATATTGGTGTCAAATTTACTATCATAAATGAGCACCCAATATCCTACTTCAATCGGCTTTGGGCAGAATCGATGAGTTTTATAAAAATAATGCTTGTTCTTCATCTAGATTCTCTTAATTTTTCAACGACATCATCAAGTCTTAATTTACCTTGATCTAATTCTTCAATGCGCAAACTCAAAAAATCATTAGTAGACATGTTTTTAGAACAAGATAAATTTTACCAAGCATAAATATGAGACTGAATTGGAAACAACAATTTTTGACAGTATATGAGTTCAGCACGCATATGTTGGGAAAAATGGACGGATGATCCAAAAGATTGAGTAGGTACTGCTAAAACCTGCTTTGTACCAGCCCTCTTTATCTTTAGACTTGATTAGTAGACTTCCTTAGCTTCCCAATGACACCAAGAAATAGCCTATGTCCTTTGGAAATGATGTGTGCAATGATTGAATCAAAACAGATAACTTTGGAAGTCACAAAGTCAAGAAAACCTTCTATTTTGGTCTTGACACCTGCTCAATGTTTTGCTCAGTGTGACCATCACAGTAGAAATTGATAAAATTCCTTCTAGGGGTATTTAATTAGCTTAGTAAGCTAACATTTGCAAGTGTAATGATGTAAAATGACAAACTATACTCAGAGAAATTGATTTAGCAAAATTAGCTATACCCCCGACTTTTTAGGACTGTAGCAGAGATAGACCAGTGAGCACCTCGACGACGATTTCTCTGCATTGGCTGAATGAAATCACTTCAAACTTTGTCAGCATGTAGATGACTTTGAGTTGAATCCAAAAAGCTTTGAATCACTGAATTTGGAGTAGTATTGACCGAGATATGCCCTTGACACGTTAACAGACTTTGGAGTAGACAAGCAGTGAATAGAGAGATGAATGATGTAAATGTATCTATTGATTAACAATTGTGTACAATCCCATTGGCATGTCTAGCATTGCCAAATGGTGTAGAGAGGTGTAGGCTATGGTATAGTCCTTACACACACTCAAGCTCAACAGAATGAGCCTCGGGAATGGAGTGATCTGCCCGCGACTTTTTCACATCCAATTTTATAGGAAATGACTTAGGATTTGAATTCAAATTCAAATCTTTGGTTCCTATGATCAAGCATCTAAAAGTTTGGAGATATTCTCTCAATCAAGTGATCTACTTTTCCACGAATCACTTAGGTAGGTGATTACAAAAGATTCTAAGTCAAATTAGACTTTTACAATGAGGTAAAGTGGTAATAAACCACTAGCATATGTTCCTATGGTTCTTCATGCATGTGGAGTCTTCATGATGTCTTCCAAGCCAAATGTGTAGGCTTGTGATTTACACCAACAGCATATACCCAGTAGTACGTGTGCACGCCATTCTATCTGCCCAAAGTGCAAAATGTAAGAATCTAGGTCATTCTTTGATGTCATCATTACATGCTTTAGATATGGCTTTCATAATAGGTGGATGCCCTCTCTTTATTTTACCGTTGGCCTTTGGATTATATACAGTAGTGAGAGACAAACGAATACCATGATGTTCAAAGAACTCTTTAACTTCTCTCGCATTTAACTCTCCACGATCGGTAACTACTTTCTCTATGTATCCAAAGCGACTTATGACATCTTCAAGCAAGAATTTGCAAACATTGTAAGTGGTCTTAGATTGTAGTGCACATCCCTCTACATGATTAGTTAAGTCCTCTCTTGCAAGAACAATGTAACACATTTTGTCAATACCTTTAGACATAGTTACAAGATATATTACCCACTTGTAGTAGAAACATAGCTACTAATGTCAACATACATCCTAGGCGAGTAATAGGCACTTCTAATTTTTTCATATGCTCTAAGAAATCATTTATGACCCGCCCATAATGTCTCATGCATTTCCTTCATTACTTGCAATTGAAGGCCTCACTTTCCAAGGACTCATTGTGGATTCTTAACCTTATTGTTGGTAGTAGCCAAAGGCATAGACAACAAGGAAGCATGTGAAGGTGGATCATGAAAAAGTAGTGGGGAGCCAAGCAGTCATTTTTTCTCTAAGAAATCTATTTGATAAAACTCCCAATAGTGATTTTCATCACTCTTGTGCCATATGTATCATAGAACAACCACTTTTGTAATTAGTAGCTCCATTTTGAAAGCGGAGGAGTCCTCAAGCTTGAGGAGCTTAGGTAGAACAAGCATACCAATTTTGGATATTTTTAAATCTCCTTTAGACCTTCAAATAGTGCCTAGAACCTATTTTTTAACTATGCCAGATACTAGATGTGAAACTAGTCAAAACTAGTAAAAAAACTATAAAGAGAGCTAGAGAGCTCATTTTTGAGGTTAGATAGTGTTAGCTTGTATGAGTAGAGAAGAGCTTAGAGCTATTTTGAGGTTGTAAGAGTGTTCTTGAGTAATAGAATCTACTTTCAACCTTCCATTGTGTCTTGCTTGTCTCTTTCCTGTGTGTGTGTATGTGTGTGTGCATCTCTATGCTTCTCACCTTCACTCTCACTACATCTCGTGTTCACGATCTTCATATCATGTCTATCTCTTCTATGGATTGACATTAAGGAGGTGGAGCTTCTTAACGTGGTGCTTACCATTGTACTAGAGCATCACCAAATTTTGCACCATTGCCAGGGATCGAGTCTAGGACGAATGTGTGATGGTAAGAGTATAGCAAGAAGTGGCATTGGAAGATAAAAAATTCAGTTTTGGTTGTTGTTTTTAAGTATTTTTTTGTGTTTTTCATCTCCTCTGCGCTCCTTCATCATCGCATCATCTTCTTCCACTCCAAAAAAATCAAAATATTCACCATATCTACATATCCCCCTCATTTGTGCATGCAAGAGAGAGAGCTTTTGTGCTTGTTTGTGCATGTGTGTTTTTTGAGTTTTCTTGTGATTACAGTGCTCCAGAGCAACAGGAAAGCTTCCAAAAGGTGAGAAATCCACTTTCTATCATAATTTGTTGTATGTGTCAGACCATCGCAATGGTATGAGAAAGTCGACTTTTTTGGTAAGCGAGTACACCACAGTGTAGGTGACCCTTGCGCACCTAGGAATCCACAGATGCATTTAAGAAATTTTCATTTTGGTGGACCATCGCAACGGGCTCACACCATCGCGATTGTGTCACACCATCGCGATTGGCTCATGCCATCTCGACGATTTGGCCGAACCATCGCGACAGCCTCACGCCATCGTGATAGTTCACTTGAACCATTGCGACGGTCACTGACCATCGCGAGGATCCCATCAACCCCACACCATCGTGATTGGCCTATGCCATCGTGACAACTCACTTGCCACGTGTTAAATTAGACCATTGCGATGATATCAGGTATGCCATTGTGACACTTCAAGATCGAAGCATCGTGATTTGCTCAAACCAACGTGCCTCTTGACCATTGCGATACGCTCATGCCATTGTGATGGTTGCGTTGACCATTGACCATCATCACGGGCTCATACCATCACGACTGCTCGTTAGATAGACCATCGTGAATCCTCAGTTCAGACCATCGTGATGCTTCACCTTAGACTATCGCGATGCCTCACACCATCAGACCATCGCGACAATTCAATTGGGCCATCGCGACGGTCCTAGACCATCGTGATGCTTCACCTTAGAGCATCGTGATGCCTCGCACCATTGGACCATTGCGATAGTTCAACTAGACCATTGCGACGGTCCTAGACCATCCCGATGATCTCAGACCATCGCGATTGTCCACCTAGAATGCCAAAATTAGGGTTTGATTTTTTGGGCTATTTTGAGGCAATTTTTAGTGAATTTTTGGGTGATTAATCTTATTGGAGACCCCTTAGGTCATATTTGAAGAAAAACGTGTGTGTCAATTTTTTCCCCCAAGGGCCTGACCGTTCATAACTTTTTCATTCGAAGTCCATTTTTTGAGCTTTATAGCTCCTTGATATTTAGATAAGAAAATTTGAGGTTGTCTCATTTGTGAGACTAGGAAAGCCAGGGGAACTGGAAATTTCATAAGGAGACAAAGGGACCCTTAAAGGTGTATATATCAAAGTGCATGAGCATCAATTTAAGAATTGGTCTAAATTCTGGATTTTGACAGGTTGAGCAAGAGCTATCCAAGGGCAATCAAAGCAAGCACGTGAAGAATGCAAGGCTTGGGAAGTGTGACTTCTTGAGTAGCAGAGCAATCAAAGAAGCTGACTTGAGGTTGGAAGAATACGCAACCCCCTCAGTCAATAATTAGGATGTCGATAGGAACGCATCAAGTCCAAGAGATTTAAATTTTTCAAGTCCAAGACTAAGATAAAAGTGTGCGATATGAGAACCTAAAGGAAAGAATTCAAGTTTGATGGAACGAGAACTCAAAAGTACAATGCAAAGTCAACTCGTGACGTATGCATTGAGACAAGATAAGAATCTAAAGGAACTAAAAACAAAACAAGCAATAAAGAACAAAGAAACATTGATGATTAGAGTGTGTATTGAGTGATTCAAGAAGAAAATTCATGAACCTTAGATCGGGCAAGCATATATGTAATTCTGATCGATGAAGCCTTAGATCATCAGAAGCAAGTGTAGGAAGTATTGCACATTCGTGGGCACAACAATTGAATAGTTATCCTTACGAGTTGGGCTCAGATACTAGTGAATCAGAAATGGCCTTTAGCATGGAAAGACCAGAAGGAGGGTTAAACGTAGCATATTTGGAAAGACCCGAAGGACCCTATAGAACTCAATTAGAATATGTCCAAACCAATCACTTAGGTGCTCGCATCTATGAAGATGGTTTGCGAAGATCAGTGGTGCAATTGCACAACCCTAACCAACCCATTGGATTGGAATGTCTAGTAGTGAAATTTGAGAGAGACGCTTACATAGACAAATAAGGAACAATGTACATCGTAATTACTCAACATAATCATACCAATGAGTTCGGTATAGTAAGTCTAGATGCGAAAGCGAGATCACAAGGAAAAGAACCACTAGGAGAGGAACCTAGGACACCTAGAGGGAAATCTATACTGACAAAACTACTAAACCCAGATTGGATCCCTTAGGACATAGAAGCATAGAATTGTTCCTAAAAGAGGAAACTGATAAAGCATTTTGGATGTACTGAATGGAACAACCTAGTGAGGTAGAGTCCATCATGATTTACGAATTCAAGGACTCTCATACACCTGGAAAGGTTGTATACTTGGATGATACTTCAGAACGAGTATTTGTAGTGCCAGACCATGCAAGACTTGTCTACACATGGAGAGGGGAGTTAGTATTCCCCCCATCTTGAACAAATGTAAATGCGAGCCATCAAGGTGATGGGACATCCTCAGCCCATGGCATTCAAAGAGAGAAGAACAAAGAGAAACCAGAAGTAAGTTTCACTCATCCCATAGAGAGAGATAGACCCACCAGGGATATTGATAGATTGGAAAGACAAAGCAAACCAAGAATACTAGGTGGTAGAGATGATTTTCCTCTACCTAGACCACGTGAACACCCAAGGATATTAAGACCCACTCAATTAGTAAAGACAATGAAAAACTACTTTGATGGGATAGGAGATCCCTATGACCATGTTGTGGAATTTAATCAAGTGCTACGAGTAGAGCAAGTATAAGACATGTTCACGCAATATAATGCATTTGGACTAACATTGAAGAATACTACTTTAACTTGGTTCCAACCATTGCAACAAAGGCAATTTAGGGAATTCTCTAAAAGGGGAATCAGACATGATACTTCTTCATTGATTCAGAGCTTCAAACAGACCCCTTTGGAAACAGTTAGACTCACAAGACCTAGGTTTAGGCAATATGTGGAGAGATGTCCGATGCAAGTGTTACCCTCACAGGCCAAGTAAGTGTTGTTGTTTTTAGATCACCTCTTGAGCTCTAAACTATGCTCCTATGTATACTTGAAGGAACCGAGAACAGTAGAGCAATGTGTAAGAATTTGTATAGACATTGAGGACAATTTAGGAGATGAGTTGGAACTCTCAAAAGTCTATAAGGACTCAGATTGTTCATCTCTAGCATCCTCAAAAATTTCTAGCTCAATAGAGGACCTAGCAGAAAAAGTGGCCCAGAAACTAGGAGTTTCTAGCAAACAGATGCCTAGGTTAACAAAAAACAAGCATTATTACACCTGTGGTGGTGATCATATCGCATCATATCCCAATGTAACACAACCTCAAGCCAACCCTAGTGGCCAATATTGTACGATTGAGAGATGATATACTAATCACACGGCCCAGGATTGCCCATACAACGAACAAGTAGTACGACGGAACTACCCGCAAGCATATCCCCAACCAGGGAGGTATCAAGGTCAATACAATGCTCAGCCTCACTATTATAGGCCTCCTCAAAACTATCCGTATCAGGCTCAATAGAGACCACAAGCTGTTTTAGCTTAGCAACCACCCCCACCAGCGAACGTCATCCCAGTCAAATATGCTACTCCAGAAGAGAACCTCATTAGGGCTTTAGTGCCTTGTTCACACTGAAAGTGACCCTAATTCTAACGGTTTTGACTCTACCCATGTAGATAGTCCACCTGCATATTATACAAAGTCGCCAGAACGTACGGAAACAGATCAATACAATAGTCCACCATGGGAACCTAGTTGGGAGTCAGACTATGCTAATGTGATGTATGCCAACCGTAATCCGTGACCCCAGTTAAGACAACAAAGACCAGAGGGCACTAGAGGACGATGCTTTAGGTGCCAAGGAGATCAATTCATTAAGGATTGTCCACATCCTCTGATAGCAGGACAGTCACAATACTATAACATACAAGGTTTTTGTGTCAAGTGTGGTAAAGAGCATTTCATCAAAGATTATCCCAAGAACCCTACTAATGCTTCAAAAGTAGCACCCATTAACGTGATAGGTATTGTACATAACCTAGATGGATCCAACCCTACATACATGCCTATCCAAGCTATAACAAGAGCCCAAGTGCTCCTACAGAATCAACAGCTTAATCCTGAAAAAGTAGTCAGAACTAGTGAAGTTGGAGAGTCTAGTAATAAAAAGATGAAATCTTGGACAGATTCCAAAGAAAGAATTAAGGGGAAGTGGAGTAAAAAGATAACTAAGTTGGAAGGAAATCTAAAGGAATCTAGAGCTAAAATCCTAGAATTGACCTCTCAAGAATCTAATCAAGAGAACCTAGCTCAGAGATCAGGATCAGTTCTATCTGAACCCATACCAGAAGATCTAGACATGATGTTTTGTGCATATCAAGCAAGATTAAAAGAAGGACCCCAGATAGCTGAAATGAGTAAGAAGTATCCACGAGCCGATTTAGAAATTGAAAGAACTAAACTTTGAATGAAGACGGTAGAGTTAGCACAAGCTATGTTCGAAGCCTCTCAGTATGTTAATTGGAACAACATGGCAAAACCTGAATTACACTTTCAAGGACTACAAGAGAGGTTAGAATACTTGATCAACAACAACAAGAAGAAGAAATTGCAAGGGAACCTTAATGTCTTTGAGACATAGGAAAGGAATGCACCATCCCTATCTCAAGTGCCAAATACAGAGGTTGAAGACAACGTATCTTCCATATGTGCACGAATTTTTAAGAGAAATCCAAGAAGAGAAGTGTGGAGAAAAGAGCAACAAACCCATCCTTCTATTCAAGAAATAGACCACTTGCAGGAAAAATTTCCCCAAGACATACCCTCCATCTATGATGATGTAGAGGAAGAACAATTGAGTGAACACACATATTTTGAATCCAATTCTTTCCAAGAATCACCTTAGTTCACAAGATCTTGGGAAGAAAAGTCTATTAGCATGAGAGCACCCACTAGTATAATAGTGAGGAATGAAGAATCAGTAATCTCTAAAAACATGAAAGTAATCAAGAACACTAAAGTACAATGCCACCTCACTCTAGAGGAATTGTTAAAGATTAAACTATAATTATGGAAGCACGTAGCAAAACAAATCCCTGAGGTTGCTATTGCTCCCTCTCAGATAGGATCATAGAAGAAGGTATGAGAGATACCTGCAGAATGAATTGGAGATGTGAGCAAGGGAGAGGAAGGTAACACATATCTTCCAATAACCCATAAGGGCTACACCACCAAAGCCATCTTAGATTCAAGAGCTAGAGTAGCCATCGCTACCACTGCTTAATTATGGAAACATTGGGGTAAGCCAGCACTAAGACCCACCAGGATGAAGCTACAAATGGCTGAGGGACATATAGAGAAACCATTGGGCTTACTAGAAGGCATATCTCTCACCACTTGTGGTGTGGATTCCGAACATACTTTTGCCATTTGTGATTTTGGGAAAAATCATGCTTAGGAGATGATCTTAGGACGACCATTCATGCGTTAATTGCAAATTGTACAAGATTGGGGAACAAATTCTTTGTACTTGCAACATTTAGGAGTGACTACTAAAGTCAATCTTAAAGACGATTCCCATCGAGATGTACCCCCAATCCAATGGAACACCATCCATAAGACACAAGGAGAAACAGAGTCTGTACACTCATTGGAATCAGATCCCTCATGGTTGCACGAGGACACTCATCTATGGATGTGTAAGGTAGACAAACAAGAGGAAGAATTATTAGAAGCTAGGACCTTAGGTTCAGAACAACATCCACAAGCTCTTCAAGACCCAACTTATGCACCTATAGTATTTCCAAACGAGGAATTCTAGCCTCACGGTTGGGTAGAAATCTTAGCTACGATGGACATAGCAGTGAATGAAGAAAAATGGACCCCTCATTGTGATGAAGATGGATATGACATTTCCATTTTTATGATTGAACCTGTTGAGGAAGAATGTATCCTAGAAGAATGCATGGAAGTGACCCAAGAACAGGATGAGAGTAGTGACGAGGATCTAGAATCCATCATCATGGAACCCTTTTGTTCCACAGAAGAGGAATATCTTTATTTTGTAGAAGCCAAAACCCCTGAAGAAGAAAAGAAAAATCAAATGGAACAACCTGAGCCATCCATAAGGGATAAGGAGAGTAAGCAAAAGAAGAGAAAGAAATCACCTAAGACAGAAGAAGAAGAAGAAGCACCACTCATGGAAGTAACCGAGAACTTCAAGAAGTATGAGATAGAAGATAGACAAATTATGGTACGAATTCCTAAAAGAAAAGCCGATGTTGGAGAAGTTTATGATAATCGAGAGAAAACCAAAACAATCATAGCTACTATAGAAGGAGAAGAAGAAAAAAGTACATACATAGGGCATGATTTGACAAATGAAGAAGAAGAAGAGTTAATTGCCCTATTATGAAAATATAGAGATGTGTTTGCTTGGAGTTACAAAGACTTGAAAGGACTAGACCCAAATATATGCTCCCATAGAACTCCTATGACTCCAGATGCCAAACCTACGAAATAGAAACCATACATGTACAATGATAACTATGTTGCCAAGATTAAAGAAGAAATAGATCATTCGATAGAAGCAGGATACATTTACAAAATTGAGCATACAGAATGGGTATCCCCCATTGTGGTAGTGCCCAAGAAAAATGGAAAATTGCATGTGTATTAACCTTAAAAAAGTTAATGCCACCACGATTAGAGATAGTTATCCTCTTCCTATCACGGAACACTTATTGGAAAGAGTTGCGGGCAAGTTTGTTTACAACTTTCTTGATGGACTCTCAGGCTATAATCAGGTAGCAATCGCTACAGAAGATCAACATAAGATGGATTTTTCCACAGAATAGGGCATATTTGCATTTTGTGTGATGCCATTTGGGCTGAGAAATGCATGGCCACTTTCCAATGACTGATGTGTCATGTCTTAAGGAATTCATATGCAAGAATTTGGAAGTTAATGTCGATGATATATGTACTCATTCGAATATGAGGCAGATGCATATCCCCAAACTATGGAAAGTATTTGACAAATGTTGAGAATAATAGGTTTGTCTGAACCTAGAAAAGTGCATTTTCATGGTCAGAGAAGGAAAAATTCTAGGACACATTGTGCCAAGCCTTTGTAGTCTCTTTTGACCAAGTTTGAATGGATTGATGAGTGTGAAAATTCATTCAATGAACTTAAACCCCGGATTGGAGTAAGCCATTTCATGTACATGCAGATGCATCCAACTATGCCATAGGATGTGTGTTGGCACAATCTACAAATGAAGGTAATATAGATCTCCCCATAGCTTACGTGAGCAGAAAATTGAATACAGGAGAAAGAAACTACACCACTACAAAATGAGAAGGATTAGGAATGGTCTAAGTAGTAAAAACGTTCAAGCATTACTTGTGGGCAAATAAGTTCAAGTTCTTCACAGATCATCAAACATTACTATACTTAGTCAATAAGCCTTGTAATACCGGATGATTAATACGATGGTTTCTACTACTCATGGAGTATGACTTTGAAGTTGTAGTCAGGAAGGGAAAGACACACCTTAGAGCTGACCACCTCTCAAGATTAACCACGCGAGAAGCTCCTCAAGGAATAGTGGATGAATTACCCGACGCATACCTGTTTACCCTTGAGGTAGTACCAGAATGGGCTAAGCCTATTGTCCCTATTCTCACATATGGACCCAAGAATCCTAGGATTAGGATCAAAGAAGGAGGAATCACCAAGTCACAAAGATATCAAATAATAGCAGGAAGTATATATAAATAAGATAATCAAAAGATTCTTGCTTGTTGTGTAGATGAATCCGAACACACGAATTGTTTACAATTATCACATGTAGGTGCATTAAAGCAACATCATTCAAAACATCATACACTGCAGACTCTACATAGACTACGAGTATATTGGCCTTCCATGGAAGTAGATGTCTACAAGTTTTGTAGAGAATGCCCTGTCTGTTGTGAAAGACCACCAATCGAACATACCACGTTATATCATATGTCTCTCACACGAGAATGGAGTGAATCTTTAGTGACATACTTGAGGATGAAAACATTCCCTCAAGGAATGACCTTAGCAAGACAACGCAGTCTACATTAGGAAGCTCAAGACTACTCACTTATTGGTGACAATCTATACAAACAAGTAAGAGATGGATACCTAAGACAATGTGTTCATGAGAGCGATTATTTGAGCATATTAGAGACTGGACACCAAGGTGTTGCAAGAGGTCATTTTGGCCCCGATAGGATAATCAAAGCCATACTATTTGCCGGATTATGGTGGCCCACTCTTCACATGGATGCACATACCTATGTTAAGAGCTGTGATGTCTGCCAAAGAACTCAGTTTCCTACTCACAGAGATGAAATTCCACTAAAACCCATGATGGGAGGCCATGCATTTTCCAAGTGGGTTATAGACTTTTTAGGACCCATTAACCCCCTTGCAAAAGGAACACATGCAGAATACATCATCGTTGCAACATATTATCTTACCAAATGGGTAGAGGCTAAGGCCACAAAAAAGAATGATGCACACACGACTGCAAAATTCGTATTTGAAAATGCCTTTACAAGATATGGATTGCCTATCGAGCTAGTGAGCGACCAAGGAACTCACTTTCTAAACCAAGTCATTGAATACTTATTACAGGATTTTATGGTGATTCACATGAAAACTGCACCATATCATCCTCGAGCCAATGGTCAAGCAAAAAGTACTAACAAGATCCTTTGGGCTGTATTGACGAAACTCGTGAACAACAAACGTTCAGATTGGGACAAACAGTTACACCACGTTGTTTGGGCATATCGAGTGGCCTATAAGACCGTACTCAATGCAACTCCCTTTCAGATGGTTTTGGTCAGAACATTGTGCTTCCTTTGGACTTCTTGATACCCACCCTTAAGGTTGCACAAGAACATGAGTGGACCGGCCATGAATTATCATCAAGAATAATGGATTTGGAACGATTAGGAGAAACCAGGCTGAAAGCAGTAGCAGGTATATATGCAGCAAAGAAACGACAGAAAGCCTATTTCAATGCACATGTGAAAGACAACGACTTAAAAGAAGGTGACTTAGTCATAGTGTATACGCTGAAACAACATGCACAAAAATTAGAAAAGCAAGGTTACGGACCTATGATCATTAACAGACTCTCGGCAAGTGGAGCAGTACAATTAGCCACCCTAGAAGGAGAGATAATGCCTAATTACATTAGTGGCTATAGAGTCAAGCTTTATCAAGAACCTCTTATAGAGGATATGCTTAGAAGACTCACGTTAGCAAAGAAGCATAAGGAGGAAGAAAAGAGAATATGCGTGGAAGCTCAGGCAAAAGCTATAGAACACATTAAGTGCATGAAACTAAGAAGACAAGGACTAGGGAGAGAACATTATTACCATATGGAAGCAACACCCAGATACCCCATGCACATGTGTCAAGCAAAGTCAATTACTCATCCTAGCATAGTGGATAGGAGATCATTCATTACAATCAGGCTAGAGCATGACAACCCTTTCCATGAGCTCAAGGCTTTAATTGATTCAGGTACTGCGACTAGTGCGATTAGATGTTCCCACTATAAGGATTCAGAAATAGAAATGCGGTCGGTTGAGGCATACCTCATAGGGTTAGGAGGCATGGAAACCCCTTGCATGGGTGAGGTGGACCTTCCTATCCTCATACACAAAGCGACCATGACAGTGAAGCTCCTAGTGTGCCATGATGAAGACCTCATAGAAACCCTAATCCTTGGCCAAGATTGGCTATACAATCACTCAGTGGACCTAAATCTTAGACAAGTCTCCTTGCATATTAGAACCTTAGACCAGTAGTGAGTGATACCGCTTAACTTCCCTAACAACATTCCAGCTAAGGTATGTAACCGTGGACCATATGAACTACATGCGAAGGAGGACGGGAAGATCTTCAGCCAAATAAGTCACGTTATGTCTACACCAACCCACGTGGGCTTGGTGATGGGCAATTGCCATTCAGAAGAATGTCAACTAATTTTCCCCTGGTCTTCTTGCAAATTAGAAGGGGTCACCATCCAACAGTTGGGTCAAATGGGGACCATTAGTGGGTAGGTGGGTTATGTCAATGGTCAGGTGGAGTGCATCAGCAGACAAATGGGCACAATAGCCTGTAGTGCCCATCCTTCCACACTTATTGTGGACTGGCCTAGATCTATGGTACAAAATGCCTCACTTCCTAATGGGAAAGTTTCGCAAGTGTGGAACTCCCTTCTTTTCCAAAGCAAAGTGTCAACCTAACCTCTCCCCAACAACCACGAAGGAGTCACTATCACACGATGCAAAGAAGGTAGCAGTATCAATATCACAAAGCAAGTGGAATGAGACAAGTATGGGTGCCAAAAGGATAGAATGCACGAACAATTTCCAACAACACAGACAATAATAAGATGAAGTTTCAGCAGAATCAGAGGCAGTATTCGACATCTGCTCGACCTTCTTCTACAAGTACGAACACTTGACAGATTTGGATCGCTAAGAAGTACCTGACGAATCGACCCACACCCATGCAGATATGGGTACCCAAACAATGTATTATAGCCCAATACTCAAGCCATGTAACAGATACCCCTTAGAAATCTCTTTACCCCTCAACACCACAACATCCAATATCACCTTCTATACCTCAACAAAAGAACACTTCCCACTCAACAAACCTTAGGAAATGGATACCGAAATATATCCAAAAGCCTCCTCATGATCCTCTGTACAACATAACCCCCATCCCAACTAACCACATCCCTTGTAACAATTCGTTCACAGCTGAACTTTGTCTAAACTCAACTGCACTAACCCAACATCACTTGTAATGACGTCTCATTAAGCAATGTATGCACTATCTAAAGCATGTAGGTGTCTAGAGACCTGCATTAGTTTTGCAAAAATCATTTCGTAAACCACCTCACAACACTCGGCTACACGGGTTACACATCGGTTATGGAAAGGGATTGCGGTCTCACCTTATGCGGATCATGATTAATTTCCATACTAATGTGCTAATCTTTTATAGCAGATCTCCTACACATTCATATCACTCATCATGTAGACAGAAGGAACCTCCACAGCTGGCCTTAGTGCGTCGGTGGTCAATTTTGGCAACTTATTGGCTGAGCCACATCCTACATTACAACCGCCAGAGTTTCAAGGCTTCCCATGACCAATGTCGATTCATGATCCTCCTATGGGATACACCGAAAAAGTTCGTCATAATTCTCATTGGTTCCAAGGTCTAGCAGGACCTTTAGCAGATGCAAACTTTATTTTTGATCCCATGTTGACTTTTGACAATATTAAGTGGGGAAAGTATCAATTTTTCTCCAAAGAATTTGAAGCACTTCAAAATTCAGAAGAGTTAAAGCACACTGGGCTAGAGCAGGGTTTACGAAATATTTCAGTGATCCATTGCCCAAATGTGACTTTTATAGATGCTACTACCTGGTGACCACACTTAGAGCCTCCAAAAACAAGGACTTGTTGGGAACTTTCATTCTCCCATCTTTGGTAAATGACCCCACGTACAAGAAGTTTTACCTTTCAAAAGATCTCATTCGGACAGCAATTAAGATCCATGGGACCCACACGCCAACAGAGCATGAAAGGCTTATTCCAGAGCCAATGAAGCATGGTGATGTTTTGAAATAGGAAGACATTTTGGCCATTACACTGGAACTCTCTAAGAGGTTATGCATATGTATGCAAGATTTTGCATTCCTAGCTCAGCATCGCTTTACTATTCCTCACAAGAATATCTCATTTGGATTATATCTAGCATGCATTGGGCCCAAACCATAGATCTTGCGAGTTGGATTATCGAGAAGTTGTATTTAGCTCAGCAGAGATGGGAAAGAAAACATGTCATCCATGGATGTTGCGCCCTTCCTCAAATCGTTTACATGTGTTTGGCATATGATTTTCCCATAGAACGCGTGATGACTAGCAAGGAATTAAAAGCATTCAAAGGAACTACCAAGAAGGCCAAGAAAGCTAGCAAGGGATGGGCAAGCAAATGCATGCGTGGTTCTATTCCATGTTTGCAAGTTCCAGAGTCCCTATCACCTCAGCCATGCCGAGAACAGTCACCAACAGAACCCCTTGCATGTGTACAACCCATCCATATATGCCTTTCATGACCTGTTATCACAGAAGGTACTATCAGTGCGATGACATCTCAAGCAACCACCACTTAGGAACCTACCACTACAGCAGGAGAAATTCCCACCACCATCGGTGCGGAAGCATTCACTTTCCCTACACCCAACTTGGAGGCAGAACCAACGAATACCACTTTTGATTTTGAAATGCATGATGTTTTCTCAAGTGAATTCCAATTCCCAGAAGGGCATCTTTTCTCACACGAGTATGAAGTCCCAGTTACCGTACCACACCCCCGGACCAACCATAAGAGCAAGTAGTCTCCAGCTTAGAAGAAGAAAGAACAAAAACCGACAATGAAGACAGTGATGATGAAGCTAGTCAGGACAGCCACGGCTCTCAAGAGGATGTGCAAAATGACGAACAAGAACATCAAATCGGGGCACAAGGTGACAAAAGTACACACAAAGACGACACGTTTGAAGCGGATGCCTACACTTTGGCAATCAAGAAACTATATCGCACTATGCAGGCAGTTTGGGCATGGAGACAACTCTTAGAAGAAGAAGGTCAAGAAATTCTAGAACAAGAACTCGCTACAGGAGGGTTCGAAGATGCTTTCATTCAAGGCTTCAGAGAATTAGTTAAATCAGTTGGAACCAATGAAGCACTACCATATCTACAAAGAAAGCCACTACCGAAGTTTGACCCATGATGAATTCGTTTACTATCCAATCTGGGTTAGTATATTCATGTACCAATAGATGCTCAATCTTCACACCATGCCAGGGAAGCTCGACTTATTTCGGAAGACCCTATTGAAGAAGCGACCATAGTCATTCACTCCCCGCCTCATCCTTCAATGGTAACTACCACCATCCTCGAAGTACCCACCACACCACTTGCACCTCTTTCACCTCCCGCCCCTCAAGCTTCTGTCATACACCCTACCTCTCCTACATCATCCACGTCTATAACAAGTATTGTAGCAGAAGCCTTAGTTGCCTCAACCCCACAAACTCTTCTCGCAACCCCAAACCTATCCTTCCCCCTTTAGCTCATTCATTCCTCCCAATCCATTTGCCACTCCATCCTTTCCTTCTTTTCCCATCCTTTCAAGACCTATATTCCCATTTCCCACTCCAATGACCTTCTCACCCATATCACCTCCCCGCCCCACTCTATTCCCTCTCTCCTCCCCTCTCCACCAATCAATACGAGAAACCCAACCTATAATTTATTCGTCAACCTTTGTAAATCCGGTATTCACACCCACTCATGCACCCACTATCACACCCCTCTTCATGGTCACTGCACTTGACACCACAACCGGTGACATGGATATCTCACCACCCACTGCACCACCACTCACCTCACCTCTTTCACCACCCCATTTAGGCATGTCACACTTCTCCACGGTCACCACTACATCCACTTTCCCATCCCTCTTTTCCCTTTCCCTTGCATCAAGAACCACACCCACACCATCTTCACTTACCACACCATTAATATTGTCACCCACAATCGACACCGCCTTCCGCTAGATGTTTTCTTGCATGACACAAGTTCGAGATGAATTCGCTTCTCTCGAGACCAGCTACCAGACACTATAGCAAACCACTACAGATTTACAAGTGCAATTAAACTCTTTGACCATCGAGAATGCCTCACTTAATGCACGATATCAAGAGCTATGCGAGGCCTATCACTCCCTCGAACTACAAAGTGAACAAAAGATGAAGGAAGCCATTACTCATATTGATGACCTATTATCGGCTCAAACAGTCAGAAATGCGACCCTCACTCAAAATATGGGACTGTTACAATGCCACCTAGTAGTGGCCAAGGAAGAGAATCAAAGATTGCAGGAATAGAAGAGAGAAAACCTTGAAGCAACTCTCGATCAACCGGATGAACCTCTGAGTCTCAATCGCTTTAAAGCAGTACCAATAGAGCAAAAGGAAGTAAGCCCAAAGCTTTGCAAAAATCTTCAAACTTCTCCCTAGGAAAAGCCTTTGTAAAAAGGTATGCAATGTTCTCTTGTGTGGGAAGCTGATCTCCCCATTAGAGAACCTCTCCCTAACATAATGATAATGCACCTCAATGTGCTTAGTGCGAGCATGGAACACAAATTTCCTCGCAACTGCCAATGCGCTATGACTCTCAGTGAAGATGGTGGTGGCAAAAGACTGAGCAACACCCAAATCAACCATAAGGCGTCTGAGCCACACACACTCAACAATCACTGTGAAAGCTACCCTATACTTAGCCTCACAAGTGGAAGTGGCCATAGTAGGCTACTTCTTGCTCAACCAAGATATAGGTGGAGCCTTCGTGAAAAGGTATGCAATGTTCTCCTGTGCGGGCACATATGTCAAGTTGAGCTCCCCAGCAAAGAACCTCTCCCTGACATAATGATAATGCACCTCAATGTGCTTAGTGCAAGCATGGAATAGAGGGTTCCTCACAACTGCCAATGCGCTCTACCCGACACCCAAATCAGCCATAAGGTGTCTGAGCCACACACACTGAATAGTCGTTGTGAAAGCTGCCCTATACTTAGACTCACAACTGGAAGTGGCCACAGTAGGGTGCTTCTTTCTTAACCAAGATATACATGAGCTACCAAGCATGAAGCAAAAGCCACTAGTGGACACACGAGTGTCATAGCAACCAGCCCAATGAGAGTAAAAAAAAGCATGCAAATATGGTGGTAGTGATCCCCCCTTGGGATAAAACAAACCAAGTATCCAGGTACCACGAAAGATGCGCTTAATCGCCTGCCAATGCTTGACTCGTGGGCAATGCATAAACCTGATCATCTGTGAGACAAAAAACTAAATATTTGACCAAGTAATGCATAAGTAGATCAAGCATCCAACAGCCTACTGATAGAGAACAACATCAAATGCATCTCCAGCATCATGAAGACTCACTCATAAACCTGTTTCCATAGGAGTGGCAATTGGTTTACAATCTTCAAGGCCAAAACGCTACAATAATATGTCAATATATTTCATTTGACACAAAACCATTCCACCATCAACGTGCATAAACTGAATGCCCAAATAGTGATGCAAATGCCCCAAATCAGACATCTCAAATGAGGCATGCAAATCAGCCTTAAAATTAGCAATATGCCTTTCATGAGGACCAGTGAGCAGCATGTCATCAACATAAACCACAATGATGAGAAGTACATCATTAGCATGCTTAATATATAATGTGCTTTGAGTTGGACTGTTCTCAAAACCATGTGCAATCACATAGGCATGTATCTTCTCATACCAAGAGAGTGGTGCTTGCTTTAAACCATATAATGCCTTCTTTAACCTGCACACCTGGTTTTCATGCCCTTTCTGCACAAAGCCACGGGGCTAAAAAACATACACTTCTTCATGAAGGTCACCATTCAGAAATGCAATTTTAATGTCCAACTAATGTACATTCCAACCTTGATGGGCTGCAAGTGCACAGATGCTCCAAACAGTAGTTATACGACATGTAGGTGCAAAGGTTTCATCAAAATCAATGCCTCTTTCCTGCACATAACCCTTTGCAACAAGCTTAGCCTTATACCTGTCAACTGTACCATCAGGTTTACGCTTCTGCATGTATACCCACTTAGTGCCAACGAACTTCTTGCTAGGAGGCAAGTCACATAAAGACCAAGTACCATTCTTCATTATAGCATAATATTCAGATTGCATAGCAGCCATCCAATTTTTTGAATTTTGTGCTTCATCAAATAAACTAGTTTTTGGCATAGAAATCTGATGCAAAAGAGGCACTATGAGAGCCTGATCAAGTATGATATGACAAAGTTGCATCTAATTTGCTATCATGCAAGGTCTGCATGAGCCATTTTGGCATAGTTTTTGCCTCCTTTATGTCAACTCTCTCATCAACAAGTGCATCATGTAAATCTACATTAGAAATGGGATGATCTGCATCATCACATGAAACCTGCAAAGGCTAAGAAGTTGCCTCATTAGGACCAGCAGTAGACTATCCACCTATGAAAAAAGGCAGCAAAGTATCATACATGTCTTTGGAGCTAACGGATGTCTCCTTAGTACATGAACGCAATGGCTGCATAGCATCTTCCACAAAAACAACATCACGGCTAAGCAGAATGCTTTTAGTCTGTGGATGATACAGACGATAGCCTTTACTTTTAGAACAACACCCAACAAAAATACAATTTACTACTTTATCATCCAATTTTTAGTGATGTTGTTCAGGCACTAATGCATATGCCAAACAACCAAAAACATGCAGATGAGCAATAGATGGCTTGCGATCATGCCAAGCCTCATATGGAGTGATAGACTATAGTGCTTTAGTGGGACACCTGTTTAGTATATATGCTGCACACATGACAGCCTCAAGCCAAAAACTATGTGGTAAAGCCTGACTCTTGACCATACATCTCGCCATCTCCATGAGTGGCCTGTTCTTTTGTTCAACAACTCCATTCTGTTGAGGTGTATACGGCACTGTACACTGGTGTTTTATCCTATGTTCAGCCAGAAATGCATCAAAATCAGAAGACATATATTCCCCCCCTCGATCTGAACAGAGGGTTTGTCGCATCATATAAGCCCATAATGGGTAGTTGGTATCATCCAACTTATCCTCAACAGCCAACATACGGAATACATCATTGCTTTCAGCCATGGCCGGTGACTAAAATACCTTGATGCAAAAAATTGACTGTATCTCAAAAAGTTGAACATAACTACCCAAACGAATTCTGCTAGACCTGTAGTAGACTTTGAGACGCTTATACTTGCAAATAAAAACTGGTATATACCTTAGGCACAAAAAGACAAAATAGCCTACACAAGCACTATGATAGTGTGTTCGGAGGCCAAAATGAGCTCAGATCATGATTTTGGCACCACAAAGCGGAGCGGTTTTGATCTCGAAAAGACACTCAGTATGCTCACCAAAATTTGTGCGATTTTGAGACTGCAACCGGAGGAGTGTCGACGGCACCCTGGATGAAGCGACAACCTGCTCTCATACCAATTGTTGGAGATAGACGTATGTGGAAGCATGCAAATAGCACAAGGAAGGAGAAGAAGCTTGGAGCACAACACACAATACTGAATGTCTTACTAGAGAATGTACAAAGATAAGTAGCACATCAAGGCAATAGGCGTATATACAAATCGGGGGAAAAAACCTCCTAAAGAAGGAAAAAAGTGCCTCGGTAGTCTTTGAGTGTTCACACACATCACTACCTAAATATATCAACAAACGAGACATCTCAAATGAGGCATGCAAATCAGCCTTAAAATCAGAAATATGCGTGTCATGAGGACCAGTGAGCAGCATGTCATCAACATACACCACAATGATCAGAAGCACATCATTAGCATGCTTGACATATAAGATGCTTTCAGTTGGACTGTTCTCAAAGCCATGTGCAATTAGATAGGCATGTATCTTTTCATACCAAGCACCTAGTGCTTGCTTTAAACCATATAATGCCTTCTTTAATTTGCACACCTGGTTTCCATGCCCTTTTTGGGCAAAACCACGGGGCTTAAAAACATACACTTCTTCATGCAAGTCACCATTTAGAAATGTTATTTTAATGTTCAATTGATGTACATGCCAACCATGATGAGCTGCAAGTGAACATATGCTATGAAGACTAGTCATTCTGCAAGTAGGAGCAAGGGTTTCATCCAAATCAATGTCTCTTTCCTACACATAACCCTTTGCAACAAGCCTAGCCTTATACTTCTCAAATGCTCCATTAGGTTTACGCTTCAGCTTGTATACCCACTGAGTGCCAATGGCTTTCTTGTCAGGAGGCAAGTCACATAAAGACCAGGTACCATTTTTCATGATAACATCATATTCAGATTGCATTGCAGCCATCCAATGTTTAGAATTTTGTGCTTCATCAAACAAAATAGGTTCACTCTCATCACAGAGACTAGAGGCAGCCATAACATAGAAATCTGATGCAAAAGAGGCACCATGAGACCCTGATTGAGTACGATATGACAGAGGTGCATCTAATTTGTTGTCATGCAAAGTCTACACCAATCATTTTAGCATAGTTTTTGCCTCCTCAATATCAGCTCTCTCATCAACAAGTGTATCATGTAAATCTGCATCAGAAATGGAATGATATGTATCTTCACATGAAACCTGCAGAAGCTGAGAAGTTGCCTCATTAGGACCAGCACTAGGTTGTCAACCTGTAAAAAGAGGCAGCAAAGTATCATACATGTCTTTGGGGCTAACAGATGTCTTCGTAGTACATGAAAGTAACGACTAAATAACATCTTCCACAAAAACAAAGTCATGGCTAACCAAAATGCATTTAGTTTGTGGATGATACAGACGATAGTTTTTACTTTCAGAACTATACCCAACAAAAATACATTTTACTGCTTTATCATCCAAATTTCTACGATGTTGTTCAAGCACTAATGCATATGCCAAACAAACAAAAACACGCAGATGAGCAACAAATGGCTTGTGACCATGGCAAGCCTCATATGGAGTGATAGACTATAGTGCTTTAGTGGGACACTTGTTAACTACATATGTTGCACACATAATAGCTTGAAGCTAGAGACTATGTGGTAAAGCCTCACTCTTGACCATACACCTCGCCATCTCCATGAGTGACCTATTCTACCGTTGAACAACTCCATTCTGTTGAGGTATATATAGCACTATACACTAATGTTTTATCCCACATTCATCCAAAAATGCATTAAAGTCAGAAGGCATATATTCCTCCCCTCGATCAAAACAGAGGGTGCCCATTTTACATGCTGACAAATTTTCAGCCAAAACCAAAAACTGTTTGAAGCACATAAACACTTCTGACTTTGCTTTGAGTGGATATACCTATGCATGCCTAGAAAAATCATCAATGAAAGTCACGAAGTAAAGATAGTTTCCAAAAGAAGGTGTCTGCATAGGACCACAAACATCACTATGTATAGAATCAATCATGTTCAAACGAAGTGTCATATTTTAAAAACCAAAAGTGAATTACTTCAAAAAACAAAGACATCCATATATTACCTTGCACACCAAGAGATTTCAACAAGTAACGACTTGTTTCTTGTAGAAGAGGCTCTAAGAAGGCTTGGAAAAGAAAACTATGGGAAGTAAGGGACAGAAGGAGGATCACAAAAAAATTGCACAAATGAAGTGAGAAGCACCCTTGAATTGGTCCATTTTATTCACCCATTGTGAATTCCAAGGTACAATTCTGCATGTCATCTTTTCATTCATCCATGTCATTTGACCATTGTAAATTTCAAGGTGGTTTCCCATGTCTCAAGTTGTCATTGGTCCACATCATTTGACCATTGCTATTCTCTTTTCCCCTGTAAATATGAGGCCCCTTAGATTTTTCTCATTTTCTTCCTTCAATAAAATTGTGTATCCATAGTTAAGCAATCCTATCTCCAATTCTATACACAACCAATTCAAACGATAGCACCCATTTGACCATCTTTGATTGCCTCTATCCACTTTCATCAATGATCCCTTGCATCTATGGGAAGAGCCCTCAATGATCTTGAGATGGAAGAGAAGAATGCAATTCTTAGTGTATCTCCATGTGAAAAAAAAACTAGATTTCATGGTTCAAGAGGGCTTGAGAGTTAACCATTTTCGAGATGCAATGAAAATGTTCAATCCCTCTTGATTTTGAAGCACTCGTAGAGAAACGTAAGCCATTTCTTGTGGATGACTAGAATATCTTCCTTAGCATAGTCAATAGATAGGAAGTTATTATCTCTTGCAAGAAATATATTCACCATAGCATCTTTGGGAAGGATCCTTTAGACATGGCCAAAATAAGCAGTAAGTGCGGGAAGTCTTTCCCCTTGCCTAAGAGGACCGAGTTGTTAACACAACATGAAAATGGTTGTTTTTTACTTCCACGGAACATGGGGTTTATGATTTGGCTTCATCATAAAAGTGACAAGAATGAAGAAAAGAACCTTGATGAAGAGAAAAAAGCATATCTAGAACTCTCTCTTGAGATATATTAAAAAATTGATTTGAAAGAAATTATTGGACGGATTAACCTTCAAGCAGAACAAGAAGATGTTAATAATTTTGATGTGGCAACTTTAAGAGGAGAGAAAAACATTAGAGAGTCAGCAGAATTTTTAAAGATATTTGAAAATTCACTTCTTCCCCCAAACCTTTCATATTACTTTATCTCTAGGAAGGAAATTATTCCTTTGTTTTTCATACAAAGATGAGCCTATTTGTTTGAATTGGTTGTGTCCTAAATTAATTCAATTACATGAGTTTTTTTGCTTGTTCTTTATGTAGTACGCTTCTTCCTCCTCATTTATGGATGTTGACATCAGATATAGGAAAATTTACCTCTATTTTTAATGATTGTGAAACACAACCGATTCAAGCGATTAGGCCCATCCAAGATTTTCTGATGAGCCTAATTGCTTGAATTGGTCATGTCCTATATTCATTTCAAGAATTGTATTTTTTCACTTTTTCCATATACAACTCAATTATCCCTAACCAATGATAGGTTGTTATATCAATAGGAGGAATATGTATGGTTTCTTGAGATTTTGAGGAGCGATTGATTCAAAGATGTTGACATCAGATATATGCAAATTTACCTTTATTTGTAATGATTGTGAAATATGAATGATTCAAATGATTAGGCCCATCCAAGATTTTTTGATGATCTTAATTGCTTGAATTGTTCGTGTCCTAGATTAGTTTAGGAATTGAATTTTTTTCACTTTTTCCATATGCAACTCAGTTATTCCTAATCATTCATAGGTTACTGTTGTATCAACATGCCAAATATGTATGGTTTCTTGAGATTTTGAGGAGTGAATCATTCAAGTGATTAAGCTCATCCAAGAACTTGCAATATGCCTTATCGCTTAAATTTTTCCTATCCCCTGCCTCATATATTTTTTGAGCTTTTAATGTTTTTACAATTTTTTTACATCATGATTCATTTTTTGCTACATACTGATCTTTCTTTGTCACTGTTTTTGCAGTTATCTATATTAGATGAAGAAAATTTTCTAAGTAGAGGGAAGGGCACAAGGAAAGATTTAGAGAATAAAGGAAAAGTGAAAGTGGATATACATTCAATATATTACTATCTCCAAAAATTGAATCCAAATTTATTATGTGTTGTACATAAGCTTTAAAGTGAGGACCCTGATTTTGCACTACTGTCTCTAAAGACAACATCTAAATATATGGGCTATTCCTCATCGCCATTTAATGCACATAGGGTGTTACTTCTTGAGAGAAGATCAACATTCACGATATTTGGCTATGCCCTAGGTTTAGATGCTTCTAGAGCTCGTTATTTTCTTTGCTATTCTAGCTATGTGTTGGCTACGCATATCTTAGATGTAGAAAAAATTACTCGCTATACGAGAAAAGAGCATCTAAGATAAAAAGGAGACTTGCTAGAGTCAAGCTCATTCCAAAGTTTGAAAGAAGAGTAATGGAATTTCATTTCACCGATTTCATGGTTTCAAAAACTATAATTACGTCCATATATATATATATATATATATATATATATATATATATATATATATATATATATATATATATATATATATATATATATATATATATATATATATATATATATATATATATAATGGCTAGAAGAATACTAAAAGATATTCCAAATACTTTTTTGATGAGATGTCTACCCCTGTAGCTTCACATTGGAATGAAATGTAATTCTTTTTGTATTTTATCCATTTGTCCCAAAAGGAATTTTCTCCTTTCAGTGATATTTTTATGACACGATGTGTATACTTTGTCTATTGATAATATTTGACATTTGATTTTGTATTTTCCTTCTAAAGAACCAATCAAAAATCTCCTTGAGTGGATTACATTTTGTGAATCCTTCTCTTTTTCTTGTGCATCTGAAGAATCTTGTTCTTTCTTGATAATGAGACTTTTTTATGCCCTAAGTGTTCCATGTGGCAAGTGTTCCCTTTGCTGTGAAGAATGCACCATGCATAAAAACAACATGGTGTAGAAACATAAAGATAGAGATGATGAGATGTGTATTTCAAAAGCTAATGGTGGACCAAATAATCTCTTTAAAACTCACCAAGTAGTAAGTTATGTCTTTAACACTCCAAGCTTCCGTGATGGTTTCTAAAAGCTTGGTGATTTTGGTTTTGAATTTAATCACATACATATCGAAAGTTACTTATTGCCTCACGATCTTCAGAAATTCATCTAGTCTTACCCACACCTCTATTCTTTTATTTTCTATTCTTGGATTTCTTTTTACATTTGTTGTAAGCTCTTACAATTGTTTCTGACAATTCCACATTGCATTTAGTTATTTTCCATCATTGTTGCTGAAGAATCTTCTTCCTTTGCACCTCCCATTGATAGATCTTGTAGTACATCACCTCTATGTTGTGAAAGCTTTGGATCTTTTCTTAGATGAACATGACCACTATGAAATCCCATTTTTGAAAGTAGAGCTTCACATTTTTTTATGCATTCATCTGCAAGAGCTATTGGCTTGATGGAATATGCATAATTTAAGTGAAGATGAACCAACTTGTCAATGATCCTTAACTTTGCATGCAATGTACATATGTGTACGTTCACCAATTCTAGTGGAAGTATGGGATCCCAAATCATGGTAGAAGATGAGTAATTATGTAGATTAACATTTTTTCTAGAAGGAATCTCCATAGCCTCAATTCTAACTATCCACCCTCTTCTACTTAGACTTTTCATGTAGTACTACTTATACCAAACATACATTTTAGAGTCTTTAGGTCTCCACTCAAATGCCACTCAATTTTAAAATTTACATGTTGGTGCAAAGAGACCATGCCTACATAATTGGATAACTAACATGGACTTCATATAGTCATATATGATCACTCCCTTGTAAAAGTCACATTACCTTTTATCTTTGTAAAAGTGCTTATAATTAATGCACTACTTTCACGAACAGTTAGGAGGAATAAAATCTCGTTTCACTTGGTAGACGGGTGATGAGAGAATATATCCTATAGTTTAGGACTCACTTTTGCTGAGCATTTGAATTTGAATTCAAACATTGGCTCCAAACTCAACTATAAAAGCAGATAAAAAAGACTTGCATGATGAGCCCAGTTATGAGATCATTTTGAGAGGGAATTAAGTGATTAGTGTGCTCATCTCATAGCCACTTTACTATCCTCACATTGTGCAATTGAACATTGCCGATGGCATTGTATTAATATGTGATTTAATGCATATACAATGATCATATCTCTACCTCACTTCTCTGCTATGACCATCTCAGAACACCAAATTTCTTAGAGTTTTTTCTTAGTGCATGTATGATCATTTGAGGTGATTTAAAGTGTTATAGAATCATCATATTGTCTATTCCATAGCTACAAAGTCTCATGATTATTGCTTCACTAAATTATGAGATATCTTCTAATCATTACTCTCTGGTTTATAGTTTAAAGCATCCCAAAAATATCGAGCAAGTCTTGTCATTTTCTAAGCATCATTCTCAGTGTGTAGTCCATCTTTTTTACTGAAATAACTGATGATTGGTATCTATCTAAGTTAATTAGATACCACAAAAAGGAATTTGACTAATTGCTAGTAGGTTGAGAGCATTGTTCATTCTACTGGACATGTGTAGTGACTAAAATAGCAAGTCCATGATCTTGGATCAAATTCCTACTCATCTGTGTTGATCAATTGATTAGTGTCTCAGGTTTCAAAGCACATAAGTGATTATTTGTGATCATTAGGAAGCCAAAGAGGTCTACTAAATCTCCACCACTTGTTCTTGGCTGGTGTGAAGTTGGGTTTTGCAGCACCACTTCATCTCTGAAGACTATCCACCAACAGTGGTATCAAGCGACAACATCAAAGCAAGATGGGAGATGGATTTCCATCATTCATTAAGTATTTGGACAAGAGCAACTATTTAGAATGGTCACTAAGGATGCAAGGCTATCTCCAAGGAAGAAGTTTATATAGATACCTCTCAAGAGATGAAGAAATACCAACATTAGGAAACATCAACCCACAAGGGAAGAACAAGAAAGGCTGACCACATGGTGTGCAAAGGATGCTCTTGCTAGGTCTTATCTACTTAAGTCAATATCTGATTTCGTATTACCTCACATTAGGAGTTGCAAGACCTTGCAAGAGACTTGGGATGTAATTGCTTCATATTTTTCTTTGCTTCATATTTTTCATCAAGTACAAGAGCTAGGAAGAACCGGCTATGGTTGGAGTTTACAACATTGAAAAAGAAACCAAAACAAAGTGTAGTTGATTATGTGACCAAAATGAAGGATGTGGTTGACTAGCTTGCAAGCATTGGAGAGGAGATAAAAGAAGAACATATAGTAAGACAAATCATAAATGGCATCAAAGTTGATGATAAGTGGGAGTCCTTCACCACAACAATGGATCTTTATATGGATATGCAGATACCTGACCTCAACACCTTGATGGGACAACTCTCCACCCATGAGACAAAGCTCAACAAGAATGGAGACAACTCTAGAGGTAACCAATATTTTGCCATTTATATAGATAAAAATAAAAGTAAGCATAAATAAAGGCAAAAAGAATGAAGAAGAGGCTAGTACCTCTCAACTGAACTTCACAAGTAGAGGAAGAGGTACTAGAGGAAGGGGCAAAGGAGGAAAGCAAGGCAGGGGGATAACTTACAACAATTCAGCTTGCAATATTTGTGGCCTAGCCAATCACAACACAGAAGAATTCAGAGGTGAAGAGGCTTCCATAGAGGGAGTTATGGAAAATCCAAAGGTAGGTTCAACAATGGTGGAAGTAATTACCATCACAATTACAATCAAGGCTACAACAACAACTACCAAGGAGGCTTCAAAGGTAGAAGAGATTATAACAACTATACAGAAGACCAAGAGGACTTTCTACTCATCATGAACATGACATCCAAGCAAGGTAACGATGATGAGCATCTTTTCTACATTGATTCTAGTTGTTCCAATCATGTGGTTGGAAATGTAGCATTGATATATGATTTTGAAGAACCTAAAGGGAAGCATGAAGTGCAAACAAGTGATGAGACTAGACACTCTGTTAAAAAAATTGGAAATGTCAAGGCTTCTGATGGAAACATGAACCTCTTAAGTAAGGTTTTATAGTTACCAACCATAAAAGAAAATATAATCAGTGTTGGGTGGATTGTTGAGAAAGGCTTATAGGTCAAATTCAAAAGGCCTGGGGCATAAATGGAAGACCCTCAACAAGGTTTCAAAAGATTTGCAAAAGGTGAGAAATCTGGTAGACTCTTTATATTTGAAGTTGAAGATACTAGAAATATTGCACTCTTCAATTAAAAGAATCAAACCCTATCAAAACTAGAGATATGGCATAAAAGGATAGGTCATATAGGTGAAAGAGCACTAAAGAAAATATGTAGGGATCATAGTGTACTTGGCATTCTAAATGTGCCCAAGCAACACATGATATACAAATGTGGAGCATGCCAATTTGGCAAAGCTCACATGCAACCAATCAATTGTTAGAGACCTCTAAATCTCCAAAGGTTTGATCTATACTTATTTAAGATCACTTCTATATCATTTATGGACCAAACTTTACACAAATGTTGTAAGACAATAGTTACGCAATATAACACAGGAGCAATAGCAGAGAAGATAACAGATATAGGAGAATCTCAACAATTTTCTACTAGCAGCAAGTACAAAGATGATGGCGTTGTCCACCCATGCGCTCTCAAGGTAGAGCTTAAATGGTGATCTAGACAACTCTAGATAGGGAGATACAAGGTAGAGGTATGCTGGCTCAACTCGGTGTCTTAGGTAGTGCAGAAGTCATGTATATATAGGATCATGGGTGGCCTGCCATGGACGGCTATACATGGGCGGTAGAGCGTGGGTGGCCACCGCCCGCGTAATTGCCATACACGGCTTAGACTGGTTGAACCGACCTAACAAATATAAATGATTTCTGACTCCGACAGGGAATATTCCATGGAATATTCCCTTTACCGTCGCGCCGGGGGCGCTGCCCCCGGACCCCCACCAGGGGGCCCGCTGGCCCCCTGGGACCCCCCAGCCAGGGGGCCCGCTGGCCCCCTTGGACCCCCCAGCCGGGGCTGCTCACCGCTGCCCCGGACCCCACAATTGGGGACCCTGATAACTCCCTTTCCTTATAATATCTTACATGGTCCAATATGACCTTCATCCAACATTCAAGTTGGGATTCCCATCAATTGGGTAATGCATGCTTGGCTTCTCCTCATAAAGGGGGCCTTACAAAATGTGCATACAATCATGAGGGGTAGACATTGATCATATACTAACACCCCCCCTCAATGTTTACCGATGATAAATCAAGTAGGTATCGGTCCTATGCCCATCTGTTGAAGATGCTTGTTGAGCTGCTCTCTTCCAAGTGCTTTAGTGAATATGTCAGCACAATTTGCCTCTGTTGGGCAATATTCTAGCTCCACAATTTCATCTTCAATTAGCTCACGAATGTAATGGTACTGTACTTCTATGTGCTTGGTGCGAGCATGAAATACTGGGTTCTTTGCAATAGCCATACAACTTTGATTATCACACTTGAGTACAGTTGGCATATTTGATGGAAAGCCAAGATCTGCAAGAATTCTCCTTAACCAGACTGCCTCACAAGAAGCAAAACAAGCTGCTTTGTACTCTGCTTCAGTGGAGGAGAGTGCGAGAGTTGGTTGCTTCCTACTTACCCAAGAAAATATTCCTGAACCAAGTGAGAAACAATATCCAGAAACTGATTTTCTAGAATCACAATCTCCAGCCCAATCTGAATCACAATATCCTTGGAGTGTATCACCTGTGGTATACAAAATACCAAAATCCAAGGTTCCTGCAATGTACCTTAGAATTCGCATTCCAGCATTCCAGTGGCTCTCCTTAGGTTTGTTGGAAAACCTGCTTAACACTCCAACAGCATAGCAAATGTCTGGTCTAGTGTTGCACAGAAAAATAAGACTTCCAACGAGCTTCCTATACTTCTTAGCATCTACATCAGGCATGTTATCATCCATAGATAGCTTATGATTTACCTCCATAGGTGTGCTAGTTGGTTTGCAGTCCATCATTCCAAATGCCTTGAGAATTTCTTTGGAATATTTTTGTTGTGAGATGAAAATGCCATCCTTCCTTTGCCATACTTCAATTCCCAGAAAAAAATGGAGTAGACCTAAGTCTGTCATTTCAAACTCAGTTCCCAAGCTGATCCGAGTTTGATTGATGAGTTCCTGATGATCTCCTGTAATGATCAAATCATCTACATATACAATGACAACAACTAGCTTGCTATCCCTTTTCGTTACATACAAGTTAGCATCAGAAGTACTTCTTTCAAAACCCATATTTTTGAAAAAATGATCTATTCGTTGGTACCAAGCCCGTGGAGCTTGCTTAAGTCCATACAAAGCTTTCTTCAACCTGCAAACTTTATTTTCTGAATTGGGCACCTCAAAACCTGGTGGTTGAGATACATATACCTCCTCCTTGAGGTGACCATTCAAAAATGCAGATTTGACATCCATCTGGAAAATAGGCCAAGACTTTTGTGCAGCTACTGCAAGTACCGTCCGAATAGTTGTCATGCGTGCTGTTGGTGCAAAAGTTTCTTGAACATCAAATCCTTCAATCTGTGAAAAACCCTGTGCAACTAATCGTGCCTTATACTTTTCTAATGTTCCATCAGCTTTATACTTAGCTTTCCAAATCCATTTAGTACCTATTACCTTCTTCTTTGGCGGCAAGTCGACTAGATCCCATGTATCATTTTTGAGTATACTATCATACTCAGACTGCATTGCCGCTCTCCAATCTGGATCATCAATGGCTTCTTCAATGGTGGTAGGTTCCTTTATCGAACCCATGATATCTGCCATTAGAGCCATGTTAACAATGTGTTCTGAGGCTCTTCTTTGCTCCTCTATTCTCTTTGATCTTCATAATCCATCCGATGATGATTCTGGTACATCTACATGTGGATTAAGATCATCAAAGAGCTGTTGTGCCCACTTCGGTAGTGGCTTACGCTGTGCAGCTACAACTGGTTGGCTTTTTATTGAGGAAATTTCTCCATCAGATGTTTCCTCCTCCTCAACTTTAACCTGTCTTTTGATAGGCACAAGGTGAGATATTTCTCCGCTTGATGAGATAGTAGATTTACCTTTATCTTCTACTAAGTGTGGTCGTTCATCAAACACCACATCTCGGCTGACAAAAATCTTCCTTGCCTCAGGATCCCATAACCTGTATGCTTTAGACTCTTCACTATATCCTAGGAAGACACACTTTTTGCTTTTTGAATCCAACTTTGATCTTGTTGAATCAGGAATATGTGCATAACAGAAACAACCAAAAATTCTGAAATGCAAAACTGAAGGCTTTTTACCAGAATATGCTTCTTGAGGAGTCATCCCCTTCAGTGCTTTTGTGTAGCTTCGATTGAGGATGTAGACTGCTGTATTGACTGCTTCTGCCCAGAATGAATCAGGCATGTCTTGAGCCTTCAACATACAACGAGCCATTTCAACTACTGTCCTGTTCCTGCGCTCAACAACGCCATTTTGTTGGGGTGTATGAGCTGTGGTAAGTTGCCTTTTCACACCATGCTCCTTACAGTAATTGTTGAATTCTGTTGACAAGAATTCACCTCCTCTATCTGTTCTAAATTTCTTCAATTTCCTTCCTGATTCATTTTCTACATACTTATGCCACGTTTTAAATTTTTCAAAAGCATCAGCCTTCTCTCGAATGAAATAAACCCACATCTTTCTACTATAATCGTCGACTAACAGCAAGAAGTAGAAAGATCCTCCTAAAGCAGGTGTAGACATTTTACCGCAGAGATCAGCATGTACCAACTCTAGAGGAGCTTGAGATCGATTGCTGGTCTCTCTTGGAAATGCCTTTCGTTGTTGCTTGCCCATCATACAAGCTTCACAAGGTTCCTGCAACTCTGAAAATGCAGGCATATGAGCAACCATCCCTGTTCGTTGCATCTCCTTCAAAACTGCAAATCCGAGATGCCCAAATCGTCGGTGCCATAACCTGCTTACATCTTTATCTTCTGTAGCAGTTAAAGCACTTAACTCATACAAGTTATCCCGTCGTATGCCTTTACCTACAACATTACCTGATGAATCCATGATTTCCGCACCACTCTTATTGAAGTGAACTTCGAGTCCACGATCTGTTATTGCAGAAACTGACAACAAATTTCTTTTGAGTGTAGGTACATAGAGAACATCGGATAACTTTTTCTCAACACCTGGAGAAGTGATAAAAGAGATGGTTCCAGTTCCTTCAGCTGGACACTTGGAGTCATTTCCCACCACTACATTGATGGATTCCCGCAGAGGCACTAGGGAACTATACCAATCCTTTTTACTAGTCATATGGCGAGAAGCTCCACTATCTAAAATCCATGGCTCATCAACACGAGCTTGAGCAGATGAACATACCTCTTCAATAGCTACCCAAAGTTCCAGCTCTGTGTTGTTTGCAGACTCTTTGTTCTTCCATGATGATTTTACAGTCCCATTCCGTTCATCAGCTTGCTTCTTTCTGCAATCCTTGATGGCATGGCCTTTCTTTTCACAATAGAAGCAACTTCCTATGAACTTTTTCTTCTTTGGCTTCTTCTTTGATCCCTCTGAAGAGCCTTTACCTTTTGCATTTGCTGAGAATGCAGCATCAGTTGTACTTTGCCGATTCTTCAGCCGCATCTCTTCTTCTAAAAGCATGGCACAAAACTCTTCAAATGTAAGAGGAGTTGGCCTTACCTGAGTGTTAAGGGCTGTTACTAATCCATCATACTTTGCTGGAAGAACACGTACAGATCTTCGAGCCAGCTCTTCTGGTGTTATAACAACACCAACTACAACCAATTGATCTTGAAGATGCTTTATCCGTTTGATAAAATCTTCAGCACTAGTGACAATCGCACATAATGCATCAGCATTCCGCCTCTTCCAAGCTCGTAGAAGATCTGGATCTGGCTGAATCATCAATCTTGAATTTGCTGGATCTTCAACTGGTATAGGCTCTGGATCCAATCCCATCGGTCCCATGACAGTGTCAAGTAATTCATAGGAGTCCAAAATTGCAGAAATTTTGAACTTCCAGAGTGTATAGTTGGTTCCATCCAGCTTCCCTTCAGTGAATGCAGGTGGACGAATTCGAATAGGTGCAGCATTAACATTAGTTGAAGCACCAAGACTACTGTTCGATGATGAAGCCATCATGTAATCACTCGAATAATCTACTGATATTCTAGTCTGCTAGTAGGCTAAAATAATGATACTTCTCAAGCTATTCGAACCTTACAGCTCTGATACCATGTAAGACAATAGTTACGCAATATAACACAGGAGCAATAGCAGAGAAGATAACAGATATAGGAGAATCTCAACAATTTTCTACTAGCAGCAAGTACAAAGATGATGGCGTTGTCCACCCGTGCGCTCTCAAGGTAGAGCTTAAATGGTGATCTAGACAACTCTAGATAGGGAGATACAAGGTAGAGGTATGCTGGCTCAACTCGGTGTCTTAGGTAGTGCAGAAGTCATGTATATATAGGATCATGGGTGGCCTGCCATGGACGGCTATACATGGGCGGTAGAGCGTGGGCGGCCACCGCCCGCGTAATTGCCATACACGGCTTAGACTGGTTGAACCGACCTAACAAATATAAATGATTTCTGACTCCGACAGGGAATATTCCATGGAATATTCCCTTTACCGTCGCGCCGGGGGCGCTACCCCCGGACCCCCACCAGGGGGCCAGCGCCAGGGGGCCCGCTGGCCCCCTTGGACCCCCCAGCCGGGGCTGCTCACCGCTGCCCCGGACCCCACAATTGGGGACCCTGATAACTCCCTTTCCTTATAATATCTTACATGGTCCAATATGACCTTCATCCAACATTCAAGTTGGGATTCCCATCAATTGGGTAATGCATGCTTGGCTTCTCCTCATAAAGGGGGCCTTACAAAATGTGCATACAATCATGAGGGGTAGACATTGATCATATACTAACAAATGTTGTCTTCATTTACCAAAACTTTCAACTATCACTTCTCTGAGTGAAAATCTTCATTCTTCAACAGTTTGCTTCCATGATTGGCTTCATTACCTGCACATATCTTCAGATTTCTTCAAACCAATGATGCACATATCTCCACACTAACTTTGTGCAATCATATCAACCATTAGTCCTTAGAAAGAATCATTAAAACTTTAATTTGATCCTTAATATCAAAAGTATGTCAGAAACTATTTTCCTAAGCAGACGACTTTGACATAGGTAACTTCTAAGGTTGATTTCTCATAGCACAGATCCCTTTTTGCTAAATGCTTTAAGCCATAGCTTCCTTACTTTATAACTTAGATTTTGAATGCTCATTCATAAAAAACTTTACATTGTGCACTGAGATCTAAGCAAAACATTGACACGAAAAAGTGTGCGACTCTGAGAGGTCTACGTGTAGACTTTACATACACATGTTCCTATTGATTATACTCACAGCATGAAAGGAATTAAACCATCAAACTTTGAAAATAGCTTCATTATCTTCTAGATTAGATGCTTACAAAAGATTTCGTGATCCACATGATCAGGCTGAGAGAAATCAGAGAAAGACTCGGTGCTAACTCGTAAAGATGACTCTCTACACATCTATCTTAATGACACTTGGATTCTAATGACTCTCACATGTATTTCTTTATATCATTGACTTATATACATATGATTCTAGACTTATCCCGCATCTATTACATTACTCCTTGCCATCCTAAGGATCATCTACACTCATAGTACAAGAATTTCCATCTGTAATGTACATATGTATACAATCTTCACTTCCGAGATCTCTTCACTTTCTCAAATAACTTCTTTCACTTCAATCTGATCATTTACATGCTTCAAGCTCTTTGTAATCATCAATTTGTGATTGTTTTGTTCCAAGAGATCCCCCTCAATCACTAATTGTGATTATTCCATTCTTCTTTACTCTTGCCATCTCTTTGAACCTCTATAGCTTAGGTCCATCCAAGCTTTTTGTCAACATATCTGTAACTTGCTCTTTTGTTGGAGTATATAACACTTCAATCTCTTTATCAAGTACCTTTTTCCTGAAGAAATGATACTGAATCTCTATGTGCTTAGTCCTGGCATGAAAAACAAGATTAGCTGCCAAATACAATGAACTCATATTGTCTCCAAAAATAATTGGAGTACTCTGATCAGTTGCAAAACTCTTCAACAAGGTCTTTAACCATATCACTTCTTTTGCAGCCTCTACCATTCCTTTATACTCAGCTTCTGTGGATGACAAAGCAACTATATGTTGTTTCTTTGAGCTCTAAGAAACTAGTTTATCTCCAATATAACAGAGATACCCATGAGTAGACCTTCTCTCATCTGAATCATCTGCCCAATCTGCATCACTAAACACTTTGATTCTTGTATCAGAAGTAAATCCATAATACAAACCTTCACTTAGGGTTCCTTTGATATATCTGAGTACCCTTTGAGCTGCACTCCAATGAGTCTTCTTTGGACAATGCATAAATTGTGATAACACACTTACTGCATAGGATAGGTATGGCCTTGTCAAGGTAGCATAGATTAAACTACCTACCAAACTCTCATATTTCTTCATGTCATTAAACTCTTCACCTCCATATCTGCTCAATTTATGATTTACCTCCAATGGTGTGGTTGAAGGCTTGCAATCTTCCATGTTGAACTTGACCAGAAGATTCTTCAAGTATCTTTCTTGTGTAACATATACTCCATGTTGAGTATACACAATCTGCATTCCTAAGAAATAAGATAAGTTTCCCAAATCACTTATCTTAAACTCCTTCTCTATTTGTTTCTTAAGCTCCTTGATTCCATGAGCATCTGTACCTATGACAATAATATCCTCATTATAAATACGCATGTATATGTATCCATTTTCACTTGCCTTCACAAGCAAACTACTATCTGCCTTTGATGCTTGAAATCCACATTCATTCAAGAACTTAACAAGCCTGTAATTCCATGCTCTTGGGGCTTGATTCAAACTATACAAAGCTCTCTTGAGCTTACACACATAATCTGTTCCAATTGAATCCATGAAACCTTCTGGTTGTTCCATGTATACTTCATCTGCAATGTATCCATTGAGAAATGCATTCTTCACATCTAATTGTGATAACTTCCATCCTTTACAAGCAGCAATAGCAATCAATGATCTAATTGTAGACATCTTAGCAACACGACTAAAGGTTTCATCATAATATACCCCATAAGTTTGGGCATAACCTTTAACCACAAGTCTAGCCTTGTATGTAGACACTTTTCCATCTGCAAACCTTTTTGTTTTATACACCCACTTACATCCAATGACCTTCTGATTCTTTGGTCTTGGCACCAATTCCCATGTTTCATTTTCAAGTAGAGCATCATACTCTTCTTGCATTGCCTTCTCCCAATTCTGTTTACCTTTAGCTTCTTCATATGTGATCGGATCCTCTTCTGTCTTCATAATGTAAGCATAATCTTTTGTTGTTAGGAAAGATGTATCATAGCTATACCTGATAGATTCTTTTCTTTCTCTCAAGGACCTTCTGACCTCTACACTTCTTGAAGTCTCAGCCACATTTGATTCTGGATCAAATCTTGGCCCATCTTCAACATTGTCCTGCAATTTACTTTTATAATCAACATCATCAATATCTTCTTCATACACACTTACTTTTTTCTTCCCTTTCCTTTGTATTTCTTTAACATATGCATAATCATTTGCTGACCCTGTATACCATGTACTTTTCTCATCAAATGTAACATCTTTGGTAATAAAAAATTGTTTTGTGGATGGACTCCACAATCTGTAACCCATCTGTCTATCATCATACCCAATAAACACATACTTCTATGCTTTGGGTTCTAGCCTATGTCTCAATTGTGAAGGAACATAAGCATATGCTAAACATCCAAATACCTTACAATGATCAAGAGTAGGTCTCTTACCCCACCATGCTTCATAAGGTGTTCTTCCATCCAAAGCTTTACAAGGTAACCTATTCACAAGGTATGTTGTAGTGTTGATAGCTTCTGCCCATAAGTAATTTGGACAATTCTTTTCTTTCATCATTGCTCTTGCAAACTCTACAAGAGTTCTATTTCTTCTTTCTGCAACTCCATTTTGTTGAGGGGAGTACCTGCAAGTTACTTCTCTTTTTATACCTGCATTCCACAAATAATCATCAAACTCTTTAGAGAAATACTCTACCCCTCCATCTGATCTCAACCTCTTGAGCTTTTGTCCTGTAATCCTTTCTGCATAAGCATGATAATGCTTGAATGTCTTGAACACTTCTAATTTGTGCTTGATTACATATAAAGTAATCCATCTGGTTGCATCATCAACAAAAAACACATAATATCTTGATCCATTTATGCTATAGTCCCTTGAAGGACCCCACACATCTGTATGAACCAATTCAAGCATATTTGAATACTTGTACCTTGATTTATTGTATGAAATTTTGTGTGCTTTACCTAATTGACAAGCTTCACACTTGTACACCATGTAACGACCTTCAACATTTGGCAAACCAAGCACCACATCATTCTTTGACATTTCTTTTATGGCTCTCTCTCATTGAAATGAGCTAGCCTTTTATGCCATAGGCCTAACTTAGACATTTTGACTTCCATAAGTAAAAAAAGCATGTCCCACATTACCTTGGACTTTGAGAGTAAACAACCTTCCTTCCTTTTTACCTGCAATGATATTTCTATATTCCTGATTTGGATCTTTCACATAAACACCATCATTTGTGAATTTGACTTCATATCCCTTCTCCACAATTTGTCCTACACTTATCAAGTTTTTAGGAATAGTAGGAACATAAAGTACCTTGCTTAAGAGTGTGCTCCCACTCTTTGTCTTCACTGAACCAATGCTCTCCACTTTATGCTTGGTGTTATCTCCTGTTTGAACTGTATGTCCATTCACCTTTGCTTCCATATCAGTCATCAATGATATATTGCCACTCAGATGATTGCTACATCCTGAGTCAATATAGAACACCCTTCGGTCTTCTCCTACTGCTTCATGAGTTCCATTCAAGATGAGAGTCATGTCATCCTTTTGATCTGATGCATAATTATAATAATTGTTGTTGTAGGACTGAGATTGAAAACTTCTTCCACCTCCTCTAGCATATGATGTTCTACCACCTCTTCCTCTGAAGTTGCCTCTTTGGTTTCTGCCTCCTCTACCTCTTTGATTGAATCTCTGGTTATACTTCCACCATTTTGATTGGTATACCAACAATCATTTGCCAAATGATTGGTTCTGCCACAAATCCAACAAGCTTTAGTATTATCCTTGTTCTTACCTCCTCTTCCTTTACCTCTGAAGTTCATCTTTCCTTTTGTAAAGTTAGCTTGAATTGAAGTTCCTTCATCATTATTTGACTGCTTCCCTTTGCCATTCTTTTTCTTTTCCTTGGACTACATAGCTTGATTTGCACTCCTATCATTGTCTCCTTTAATGTCCTGCTCAAAAGTTAGCATGTGTCCTAGCAATTGATTAAGATCAGGAGTAAAGTGAGCTAGTGACAATTCTATGAACAATATGAAAGGCTTCCACTTCTCATCTCCTCTCAGACCTGTAAGTATTTTCCTTACCAACTTATCCTCTTCAATGTCTTCATCTACTACTCCCAAGCTATCTGCAATATCCTTCATCCTTGCCACATAATTAGAAATTGATTGTGAACTCTTCTTCTTGAAAGTTGTGAATTTTTCCCATAATGAGGACTTCCTTGACTTGGTTGTGTTTTGGAAATGCTCTTCCAAAGCATTCCACACATATGTTGCACTTTAATCCTCTGATATGAGGTAGAAGATAATCATTTACAGCCATGTAAATTATGCTCCTAGCTTGAGCACCCTTTCTCATCCAATTCTTTAAACCTACAAGTTCCTCCCTAGTTGGAACACTAGGATATTCAAACTCAAGCTTTTCTTCTTCTCTTGTAATGAATGCCATCAAATCTTTGCTCATGAGGTGTGCCTCCATCCTCATGGACCAAGCTGGATAGTTCTCCCTATCTAGCTTATCAATCTGCAAGCTTTCTCCCATCTTTGATCTTCTGTGTTTGCAATTACTATGATTTATGATAATAGAATGTACCTTTGATATGAAGCTTTAATCCGTCTTGATCCTTTGGACTCGTACTTTGTACTTCTGCAGGTTATCTTCAAGAATTTGGCTTTGTCCACCTTCAATTAGAAGGAACTTCAATATCTGCAAGAGTCGGGACTTCCAATGCCTTTACTTCACTTGTATTGCACCTTCAGCTCTGATACCACTGTTGGAGACCTCTAAATCTCCAAAGGATTGATCTGTACTGATTTAAGATCACCTCTATATCAGTTATGGACCAAACTTTACACAAATGTTATCTTCATTTACCAAAACTTTCAACTATCACTTCTCTAAGTGAGAATCTTCATTCTTCAATAGTCTGCTTCAATGATTGACTTCATTACCTGCACATATCTTCAAATTTCTTCAAACCAATGATGCACATATCTCCACACTACCTTTCTGCAATCATATCAACCATTATTTCTTCAAAAGAAGAATCATTAAAACTTTAATTTGATCCTTAAGATCAAAAGTATGTTAGAAACTATTTTCCTGAGTAGAGGACTTTGACATAGGTAACTTCTAAGGTTGATTTCTCACAGCACAGATCCCGTTTTGATAAATGCTTTTCAGATGCATACATGTTCACTTACATTCATCTTATATGCATAAATACGTATATGCATACTCACATGCACATACTTAAGCACACACGGATGCATATTTATACAAATTCATTACTCATGTATAAATGCATCTACTTATGCATGTCTTAATCATGTACATTCCTACTTACATTCATGCATATGTATACACTACATTAACGTGCATTCATGCATACATGTATTAATATGCATATTCATGCAATTTTCTTATGTTTGTGCATATTCATGTATAGATATAAACATGCATACTTATAAACACTCATAACTCTTATACATACAAGTACTCTAATGCATTGATCTATATCATACCTATGCATGTTCTTATCTCCTAATTTATATAGGCTTAAGCTTAGATTGACATGCATTCCTATTTCATTCACATGCTCTAATACACCTACACACTCATACTATACATTCATAAATTTATACTTGTATATGCATGTACTCTATGTTTGTGCATATGCATACATAATAACATACATATGCATTCATGCACATGCACACATCTACCTCTTATAAGCACATGCACACAGTTACCTCTTATATGCACATGCACACATCTACCTCTTATTTCCACATGCACACATTTACCTCTTTAATACACATGCACACATCTACCTCTTATATATACATAGTATTACATCCATACATATATCAACAACAATTAAACCATATATGTATACATTTCTATCTCTCTCTCTCTCTCTTTCTCTCTCTCTCTCTACCATCTCTCTCTCTTTGACACTAAACCATATATGTATACATTTCTATCTCTCTCTCTCTTTCTCTCTCTCTCTTTCTCTCTCTCTCTTTCTCTCTCTCTCTCTCTACCATCTCTCTCTCTCTCTTTGTGTCATCTCTCTCTCTCTATCTCTCTCTCTTTCTCTTTCTCTCTCTCTCTTTCTCTCGTTCTCTCTCTCTACCCTAAGAAAATTCATAATGATAAGATGTAAGACTAAATTGGTCAGTACAAAATCTGCAAATGCCCGCTCTAGTGAAAGCTCCTTAAACTCTTTATTCTTGGGAATCACTTGCATCCACAAACAGACTGCCTGAACTATTGTTCCCATACCAGATAGAAAGCCTGACAGAAATCCGTTGAAAGGAAATGAGCCAACAAGGGCCACGAAAACCACCTGGATGACTGCAGTACATAGGGTGCAAAAAACGTAAAGGTTGACTATCTTAAGTTTCATGGGAGTAGCAACATAGGTAGATTTCAGAGAAGAGAAAAGCACTTTAACATTTCCAGCAGCACTTGTCATCTCTGAACCGAGAGTTTCTTCATTGCCTTGAGAAGTCGTTCTTCTCTCTCTCTCTCTCAAACTCTTTATTCTTAAACTCTTTATTCTTGGGGTCCACCTGCATCCACAAATAGACTGCCTGAACTGTTGTTCCCACACAAGATAGAAAGCTTGAAAGAAATGCGTTGAAAGGAAATGAGCCAACAAGGGCCATGAAAACCACCTGGATAACTGCAATACATAGGGCGTTTAAAACATAAAGGCCGATTATCTTAAGTTTCGTGGGAGTAGCAACATAGGTAGATTTCAGAGAAGAGGAAAGCGCTTTAACATTTCCAACAGCGCATGTCATCTTTGAATTGAGAGTTTCCTCACTGGCGTGAGAAGTCGTTCCTCTCTCTCTCTCTCTCTGTGCGTCTGCATCTGTTTTGTATGCGTGACCTGCCAGCATTCATCTCTCTCTCTCTCACATCCTATCTCAGCAATGCGAAAAAAAAAATTATTCAGCACGCTTTCTTGCGAGTGATTCATCGGCTATCGTCAATCCCTGTCAACCATTCCCTCGGAGGTGAAGACTCTAATGGAAAGGGAGAGGGTGATGAAATCGATCCTTGTCCTGAGAAAAATGAAGAAGTCAATGAACTTAAGATGGGAAGCTTAGAGGATAGTGCTGCTCCGGGGCCCTGCCTCAGCTTGCATTCTATGATATTGCAACAATAGAGAATGGAATTGAACCCCAATCTTGAGGGAAACTCTGATCATCTGTTGGGGTACATTCGGTATAAGAGGAGGAGGCGATGGAACATGTCTTCAATCGATCATGCGTGCACCATAGCCTTCGGCTGTTAGAGCTTATTTCCTGCAGATAGTCCTCCCTCTTCTCTCTCTTTATCTCTCTCTCTCGAATCGTACCTGCAGATAAGAACATTAGGAAAAAAACATTCAAACAATCTAAATATATAAACACATAAGCGCACACACATGCACGCATAACACTCTAGTTCACTTCACTCACATCATGCAAAACATTCACACGACACAGATAAGCATATGCAAACACACTCTTTACCCACACATTACTTAAATTTACTCACCCATTTCTTAAATAACATGTTTGTGTTAAACTCACGTATGTTAATGGATATTGCTTTTATGAATTAATTATTAATCTAAACCAATATAAATATTAAGTTAAATATATTAATTATTAATTGAATTATTTACTCCCTATTTCTACAGTATATAATAATTCAATTATTATGATTAATCATGAGAGCATATTATTTTTCATATATATATATATATATATATATATATATATATATATATATATATATATATATATATATATATATATATATATATATATATATATATATATTAAAATGTTATCTTTTATAATTGACACACATGTAAATGTATATCACATATATGCACATATGTTTATATATTAATAGGGTTAAAATGTATAAACATATATACTTATAGTATACATTCATAAGGTATAACATGATATATCCTTATGGATCCATACACTTTAATATCTATATGATGATTCTATAAAGGTTAAAACACCCCATACCCATACATATGGTTACATAGATATGATTGATCACATTCACATGCCTATACATAAGCTTGCATAGGTATACACTCAGGGTTAATCCCACATATCACATACACTACGGGTTCCTACAATTACATGTAAGCAAGTACTTAGGGTGAAACTTACACAACACATTAGGGGTTCTTTGTACTCACAAGTAGATAAATTTATAGGGTTGAATCCACACATGGACTTTGGTTCATACCCTTATCCATACTCATAAAACACTTAAACATTTATAGGTTATATATTCACATAAATATTTTTAACTTTTGAAGCACATCAGAGACTAACCATATACATATCTTCTTATCTACATGAAATCACTCATGCATAAACATAAACATAAAGACCCATAATTATTGCAATACATTCACACCCATGCACACACACATAATCATGATTAATATATGGATACTCATAAGAGTTGTTTGCATGCAACTACTTAAGACTTCATAAACATAAGTAATTTAGACGTCGCGATCTTCAATCATTTCCAAATCTTTAGAGCTTCGCTGTCTACATGTACTAAGAAGAAAGATTAGTCAAATCAAAGAAATGCATCAAAAAGATTCAAGAGAGATAAAAGTTAACAATATTGAAATCAAAATATTTTTATTTTTTGCAGGTTAATTTGGATGTGGAAATCTCTCCGACATCTGCCCCCATCAAACCTACACATCTCTTGGAGTTAGACATCTACGGAAGCACACGAACAACATAAGGAAGAAGAAGAAGCTTGGAGCACAACACACAATACTAAATGTATTACTAGAGGATGTACAAAGATAAGTAGCCCATTAGGGCAATAGGTGTATAGACAAGCCGGAAAAAAAAAAACCTCCTAAAGAGGGAAAAAAGTGCCCCGACGGTCCTAGTGTGTTCACACACATCACTACCTAAATATATCAACAAATCCCCCCTCGGAGTGATGCGATGAACAAGGAGCTGGCACTCATGTATAAGGAAGTGTCAAGCTATGTGGAAATCACTCCACAAAAGTAAGTAAACCCAAAGCTTTGCGGAAAGCTTAAAACTTCTCCCTAGGCAAAGCCTTCGTGAAAAGGTCTGCTATGTTTTCCTGCGTGGGCACATATGCCAAGCTGATCTCCCCAGCAGAGAACCTCTACCTGACATAGTGATAATGCACCTCAATGTGCTTAGTGCGACCATGGAACACAGGGTTCCTCGCAACTGCCAATGCGCTCTGACTGTTAGTGAAGATGGTGGTGGCAGAAGATTGGCCAACACCCAAATCAGCCATAAGGCGTCCGAGCCACACACACTCAACAGTCGCTATGAAAGCTTCCCTATACTCAGCCTCAAAACTGGAAGTGGCCACAGTAGGCTGCTTCTTGCTCAACCAAGATATACATGAGCTACCAAGCATGAAGCGAAAACCACTCGTGGACACACGAGTATCATAGCAACCAACTCAATCTGAGTTAGAAAAAGCATGCAAATCTAGCAGTGGTGATCCCCCCTTGGGATAAAGCAACCCAAGTAGCCGAGTACCACTCAAGTAGCGAAAGATGCGCTTAACCACCTTCCAATGCGTGACTCCTGGGCAATGCATAAACCTGCTCATCTGTGAGACAGCAAACTGAATATTTGGCCAAGTAATGCATAAGTAAATCAAGCATCCAACAGCCTACTGATAGAGAACAGCATCAAATGCATCTCCAGCATCATGAAGACTCAATCGTAAACCTGTCTCCATAGGAGTGGCAATAGGCTTACAGTCTTCAAGGCCAAAATGCTACAATAATATGTCAATATATTTCGTTTGACACAAAGCCATTCCACCATCAACTTGCATAAACTGAATGCCCAAATAGTGATGCAAATGTCTGAAATCACACATCTCAAATGAGGCATGCAAATCAGCCTTGAAATCAGCAATATGCTTCTCAATAGGACCAGTGAGCAGCATGTCATCCACATAGACAACAATGATTAGAAGCACATCATTAGCATGCTTAACATATAAGGTGCTTTCAGTTGGACTGTTCTCAAAACCATGTGTAACCATATAGGCATGTATCTTCTCATACCAATCACGTGGTGCTTGCTTTAAACCATATAATGCCTTCTTTAACCTCCACACCTTGTTTTCATGCCCTTTCTGCATAAAGCCATGGGGCTAAAAAACATATGCTTCTTCATGCAAGTCACCATTTAGAAATGTTGTTTTAATGTCCAACTGATGTACATTCCAACCATGATGGGCTGCAAGTGCACAAATGCTCCGAACAGTAGTCATATGGCATGTAGGTGCAAAGGTCTCATCAAAATCAATGCCTCTTTCCTGTGCATAACCCTTTGCAACAAGCCTAGCCTTATACCTGTCAACTGTACCATTAGGTTTACGCTTTAGCTTGTATACCCACTTAGTGCCAATGGCCTTCTTGCCAGGAGGCAAGTCACATAAAGATCATGTATCATTCTTCATTATAGCATCATATTCAGATTGCATAGCAGCCATCCAATTTTTTGAATGTTGTGCTTCATCAAAAGAAACAGGCTCATTCTCATCACAGAGACTAGACACAGCCATAGCATAGCAGCTGACGCAAAGGAGGCACTATGAGAGCCTGAACGAGTACGATATGACAAAGGTGCATCTAATTTGCTATCACACAAAGTCTACACCAACCATTTTGGCATAGTTTTTGCCAGCTCAATATCAGCTCTCTCATCAACAATTGCATCATGTAAATTTGCATCAGAAATGGAATGATCTATATTATCATATGAAACCTGCAAAGGCTGAGAAGTTTCCTCATTAGGACCAGCACTAGACTATCCATCTATAAAAAGAGGCATCAAAGTATCATACATGTCTTTGGAGCTAACAGATGTCTCCTTAGTACATGAAAGCAATGGCTAAATAGCATCTTCCACAAAGACAACATCACGGCTAACCAGAATGTGTTTAGTCTGTGGATGATACACACCATAGCCTTTACTTTCAGAACTGTACCCAACAAAAATACATTTTACTGCCTTATCATCCAATTTTATGCGATGTTGTTCAGGCACTAGTGCATATGCCAAACAACCAAAAACACGCAGATGGGCAACAGATGGCTTGCGGTATTGCCAAGCCTCATATGGAGTGATAGACTACAACACTTTAGTGGGACACCTGTTCAGTACATATGCTGCACACATGACAGCCTCAAGCCAGAAACTCTGTGGTAAAGCTTGACTTTTGACCATGCACCTCACCATCTCCATGAGTGACCTATTCTTTCGTTCAGCAACTCCATTTTGTTGAGGTGTATAAGGCACTATACACTGGGGTTTTATCCCGCGTTCAGCTAGAAATGCATTAAAATCAGAAGACATATATTCCCCACCTCAATCAAAACGAAGGGTGCCCATTTTACATGCTGACAGATTTTCAGCTAAAACCAAAAGCTGTTTAAAGCACATGAACACTTCGGACTTTGCCTTGAGTGGATATACCCATGCATGCCTGGAAAAATCATCAATGAAAGCCACGAAGTAAAGGTAATTTCCAAAAGAGGGTGTGTGCATAGGACCACAGACATCACTATGTTCAAGCTGCAATTTCTGTGTAGCCCGAACTGAACCATCTTTTGGAAAGGAGGAACGCTGCATTTTGCCCAAAATACAGCCTTCACAAACATGTTTTCTAGGTGCCTCAAGTTTGGGCAAAGAGGACACCATTTCAGATTTTTGCAGGCGTAGCAAACTAGCAAAATTCAAATGACTAAAGCGTGCATGCCAAAGCTTTGCATCTGACATAGCCTGAGAATCATTTAATGCACATGCCAAATCATTTTCAGATCTTTCATAGTCTATGAGCTTATACATCCCACGCATAAAATGCCAGAAGCAATAATAACATCGCCATTTGACAGATCATGAACTGTACATCTATCATCAACAAATTTCACGAACAAGCCAATCTTGGCTAATGCAGAAACTGATAACAGATTCTTCTTGATCCTTGGCATAAATAAAGCATCTGACAAAGTGAAAGAACTACCATCAGCACTAGTCAAAATGATCTTACCAACTCCCATAATAGGATAAGAGGAGTTTTTGGCGCATGTAATAGTATTCCGTGTAGGGGCAGTCTTTGGAGCTAACGGATGTCTCCTTAGTACATGAACGCAATGGCTGCATAACATCTTCCACAAAAACAACATCACGGCTAAGCAGAATGCTTTTAGTCTGTGGATGATACAGACGATAGCCTTTACTTTTAGAACAACACCCAACAAAAATACAATTTACTACTTTATCATCCAATTTTTAGTGATGTTGTTCAGGCACTAATGCATATGCCAAACAACCAAAAACATGCAGATGAGCAATAGATGGCTTGCGATCATGCCAAGCCTCATATGGAGTGATAGACTATAGTGCTTTAGTGGGACACCTGTTTAGTATATATGCTGCACACATGACAGCCTCAAGCCAAAAACTATGTGGTAAAGCCTGACTCTTGACCATACATCTCGCCATCTCCATGAGTGACCTGTTCTTTTGTTCAACAACTCCATTCTGTTGAGGTGTATACGGCACTGTACACTGGTGTTTTATCCTATGTTCAGCCAGAAATGCATCAAAATCAGAAGACATATATTCCCCCCCTCGATCTGAACAGAGGGTTTGTCGCATCATATAAGCCCATAATGGGTAGTTGGTATCATCCAACTTATCCTCAACAGCCAACATACGGAATACATCATTGCTTTCAGCCATGGCCGGTGACTAAAATACCTTGATGCAAAAAATTGACTGTATCTCAAAAAGTTGAACATAACTACCCAAACGAATTCTGCTAGACCTGTAGTAGACTTTGAGACGCTTATACTTGCAAATAAAAACTGGTATATACCTTAGGCACAAAAAGACAAAATAGCCTACACAAGCACTATGATAGTGTGTTCGGAGGCCAAAATGAGCTCAGATCATGATTTTGGCACCACAAAGCGGAGCGGTTTTGATCTCGAAAAGACACTCAGTATGCTCACCAAAATTTGTGCGATTTTGAGACTGCAACCGGAGGAGTGTCGACGGCACCCTGGATGAAGCGACAACCTGCTCTGATACCAATTGTTGGAGATAGACGTATGTGGAAGCATGCAAATAGCACAAGGAAGGAGAAGAAGCTTGGAGCACAACACACAATACTGAATGTCTTACTAGAGAATGTACAAAGATAAGTAGCACATCAAGGCAATAGGCGTATATACAAATCGGGGGAAAAAACCTCCTAAAGAAGGAAAAAAGTGCCTCGGTAGTCTTTGAGTGTTCACACACATCACTACCTAAATATATCAACAAACGAGACATCTCAAATGAGGCATGCAAATCAGCCTTAAAATCAGAAATATGCGTGTCATGAGGACCAGTGAGCAGCATGTCATCAACATACACCACAATGATCAGAAGCACATCATTAGCATGCTTGACATATAAGATGCTTTCAGTTGGACTGTTCTCAAAGCCATGTGCAATTAGATAGGCATGTATCTTTTCATACCAAGCACCTAGTGCTTGCTTTAAACCATATAATGCCTTCTTTAATTTGCACACCTGGTTTCCGTGCCCTTTTTGGGCAAAACCACGGGGCTTAAAAACATACACTTCTTCATGCAAGTCACCATTTAGAAATGTTATTTTAATGTTCAATTGATGTACATGCCAACCATGATGAGCTGCAAGTGAACATATGCTATGAAGACTAGTCATTCTGCAAGTAGGAGCAAGGGTTTCATCCAAATCAATGTCTCTTTCCTACACATAACCCTTTGCAACAAGCCTAGCCTTATACTTGTCAAATGCTCCATTAGTTTTACGCTTCAGCTTGTATACCCACTGAGTGCCAATGGCTTTCTTGTCAGGAGGCAAGTCACATAAAGACCAGGTACCATTTTTCATGATAACATCATATTCAGATTGCATTGCAGCCATCCAATGTTTAGAATTTTGTGCTTCATCAAACAAAATAGGTTCACTCTCATCACAGAGACTAGAGGCAGCCATAACATAGAAATCTGATGCAAAAGAGGCACCATGAGACCCTGATTGAGTACGATATGACAGAGGTGCATCTAATTTGTTGTCATGCAAAGTCTACACCAATCATTTTAGCATAGTTTTTGCCTCCTCAATATCAGCTCTCTCATCAACAAGTGTATCATGTAAATCTGCATCAGAAATGGAATGATATGTATCTTCACATGAAACCTGCAGAAGCTGAGAAGTTGCCTCATTAGGACCAGCACTAGGTTGTCAACCTGTAAAAAGAGGCAGCAAAGTATCATACATGTCTTTGGGGCTAACAGATGTCTTCGTAGTACATGAAAGTAACGACTAAATAACATCTTCCACAAAAACAAAGTCATGGCTAACCAAAATGCATTTAGTTTGTGGATGATACAGACGATAGTTTTTACTTTCAGAACTATACCCAACAAAAATACATTTTACTGCTTTATCATCCAAATTTCTACGATGTTGTTCAAGCACTAATGCATATGCCAAACAAACAAAAACACGCAGATGAGCAACAAATGGCTTGTGACCATGGCAAGCCTCATATGGAGTGATAGACTATAGTGCTTTAGTGGGACACTTGTTAACTACATATGTTGCACACATAATAGCTTGAAGCTAGAGACTATGTGGTAAAGCCTCACTCTTGACCATACACCTCGCCATCTCCATGAGTGACCTATTCTACCGTTGAACAACTCCATTCTGTTGAGGTATATATAGCACTATACACTAATGTTTTATCCCACATTCATCCAAAAATGCATTAAAGTCAGAAGGCATATATTCCTCCCCTCGATCAAAACAGAGGGTGCCCATTTTACATGCTGACAAATTTTCAGCCAAAACCAAAAACTGTTTGAAGCACATAAACACTTCTGACTTTGCTTTGAGTGGATATACCTATGCATGCCTAGAAAAATCATCAATGAAAGTCACGAAGTAAAGATAGTTTCCAAAAGAAGGTGTCTGCATAGGACCACAAACATCACTATGTATAGAATCAATCATGTTCAAACGAAGTGTCATATTTTAAAAACCAAAAGTGAATTACTTCAAAAAACAAAGACATCCATATATTACCTTGCACACCAAGAGATTTCAACAAGTAACGACTTGTTTCTTGTAGAAGAGGCTCTAAGAAGGCTTGGAAAAGAAAACTATGGGAAGTAAGGGACAGAAGGAGGATCACAAAAAAATTGCACAAATGAAGTGAGAAGCACCCTTGAATTGGTCCATTTTATTCACCCATTGTGAATTCCAAGGTACAATTCTGCATGTCATCTTTTCATTCATCCATGTCATTTGACCATTGTAAATTTCAAGGTGGTTTCCCATGTCTCAAGTTGTCATTGGTCCACATCATTTGACCATTGCTATTCTCTTTTCCCCTGTAAATATGAGGCCCCTTAGATTTTTCTCATTTTCTTCCTTCAATAAAATTGTGTATCCATAGTTAAGCAATCCTATCTCCAATTCTATACACAACCAATTCAAACGATAGCACCCATTTGACCATCTTTGATTGCCTCTATCCACTTTCATCAATGATCCCTTGCATCTATGGGAAGAGCCCTCAATGATCTTGAGATGGAAGAGAAGAATGCAATTCTTAGTGTATCTCCATGTGAAAAAAAAACTAGATTTCATGGTTCAAGAGGGCTTGAGAGTTAACCATTTTCGAGATGCAATGAAAATGTTCAATCCCTCTTGATTTTGAAGCACTCGTAGAGAAACGTAAGCCATTTCTTGTGGATGACTAGAATATCTTCCTTAGCATAGTCAATAGATAGGAAGTTATTATCTCTTGCAAGAAATATATTCACCCAAGCATCTTTGGGAAGGATCCTTTAGACATGGCCAAAATAAGCAGTAAGTGCGGGAAGTCTTTCCCCTTGCCTAAGAGGACCGAGTTGTTAACACAACATGAAAATGGTTGTTTTTTACTTCCACGGAACATGGGGTTTATGATTTGGCTTCATCATAAAAGTGACAAGAATGAAGAAAAGAACCTTGATGAAGAGAAAAAAGCATATCTAGAACTCTCTCTTGAGATATATTAAAAAATTGATTTGAAAGAAATTATTGGACGGATTAACCTTCAAGCAGAACAAGAAGATGTTAATAATTTTGATGTGGCAACTTTAAGAGGAGAGAAAAACATTAGAGAGTCAGCAGAATTTTTAAAGATATTTGAAAATTCACTTCTTCCCCCAAACCTTTCATATTACTTTATCTCTAGGAAGGAAATTATTCCTTTGTTTTTCATACAAAGATGAGCCTATTTGTTTGAATTGGTTGTGTCCTAAATTAATTCAATTACATGAGTTTTTTTGCTTGTTCTTTATGTAGTACGCTTCTTCCTCCTCATTTATGGATGTTGACATCAGATATAGGAAAATTTACCTCTATTTTTAATGATTGTGAAACACAACCGATTCAAGCGATTAGGCCCATCCAAGATTTTCTGATGAGCCTAATTGCTTGAATTGGTCATGTCCTATATTCATTTCAAGAATTGTATTTTTTCACTTTTTCCATATACAACTCAATTATCCCTAACCAATGATAGGTTGTTATATCAATAGGAGGAATATGTATGGTTTCTTGAGATTTTGAGGAGCGATTGATTCAAAGATGTTGACATCAGATATATGCAAATTTACCTTTATTTGTAATGATTGTGAAATATGAATGATTCAAATGATTAGGCCCATCCAAGATTTTTCGATGATCTTAATTGCTTGAATTGTTCGTGTCCTAGATTAGTTTAGGAATTGAATTTTTTTCACTTTTTCCATATGCAACTCAGTTATTCCTAATCATTCATAGGTTACTGTTGTATCAACATGCCAAATATGTATGGTTTCTTGAGATTTTGAGGAGTGAATCATTCAAGTGATTAAGCTCATCCAAGAACTTGCAATATGCCTTATCGCTTAAATTTTTCCTATCCCCTGCCTCATATATTTTTTGAGCTTTTAATGTTTTTACAATTTTTTTACATCATGATTCATTTTTTGCTACATACTGATCTTTCTTTGTCACTGTTTTTGCAGTTATCTATATTAGATGAAGAAAATTTTCTAAGTAGAGGGAAGGGCACAAGGAAAGATTTAGAGAATAAAGGAAAAGTGAAAGTGGATATACATTCAATATATTACTATCTCCAAAAATTGAATCCAAATTTATTATGTGTTGTACATAAGCTTTAAAGTGAGGACCCTGATTTTGCACTACTGTCTCTAAAGACAACATCTAAATATATGGGCTATTCCTCATCGCCATTTAATGCACATAGGGTGTTACTTCTTGAGAGAAGATCAACATTCACGATATTTGGCTATGCCCTAGGTTTAGATGCTTCTAGACCTCGTTATTTTCTTTGCTATTCTAGCTATGTGTTGGCTACGCATATCTTAGATGTAGAAAAAATTACTCGCTATACGAGAAAAGAGCATCTAAGATAAAAAGGAGACTTGCTAGAGTCAAGCTCATTCCAAAGTTTGAAAGAAGAGTAATGGAATTTCATTTCACCGATTTCATGGTTTCAAAAACTATAATTACGTCCATATATATATATATATATATATATATATATATATATATATATATATATATATATATATATATATATATATATATATATATATATATATATATATATATATATATATATATATATATATATATATATATATATATATATATATAATGGCTAGAAGAATACTAAAAGATATTCCAAATACTTTTTTGATGAGATGTCTACCCCTGTAGCTTCACATTGGAATGAAATGTAATTCTTTTTGTATTTTATCCATTTGTCCCAAAAGGAATTTTCTCCTTTCAGTGATATTTTTATGACACGATGTGTATACTTTGTCTATTGATAATATTTGACATTTGATTTTGTATTTTCCTTCTAAAGAACCAATCAAAAATCTCCTTGAGTGGATTACATTTTGTGAATCCTTCTCTTTTTCTTGTGCATCTGAAGAATCTTGTTCTTTCTTGATAATGAGACTTTTTTATGCCCTAAGTGTTCCATGTGGCAAGTGTTCCCTTTGCTGTGAAGAATGCACCATGCATAAAAACAACATGGTGTAGAAACATAAAGATAAAGATGATGAGATGTGTATTTCAAAAGCTAATGGTGGACCAAATAATCTCTTTAAAACTCACCAAGTAGTAAGTTATGTCTTTAACACTCCAAGCTTCCGTGATGGTTTCTAAAAGCTTGGTGATTTTGGTTTTGAATTTAATCACATACATATCGAAAGTTACTTATTGCCTCACGATCTTCAGAAATTCATCTAGTCTTACCCACACCTCTATTCTTTTATTTTCTATTCTTGGATTTCTTTTTACATTTGTTGTAAGCTCTTACAATTGTTTCTGACAATTCCACATTGCATTTAGTTATTTTCCATCATTGTTGCTGAAGAATCTTCTTCCTTTGCACCTCCCATTGATAGATCTTGTAGTACATCACCTCTATGTTGTGAAAGCTTTGGATCTTTTCTTAGATGAACATGACCACTATGAAATCCCATTTTTGAAAGTAGAGCTTCACATTTTTTTATGCATTCATCTGCAAGAGCTATTGGCTTGATGGAATATGCATAATTTAAGTGAAGATGAACCAACTTGTCAATGATCCTTAACTTTGCATGCAATGTACATATGTGTACGTTCACCAATTCTAGTGGAAGTATGGGATCCCAAATCATGGTAGAAGATGAGTAATTATGTAGATTAACATTTTTTCTAGAAGGAATCTCCATAGCCTCAATTCTAACTATCCACCCTCTTCTACTTAGACTTTTCATGTAGTACTACTTATACCAAACATACATTTTAGAGTCTTTAGGTCTCCACTCAAATGCCACTCAATTTTAAAATTTACATGTTGGTGCAAAGAGACCATGCCTACATAATTGGATAACTAACATGGACTTCATATAGTCATATATGATCACTCCCTTGTAAAAGTCACATTACCTTTTATCTTTGTAAAAGTGCTTATAATTAATGCACTACTTTCACGAACAGTTAGGAGGAATAAAATCTCGTTTCACTTGGTAGACGGGTGATGAGAGAATATATCCTATAGTTTAGGACTCACTTTTGCTGAGCATTTGAATTTGAATTCAAACATTGGCTCCAAACTCAACTATAAAAGCAGATAAAAAAGACTTGCATGATGAGCCCAGTTATGAGATCATTTTGAGAGGGAATTAAGTGATTAGTGTGCTCATCTCATAGCCACTTTACTATCCTCACATTGTGCAATTGAACATTGCCAATGGCATTGTATTAATATGTGATTTAATGCATATACAATGATCATATCTCTACCTCACTTCTCTGCTATGACCATCTCAGAACACCAAATTTCTTAGAGTTTTTTCTTAGTGCATGTATGATCATTTGAGGTGATTTAAAGTGTTATAGAATCATCATATTGTCTATTCCATAGCTACAAAGTCTCATGATTATTGCTTCACTAAATTATGAGATATCTTCTAATCATTACTCTCTGGTTTATAGTTTAAAGCATCCCAAAAATATCGAGCAAGTCTTGTCATTTTCTAAGCATCATTCTCAGTGTGTAGTCCATCTTTTTTACTGAAATAACTGATGATTGGTATCTATCCCCGGACCCCACAATTGGGGACCCTGATAACTCCCTTTCCTTATAATATCTTACATGGTCCAATATGACCTTCATCCAACATTCAAGTTGGGATTCCCATCAATTGGGTAATGCATGCTTGGCTTCTCCTCATAAAGGGGGCCTTACAAAATGTGCATACAATCATGAGGGGTAGACATTGATCATATACTAACAGAGTGAAGAGAAGAAACTCCGCTGCGAGGTAATATGTTTCAAAGTACCAAACATCTGAGTCTACTGTAGACATGCACTGCTCATGAGAAGATGGGTCAAAACTACAAACAGTAGTGAATGCCCATTCTTCTTCCTGCACAAGATTAGCAGACTCCGTTTTTGGTGTAGAGGCTTCTGCAACAACCATTCCAGCCTCTTTCTTCTTTGCCTCTTTTGCAGCCAGTTTTGGACAGTTCTTTATGATATGATCATTCCCTTTACAACACTTACAAAACAATTTCTTTTTTTCTGATTTTTTTCTCATCTTTGTCTTGGTTCTTCGAATGTGCAGCATTTGTAGATTTTTGCTTACTAGTAGAAGAACTCCATTTTCCTTTGCCCTTCTGACTAGCCAAGAAAGCTTGATCTGCAACATGCATAATGGACCTGTTCTGACTGGACTGATCTTCCTGCAACAGAACAGAGACTAACTCCTCAAATGACAAGGCATTTGGATTGCCTTTCATCATCAACCGAAGAGTAGAAGCAAAACTCTAATATGAATCAAGAAGACCATTCAGAACGGTCTACACAAGTGAGCTATCTATTGATCTATAAGGCAGCATCAAATTCTTTGGAAAAAGATTATAAATTGACTTCAAATAAGATGATGAAAAATGCTTCTAAATTCAAATTAATTTTTTGATAATAAAGAAAATCTATAAAGTTATGTAAATGTAAATTGGAAATCATTTTGTTCAATGCATGAAGTCAAAAAGACAAATTTAGAAAATCCTATAATAGTCATTTAGACAGTTGCGGTATGTACCATTCCATTAACCATGTTCACAAGTAATATTTAATTTATATAAGTATTCTATCTTTTATATCTTAGTCGTTCGGCATAAGATACATCTAACTAATTCGTCTGTAGCAGACCTTCGCCCCATATAGCCCGCAATATATGTCAGAAGTGATTTTGAGACCACAACTGAATTATAATAATTGTTATCTTTTTCTTTTTTTTTTGTTTTTCTTTTTCCTTTCCTTCTTTTCTTTTGCTTTTTCCATCTTGGAGTAGCCATTAATGTACTGCTTGATGTATTCATTTTTCTTTCTTTTTTCATTGCAATTTTTTTGTTTAAGGCAAAGGGCTTAACCCCTAATCAGAGCTCAGGTTCTAGAAGCATGCTACGATCAGCATTAAGATCTCATTTGCTAAACGATTTCAGAAAATAAAGAAGCCTACTTGTACAAAGTAAATTTACCTTTACGGAGGTCTGCAATTCAAGTGTTCCACTCTCCTATCCTCATAACAAATTATAAGTTCCCTAAATTGGACCTTCAACTTGCATACACATTCCTACTTTGATTTCTTTTTCATTATCTACATAATTTTCATAAATTTCCTTTCATGCCAGAAACATATCTTGACCTAGCTTTAAACTCATTATTTTTCATCTTTGTCATCCATAAAATAGCTTCATAAAATAGTAATTATTTTGTAAAAAGAAAACTTCCTTTTGTTTAACCTAATAGTTAAATGCTTTGTCATAATTTTGTTCATCAAAATATTTCATATTCAAAGAACTCTTAAATTCTTTGTATTTTTATTTTATAAAAAGAGAACTTCTCTTTGTTTATCAAAATGTTTCATATTCAAACAACAAAAGAAAAAATAACTCTTAATTTGTTTCATTATCTAATAGTTAAATTCTCAGTATTTGTTATAGTTTATTTCATCTTAAAATTGGTGTTTTAATCATTTCATCTATTTTTTTACAATGATAAACTCATCTATTTTTTACAATGATAAACTCTTAGTTTTCTTGTTCAGTTTTAAAGGTTTTGATTTTTTTGAATTTATGTTCATAGTGTTCTCAATTTGTTTAATAATATTATCAAGAAGTCGTTTTTTTGTTTCACTCGTTTGTTTCACACAATTTTTTGTAGTGTTTCATTTGATCTCTTCTTGATTAATTCCTTCTTGTTTGCCATGTTTGTTAATTTGAGTTTGTAATTCCCTAAATTTTTCCTGATAAAAAAACTTCTCATTGGCAAGGAGCATTGGATCAAATGAAACCTCAAATTTTTCAAGTTTTCTTGATCCAACTCGTATTTCATGATCACATTCACTTTGCTTTATACTCAAATGTTTTTCCTTAATGGGTTCAAAATTTTGATTTTCCTCTTTGGTTTTTCTAGTGTTGATTTCTTTCATTAATTCATGTTCTGTTGTAAATGTACTCTCACTTATTTGTTCATTTGCTTTGATGTAGATTTGGATAATTTTTGGTTCTCTTCATATGGATTTGTTGGATTTGGTTTAGTCTAGTCTATTTTATGAATTCCTTCATTCCACCTCTTCCCACATTTAATTGTAAAGCTAATAAATTCTGATAATTACAAATTTTTCCCTCATTTTCAATCACTAATTTTTGTCTTTGTGAATCTTCATATGACCTACAAGCCCAAAATGTGTGTCCATATTGATCACACCAAAAACACTGCAAAAGTCATTTTTGAATCCTATTTGGCATTTCTGGTGAAAGTTAAGGAGTTGATCTTTTGAATTCATCTGAATGGATTTCAAAAGAAGGTTATGCACATAGACCTTGGTATTTTCTCTCATTTTCATGCTTAGCTTTAGCTAATTCTAATTCTTGCATTTGTTTGGACAACAATTCATATTTTTGGTTCATTTCTACAATTTCAATATTCATTTCTTCTTTGCATGTTCTTAGGCCAACTCCTAGTATTTGGAGAGTTTTGACATAGCACTTATGTATCATGTAAAGTCGAAATAATTCTAAACTTATGTTGTATTGTTTCATTAGCCTTACTCTCCATTTTGCCAAATATTTCTTTACATGTTTTCAATTTTTCATCAATCAATGCATTCACATACACTTGAACACTCTTTGGAATTTGCTCTTGCAATTCTTTTGTGTAAGATTCATTACTTTTATTTTGATTTATAGTTTTCATATTTGTATTTTGCTCAATTTCCATTACTCACATGGTTAAACTAGCACTACAAAGAGTTGATGCAAATATGCAAAGAAACAAATTCTTTTAATATTTTTATGCGAGTGATAATAATCCGTTTGTGTTTTTCTTCTTATGATAACAATCAAAAAGTGCAAAAATAATAATAACTAATTAACTCAAGAAACTAAGCCTTATCTGTTTAGAATAAAACTCTTTTCTTCAATAAAGTAAATCTTTTCAAGTACTTTATCAAGCTATCCTTTATTTTCCAATAATCAATCATGTGATCTAATATGAAGTTGTTTGCAATGCTAAAGAAAAATAATCATTCTTAATGCAATGATGTTTTAATGCTTTGCTAATGCAAGTGTAGTGTGACTATTTTCTAATGCAATGCAAACAATCCCTCTTTTTTTCTGTGATATGCTTGTACGAAAATAAAGGAACTTGAATAAACATCTTACCTTAAGTGGCTTGATGTAGAAGGGTCTAATGTGCAGTGTGATAATTCTTTACAAAATCTCTTAATAAATCAAACCTAAGTACAATCTAAAATTGATCGTGTGTTAATGGTCTTCTTGTATGTTGATGGAGGGGGGGAAATGAAGTGTCGAGCATTCTTCAGGTGGTATTGCTCCTCTTCCTATGGAGGTGCTCAATTCTCTAGAGAATAGCCCTCAACAACTAGGGAAAAGAGGAGGTAGCAGCAAGGTCTTCACTTGTCATTGCAGCTTCTTCCTCCACTCACCTGCAAACAAGAAGAATATAAAGGTTAACTTTAATTGAGACTGAAAACACAATGAAAAATCCTAAGCACACTAGCATCACGTTTCACGTCAGGTTCACCAAATCTGTTGAGGGGTGTGAAAGGAGGCAGCGACTCATTAGAACTGACATGCGTTAGCCTCACTAAGTGACTACACGCTGGGTGTTTCATCGTGTACTTTAGGAACTAGGATGTGTTTTCAGTATGTGAAGAGTTATTAGCTATAGTTTAATACTCTATTTAAGTTTAGCCTATAAATCTAAGGTCCATAAGGAAGTGTAGCTTTATACCTACAAATAGCATCTCGATATGATTGCAAGATTAATTCTTCATCAGTTATCCTATCTTTGATAATTTTAGCAATGTCGTTTTTTGTTTGCTTAGGTTGACTATTTCTATTTAGAGGAGGAGGGAATAAAATCTCCTTATCCTCAAGTTCTACTGATGCAATTGAACAGAAGTCTAAAAATCTGTATAAACAGTAAACATATAATGGAGATAGTAAAGTTTCATTAACAATATGGTCTTTAACAACTTCTTCTACTTCTAATTCTTCACTACTTTCGTTTTCGTCAAATTGTGTAGTAGTATTCTCAATAGGAGCAGCTAAAAGAGTCTCTAAATTAAAAGAGTTATGTATGTTATTTTTTTCAGTAGAAGATTCACTTGAAGATGCATTGTTTGCAAACATGAAAAATAAATTGTAATATAACATTTTGATTGATAATTGAACTATTTTTTAATAATCCTAAGACTTTAGAACCAAAATTATTCTATACAAGTGCTTTGAGAAAAGTCTTAATACAGATACTTTGAAGATACTCCTATAGAAATACTTAGATAAAAAAGCTAATACACGATTTTATGTTTCAAATGTGATAAAATGAAACTAAGAGAAACAGCATAAATGCAGCTCCTAGTCAAAAGCTTGTTGGTTTCATCAAGTCATCACTACTCATCAATTTTCTTCAAATGGTCTGCAGACAGGAACATTAGTAAAAAAAAACATAAGTATGTCTCATAAAACATAAAACTCACATTCATATAACACAATCATACATTCATTATGCTTACACACTTCATTCATGATCACCATGCAATTTTGCATTACAATTATACTCTCTTTCATATGCATTTCATGTTCATATGCATCTAACTCATATGTATGCACACATGCACATACATTAATCAATTAGATGCATTCTTATGCATACATTCATACTTACATACACTTACTCTATGCATCTAAACCCATCCATGTTCATGCATACTTTTCACTACTCATATGCATATGCATAAATATCTATGCCCATGTACTAACATATATGTCACATACATGAGCTTACACACTTAATATCACATGCTTTCCCACACTTACTAATTTATGTTAACTCATATTCATAAACCTACCACTCATATAAAATTAACAAACATTCATAATTTATACCTATGCTAACTTATGCTAATTTACGCTCTTATTTCTATATTAATACACACTCACATACATGCTCATACACGTACCCTTATTCTTGTTGTATATGCATCTAACATTATGTATTCACATGCATACATGTTCACTTACGTTCATCTTATTGATTAATTCACTTCCAATGTCATATCGGTCTTTCATAACCACTCTTACCCTTACCACAAGAGATAGAGAGGTTTCATTTGAAGAGTTAGAGTTCTTGTTGCTTTAAGATGAAGATCAATTGAAGGGAATGGAAGAGAATGAAGAATCACTTTCATCTTCATCAAGGGGTAAAAAGAAGAATATGGATAAGAAGGAAAAACAATCCAAGAAGGAAAGTAGGTTCCTCTCACCTTCTACTTCAGATTCTGTTTCTACTACATCTAAAGAGAAGTCTTCTAAGAAGAAGGAAGTAATATATTTTTACTCCAAGAAACCTAGACATTTTAAGTCAACATGTTATAAAAGGATTGCAGCAAAAAAGAAAAAGGCATCAGGTAATGTTGCAGAAGATGATAAAAAACGGAAATCTCAAGGTGATTCTTATGCCTGTATTACCATTGAGGAAGTAGCTATTGATCAGGCAGCTTTACAAGTTCTTTCAGCAAGTCCTTGGATATTTGACTCAGGTGCTACAAAGCATATGACAGGTTATAAGATGTATTTTCTTCCCTTTCTTATTCTTCAGGTAGAAGAGTTACTATTGTAGATGGCAATGATTGGGATGATGTTGGAATCGGTACAGTAACCCTAAAGTCAAGAGAAGGTGGTAATTTTCAGATTTCACATGTTCTTTACGTACTTGAAATGAAGAAGAACTTGCTATCTATATCTGTATTTTTATGTGATGGTTTTAAAGTTGTATTTGAGAGAGATCTTTGTAAGATCTTATCACACAAAGAAGACAAGTTTATATTGCAAGGTGAGCATAGAGGAGGGATCTTTGTTTTGTCAAAAATCAGTCAGGCATATGCAGTCAAATATTCATCACCGGTGGAAGATATGAAGCTATGGCATGAAAGATTTGGACATAATAGTTTTGGAGCTCTCAAAATTATCAAAGACACAGGTATGGTTGAGAGTTTACCCTCATTCAAGCTACCAGATCATTCAGACATGGTCATATTACAGCTACCAAGAAATTGTAGATTATTCATTTAGATGTGAATCGACCTATGAGAGCAGACTCTATTCAGGGCTTCATGTATTTTTTTCTATTTTTTGATGATTTTACAAGATACTCATGGATCTATGGTCTTAAGTTGAAGTCAGAAGTCTTTCCTACGTTCAAGAAGTTTATAACTATGGTTGAAAATGAAAGTCAGGAAACTATTCAGATTCTCAGAAGTGATAGAGGTGGAGAATACTTGTCAAAAGAGTTTCAGAAATTTCTTGATGAGAAAGGTATTACTCGACACCTTACTATTGCTTATACTCCTTACTAGAATGGTGTTGCAGAAAGAAAGAATAGAGTACTTGTTGAGATGATGCAGAGCATGATGGCATCCAAGAGGCTTTCACCGAAATTTTGGCTTGATGCAGTTCATACAACTAACCACATTTTGAACAGGTCATCTACAAAAGCTTTAAAGGTAATCACACCGTATGAAGCTTATTACGGTAGAAAACCTAATGTCAGTTACTTCAACATGTTGAGAAAAAGCACCGAGGCAAACTACATGTAAAGGCAAAGAAAGCTATTTTTATTGGATATCCTGTTGAGAGTAACGGATACAGGTTTTATGTTCTAGAAACAGGTGAAGTTATTCTTTCATGTAATGCTTATATTGCTGAAAATAAGATTTATGATAAAGAAGAAGAAATTCTAGAGTTCATTAGTGAAAATGACTATGGATTTTTTAGAAAGATTCTGGATGTACATGTTCAGCCATATCAAGAGGGAGTTAAAATTCCTAGGATTCTAGAAAGAGTTGAAGAAAGAGGAATTTTAAAACCTTCTACAGAGTCAGTTCCACAAGAGAATTTGATTCCAGAAATGGAAGAAGTTAGAGTTCCAGAAAGTCCTTGTACCTCGGCAGGACAAGTTCCAGAATCTGTGGAAGCTGAAGGGTCAGAAAGAGTTTCACCACTATTTAAGGATACACCTACTTGGTTATATCAAACTTGGAAAGATAGTGGTATAAAGTCTTTTACAAGAAGAACAAGGAGTCACACTAGAAAACAACAACAAGATCATGTAAGAACAAGAAGTCAGACTAGACAAAAACAACAAAGAGATCATGTAAGTTTTGCTGAAGACTTTGAGATTCATGATATTTTGGTACTTACAACTATTGAAGATGAACCTGCATGTGTTAAAGATGCACTTAACATTCCTATTTGGAGAAAAAGTTATGCAAGAAGAGATTGATTGTATTCATAAGAATCAAACTTGGCAGCGATGTGAGTTACCAGAGGGAAAGAAGGCTATGGTGTAAAATGGATCTTCAAAATCAAAAGTAAAGCAGATGGTACTATTGACAGGTACAAAACAAGATTGGTTGTCAAAGGATATGCACAACAAAAAAGTATTGATTATGATGAGACATTCGCTCCTACATCTAGGATGATTGTTATTAGGTCAATACTTGCTTTAGCAGCGGTTGGGATGTATATCAACTTGACATTAAGACGCTTTTCTAAATGGTGTTTACATGAGGATGTGTATATTCAGCAGTCAGAAGGTTTTGAAGAGACAGGTATAGAACACTTAGTGTGTAAGCTTATAAAATCTTTGTATGGTTTAAAATAGGCACCTAGAGCATGGTATGAAAAGATACATATGTATCTTTTATCTATTGATTTCCATAACTCAAATTCAGATCCAACTCTTTATGTCAAAGCTGAACCAGGTATGATGATTATAGCAATCATTTATGTGGATGATATTATAGTCACAGGTCCCAGAGATGAAGATTTGCAAATGTTCAAAGAACAATTGAAGCAAACATTTGATGTGAATGATTTAGGCATTTTGCATTATTATCTTGGGATTCAGTTTCTGTTTCAAGATGAGTGTATCTATATGACACAGCAGAAGTACATTGAGAAACTTTTGGAAAGGTTTCAGATGAGTGATTCTAAACCTATGCAAACACCTATGGATCAGAACATGTCTTTACAAATGGTAGCAGATGTAGAGCCATTTGATGCTACTCTATATAGTCAAGCAGTTGGTTGATTGATATATCTTTGTAATACACGTCCTGATATACAATTTGTAGTTTCTCAAGTATCAAGGTTCATGCAGAATCCGACAGTGTTACATTGGAAAGAAGTAAAGCGAATCTTTCGATATTTGAAGGGAACTTCAAATTTTGCTATGGTATTTTTGAAATCTACACATTTTTCACTAAAAGGATTTTCAGATTCTGATTGGGAAGGTGATAAAGACACAAGAAGAAGTACTATTGGATTTTTTTCTTATCTTGGAGATTGTCTTATCTCATGGCTTTCGAAGAGACAACCCACTATTGCCACTTCATCATGTGAAGCTGAATATCGTGCAACATTTACAGCTACTCTAGAGTCAGCTTGGTTGCAAAAGATTTTTAGTTATCTTGATGTAAGAGTACATGAACCCATTCAAATATTTTCAGATAGCCACAGTGCTATAGCTATAGCAAAGAATCCAATGCATCATGCAAGGACAAAGCATATAGAGGTAAACTGCTACTATATTCGGGAGCAGATAGCTAAGAAGCATGAGCTGGTTTATGTTCCTTCTAGTGAGAATGTTGTAGATATATTTACCAAAGCATTGACTATCTTGTACCAATATGAAATTGAAGGAGGGATTGTTGGAGTCAATATCAGTCCAAAACACCTCAATATTTTAGCATATGATGCTTATGTTAGAACATTTTCTCAAAGAAGCCATGATGGGCGACGTGGGTAATACATTTTGTTTCCAAAGAACCCACGAGAGTTCAAATCCCGATCCCTGCACCATGGACAACGTTGTGGAAATGAAGTACTTATTTAATGTTTTTTTTGGAAGAAAAAAGAAAAGCATCACGGTGGCAGTCATAGAAGTTGTTTTTCTCAAAATGATCTTTAAAAAGCGATCGCTGAATCTTGCGGAGTTTTATCGTAAATTTATGCTTTTCAATATTTCTTTTCTTAGACACTCAAAAACTATATAAGGAGGGCAAAGCTCATTGTTTATCATCACTCAACAAGCAAAGAGGAGTTTATCAAGCCAGCTCTTGGTCTTGTGAAGCTTTGGAGGTGGAGTTTTGGTGAAGGAGAGGCTACTCTCTTGGAGCAAGAAGTCTTCTACAAGGTGGTGGTAATTATCTTTTGTGAGTTAACCTTATATTTTGTTTTTAGGGTTTTCTCTACCCTAATCTCAAAATTAGGGTTGGTTGATTTACAATTTTGTTACACTAATTTGTGAGAATAAGGTTAGCTTTGTTGCTTGTTCATTTCACACACTTAGATTAATTCAGCATAATCTAAATTTTGTATCATCATCTTCTTGGATATTATTCCATTAGTGAGTGCACCACTTTATATGGTTGAGTAGTACTCCCATGTTGTAATTTGGACATCTATTTTTTAATGACTAAGCTTTGTCTTACGTTCTCTATCCTTGTCTCAAGATCTCTATCTTTCTCTATCTCACTTATCATCTTAATTAATTAAGTGTGTATGTTCAAAAGGTTTTAGTTTGGAACGATCTTGGGGCCCCAAATTCCAACATTTTGGTTGACCAAATCTTGTCCAAATCCAACACCAATAATCCCCAGCAAAGCTTAGGAGTATAGCTTCGTAACATGACAAAGATCTTTGAAATTGGATATCGTATGAGAAAGCTATGGTGCATAAAACTTGGATATGTCATGAGTAAGAAGTGGAAATGGTAATCTTCATGAAGTAGGTACTTTGGGAGGTCACAACTGAGAAACTGAAGCTTTGTCAAGCAAATTCAGTGACCCTTACCCAATCTCCACAACCCATAATACATAAGTGCATCATTATTCTTCCAAAATCTTGATCCAAATCATGGATTTTGTTCCCCCAATATTTAAAAAACAATCAAAATTTCCCTAACCATGAGCTTGAGCTTATTGCAGATTCGAAAAAGATTGAGATGACTGGATGAGCTCTTTTATCCCACATCACATGTCGAAGGTGCCCTTTTCTCTCTATATAAAGGAGACTATCTCCTTTATATATTATGCTCTCACCCAAGAGGGAGGGAAGAGGGAGAAGAGAGGGAGTCAAACTCCCCTTGTTGGTTGCTCCTCTACGCGTGGGCTCGTCACCTATGGCTAACGGCATCCATGAGTATTAGCTATCTTCTGGCTGTCGTCCACCTTCGTGGGCTGTTGGCTGCCTCGATACTTATGTACCTCTGCTTTGATACCAATGTTGCTTCAACTCCTGATGAATCCCACCATTTTACTATAGCTCTCATGCAAATCCATGCCCCAACATACACGGAGATTGATATTCGAATTGCCGGCCAGCCGCGTAATGCATTACTAAATCGCTCTCTCTAAGTGCCATGGAAGCCATTAGTCATGGCCTCTCACATGAATGCCACTTGGCACTCATGTGAGTATCCTTCTTTAGATGTCTAAGAGGTGGTTCACACCCCTTAGACCCACCTCATAAAGGATACTCTACATAACATGCAGATACTTCTTTGTATGTTAAGGTTGAAGGATCATTGATTGTTCATATCTCAATTTATGTGGATGACTTGATAGTAACAGGAAATGATAAAGGTGAAATAACCAAGATCAAAGCAGAGCTTGGACCTGAATTTAAAATTTCAAATTTAGGAGAACTGACGTACATTCTTGGAATCAAAGTTATGAAGAAAGATGATGGTGTATATCTTCTAAAAAGGAAGTATATTTCAGAGATGCTAAAAAAATATAGCATGTAACATTGCAAGAGTATTAGTAATCCAATGGAACCCAATGTGAAGTATAGTACTGAAGATGGTGAACCTTTAGAAGATCCACTTATCTATAGGTCTTTGATTGGTTCTCTTATATATGCAACTTTAACAAGGCCAGATATTACATTTAGCGAAAGTACATTGTCTCAATTCATGAACAAACCCACAGATGTATATATGCAAGCAGCTAAAAGGGTCTTGAGATATTTGAAGGGTACATTAAATGAAGCTTTGAGTTATAAATATCATGAAGGTATGGATTTGAAAGGATACAATGATGCAGATTTGGCTGGAAATAAGGATGATAGAAGGAGCACAGGTGGATATCTGATATTTGCAAGTAATAATTTGGTTTCATGGAGTTCTAAAAAATAGCCTATAGTAGCACTTTCAAGCACAAAATCTGAATATAGAAGCCTTACAAATGCAACATGTGAGATTATGTGGTATTTGAAGCTTTATGAAGATATGAATCTATCTAAAATGTGTCCACTACTCTTTAGAGATAATGTAAGTTCGTTATAGCTCGCGTCTAATCCAGTGTACCATGCAAGAGCCAAACACATTGAAGTACACTACCACTATATCTGAGAGAAGGTGGTGAATGAAGATATTGATATTCAACATGTTGGAACTAAATATCAATTAGCAGATATACTCACAAAAGTAGTGGATGCTCAAAAGCTCAAGCGAATCAAAGTTCTACTTGGAGTCAAAGCTTTGGATTTAGAGCTTGAGGGGGGCAATGTTACATAAAACCAAGCTCTAAAGTATTGTTTTTTAGGCTTATGGATTTTATTATTTATGATAATGACATGTGGAGGCGCTCACATCTCCAAATTTAGAGTAAAAGTAGATAAAAGTAAGAAGGAAAGGAGGTGTCTATTTTTAGACAATGAAGGCACTTCTGTTGATAGCCTCTCAATAAAAAGAGTGGTTCTCTTAGTGTAGGTGGCCAAATTGAGTGATTCTTGTTGCATTGTGAAAATTACAACTTTTACTATATGAACAGTTTCGTTTTTGTACAAAATTCAATGAAAAAAGCCTGCAAAAAAGGTATTTTCACATATCTTCTTTTTTATGTGTATATGGTGTCTCCTCAGAGACATACCTCTCTTCAAACTTTCATACCTCAGTCCTTATGAGGTCTTTTTGGGTGATTTCACTTGCAGGAGTTTTCTTAGCTCTTACATTTTCTATGTTTATTAGAATCTATCTTAGATTTTTGAGTTTTTATACTGCTATATATCAGTTTTCAATTCCAAAAGTTACTCATACCTTATTGTTACAAGCTTCCACATACCTTGACTTCAAACCATTTTTTTGGGAGGTATACTCCAATTGTTTTGCTGTTTTTTGTTTCTAGTGCATGCTTCTTAGAGTCTTCTTTCAAAATATATGATTAGTTCTGACAAAATCTACTCAAAGAGTTTCTGGTGGTTATTTTTCTATAGTGATCTATTTTTGTTTTCTCGAAAGTTTGATTTTTGAAGTTTGGAAATATCTGTTTGATCTTTTGAAGACCTTGGGAGGTCTCATCACATTTCATTATGTATTTTGATGTTTACAAGTTTGTAAGCATAGCAATAGACACATATGTCGATCCATATATTGGCACATATACCAATGCTTATACCAATGTTATGAAACCAATGACTATTTTGATGTAGTGGGTATTCTTTTCATGTGTATTTTCTTCAGTATAAGAGTCGACATGAGGCGCATATGTTGTAGTGTAGTACACCTATTAAGTACATATGATGCACACATAACAACCTCAAGCTAGAAACTATGTGGTAAAGCTTGATTTTTGACCATACACCTGACCCTCTTCATGAGAGACCTGTTCCTTCTTTCATAAATACCATTTTTTTGAGGTGTATATGGCACTATAAAATGATGTTTTCCCATGATCAGCCAGAAACGCATTAAAATTAGAATACATGTAATACCCCCCTCGATCAAAATGGAGGATGCCCATTTTATATGCTGACAGATTTCATCCAAAACCAAAAACTATTTTAAGCACATAAATACTTTAGGCTTGGCTTTCAATGGATACAACCATGCATGTCTGGAATAACCATCAATTAAAGTTGTGAAGTAAAAGTAGTTTCCAAAATATGTTTTCTGAATAGGATCATAGACATCATTGTGAACAAGCAACAATTCTATAACTAGCTTGAACTGAACCATCGTTTGGGAAGGAGGAATGTTGCATTTTTTCCAAAATAAAACCCTCACATACATGTTGACTAGATGCCTAAGTTTGGGCAGAGAGGATACCATTTCATATTCCTACAAGAGTAGCAAACTAGAAAAATTCAGATGACCAAAGCATGCATGCCAAAGCTTTGCATATGAGATAGCCTCAGGACCTTGAACTGCACATGTTGAATCATTGATAGATTTTGCTTGGTCTATGAGATTATACATGTCATGACATAAAATGCAAGAAAGAATAATAACATCACCATTTGACATATCATGAACTATACATCTATCATCAACAAATTTGACAACCAAGCCAACCTTGGCTAATGCTCAAACTGACAATATATTTTCTTGATGTTTGGCACAAACAAAGCATCTGACAATGCAAAAGAACTACCACAAGCACTAGTAAAAAATGATCTTACCAACTCGCATGACTAGATAAGAGGATTTGTTGGTGCATGTGATCGTATTCCCTATAGGGGCAAGCTCAAGTGAATTGAACTATGCTTCAAGGTAATATTTTTGGTTGAACCACTATCAAAATACCAAAAATCTAAGTCTACTATAGACATATACTATTCATGAGAAGATGGGTCATAAGTGCAAATAGTAGTAAATGACCATTCTTCATTCTGTGCAAGATTAGCAGACTCTACTTTGGGTGTAGATTCTGCTAATGAGACCTCTGTAACAACCATCCTAGCCTGTTTTTTCTTTTCCTCTTTTATAGCCACTTTTGGACAACTCTTCATGACATGATCATTTCCTATTCAGTATTTCCAAAAAAAAAATTGTTTTTTTATTTCTTCTCATCTTTGTCCTCCTTTTTTGATTATGCAGAAATTGATTTCTAGTCTTAGCCACGATGGTCTGAGAATCCCTATTCACAAAAGAAAATATGTAAGATGAAGCATTATATGGGCTTAAACATGTCCCTAGAGCATGATACCAATGGATAGATGAGTATCTCTTCGATCTTAGTTTCAAAAGATATGCTTCTAATGCTATTTTGTATGTTCTAAAGAGAACCATCTCTAACTAATGAGTGGAAACTAGAGCTTAATTATTTCCCTAATTAGTTTCCTTATTTTCCTAATTAACATGTAGGGGATTTGAAACCACCACCTCTCACTTCCAAGAGATATGCTTTATCCACTAGCCTACTTTCACATATTCATATCCCATTCCTTTTAACTAATACTTAACATAACTTTTACCTCTTTCTCTTACTTATTTATCTATTTATTTATTTATCTTTTGTTTATTTATTTCTCTTATATATTTCGAAGATAAAACCTTTCCTTTTGTGTTTCAATTCTAGTATTACCAAAATTCTTCACATGTTTAGTAAAAGGTTTTGGTTCTATATGAGGGCCATGCACCTTACCCATACTACACAAGATTTTGCTAAGTTATTTATTAAATGTATTTTTCTTCATCATGGTAAGTTATTAATTAAATGTTACTTTCCCCATCATGGTTATCCAAAAGTTATTCTATTAGATCAAGATGCTCATTTTTGGGTTTCATTGTTTCATAATTTAGGTTCCAAAATAGACTTTAGCTCTGCATATCATTGCTAGTCACATTCACTTCCAGTTGGCCATTTCCATGCATGTGCTTTTACATGGAATATGCTTATGACTGTTCACTCATACTGCATGCGATTGGCCATCCATGTCATTTTATTCTTATCAATGAAGGTTACTTGCTTATCAATTGGGAGGCATGTTATACCTTACGGAATAATGGAATGTTAAATGGATTTTAATATCTTGAGGGTGTTGATATGAATGTGTTTTGATTTAGCAGGTGAAGAATAATGAGAGCGTGAACATGCATCGATTTACTCAGATATTTTAAAAGATATTTAAAAGATAGTATTTGGTGAAAAATCATGAGAGTGTGAACATGCATGGATTTACTCAGATATTTTAAAAGATAGTATTTGGTGAAAAATCATGAGAGTGTGAACATGCATGGATTTACTCAAATATTTTAAAAGATATTTAAAAGGTAATATTTTATACATTTTTTGTAAAAATAGTAGATGGCTTAGAAAGCGATCCTTTTGTGGATATAGTAGATCATTTAGAAAGCGATGATTTAGAAATAAAGTAAATTTTTTTTAATGCACACTTTTTGAAGCGCCACCCTCATGTATCCTTTATTCAGGATGTAATGAGAAATACCTATAAATACATATATTCTCACAGACTCATCCATCAAAGTATGTGGAGGGGGAGATTGTACCCAATCTTCTATTGAGTCTCTTGTCTCTCTCTATTCTGTGTATGCTTTTGTGAGATTTCATTTCTATGCTATCTCCGTGTATGTGCATCTGCAAGATTTGATCAAGAGATGCTCTAAGTTGTAATACCCCTATTATGAGAAGAAGTCATTGTGGGAGCCTAGACATTTGTGCAACCCTCAATTCCAAGTTAGATGAGTTCTTTTTGTGTGCCTTGATGGTAATAGATGGTCTTTGTGAGCGTACCCATTAGAAAAGGTAGGATGTAGACTTCTAGGCCATTCGGTTGCCATTCAAGGTGAAAATAAAGGTCTTCTACCACCATGGGGTTTCTCCATAGAACCTTAATGGGGGGAGGGACAGGACTATAGAGGGAGGCTTGCCTTCTTCTATGGGGTCTTGGGGATCTATCCCCTTGATGCCTAAGGCTCATATGGTGGGACTTCTTATCATGGAAATATTGTCAGATTATATATTTTATCAACCATTTTGCCTCTCTCAACTACATTTATCTAAACTGAAACCCACTGTAAAAGCGATATAAGCATGGCCCATGTGTAGCTCTATATAGCATTGCATAATAATAAGCCCTAACCTATATTCTATCTAGATCTCCATCTAGCCTCCATATTGGGAGCACATGGGTGGACAACACCATCTTCATAGCTACATTGCTCTTAGAAAATTGAGATTTTGAGTTCTCTACCTGTCACTTTGCATCTCTCTTTGATAGCGTTTTTTTTCTCAACTTTGATTACTCGTCAGCCCCATTATGCTATTATTTCTTATAGATCATAGCCATCATCCTTTGTCTTGTCTTTATTATCTAGTCTCAAGTATGGAATATTTATTTTTCCATTTACGTAGGTTTCACTTTCTTTAAGCTTTTTGGCATCAAAAGGAAACAACATATGTGGTTAAAAGGGGTTACTATTAAAAGTTCTTTTATCTTTCTCCCTTAGAAAATCAGGGACTTTCCTATGTCCCGTTCCTTGGTAGTCACTTCAAAATTGGTAGCACATATTTTCTTTGAAATTTTCCAAAGCGTTTCCCTTCTAGTGACATTCCAAAGAACCATTAAGTAACAAGTTCTCTCACCCAAGAGAGCTTGCTTCGAGTTTATCATAAGATTAAGCTCAAGCCCTATGGCATCTTTTATGCCATCAGGAAACCGTAGAATTTTTTTGGTCCTAGCATTGGTCCATATCCCATGGTGAAGAATTCTCTAGAGGACCACTTTATTGATTTACACTAAAAGATGCCAAATCTCTTCACTCTTAAAGTCCCACTTCATCCACAACCAATTAGAGCGTGACATCTTGCTGATATTATGATGCATCTCTAGATTCTTGTTGAGCCTTGGAATGTCTTCGATCTTATTGCCATTGCTCTACTTCATCGCCCTCGATTGAGGAGCCTCCTCATCAATGACAAAACACATCATTGACTCTTCCAAATCATTTGCTATGCATCTAAGCCAACACTAGACATTAAAGTCTAGCCTCAGGTTGGCATCTAGATTCTCAAACATGGTCAATTTTCTCTCTCTCTCTCTCTCTCTCTCTCTCTCTTGCTATCCTACTTTCAAATTTGCTTCCACAGTAAAAAACCTTTATACTAGATCTTTATGTATATATGGATATCAATATCCTTGATTTCTATTATCTATTGATGGGAACCAGATAGAATTGTTTTGTTGAATCCCAGTTGACCACTTCAAGGAGTTCCTAATAACTTAATTAGCTTCAACTTGTTCCAAGATTTCCAAAGAGAGATGAAAGACAAAACTTTTGGGATCAAGTGGGGAATAAGAGAAGCGTGATGCAATCATGATCTTTCCACCTAGGGGTCCTAAAAGTGAGAGGTTATGATTTTTCTTAGAGCTTACTTTTGATCATGGAGATTTATTATTCATAGAAGATTTGATCATCCATTCAGTAGCCTATTTTTAGTCATATCCCCAACATGAAGAATGCTTGGGCCGCCCATAACATTGGGGCTATCAAAAATTTCACACTTGATTTTTTGAACACCCCTTCAATTAGATTCTCCCAGCTAGAGAAAGTTCTTGCAAGCTCCTTCCAGCTTTTCCAACTCATTGTTCTTCATTCTCCAACAAAACATGAATTAAATAATGGAAAATTTCAAGAAGATATTGATTATCATCACCATACTATCCATATTTAGCTACGTTTGGCATTGAAGATTCATTTTAAGTTCATCGAGGACCGTGTTATACTTTATGGAATAATGGAATTTTAAATGGATTTTAATGTCTTGAGGGTTTTAATGTGATTGTGTTTTGATTTAGGAGGTGAAGACTCATGATTGTGCGAACGTGCATGGACTTATTGAGATATTTTTGAAGATAGTTAAAAGATAGTATTTTAGATATTTTTGTGTAAAAATAATAAATCACTTTAGAAAGCGACGTTTTTGTAAAAATAGTAGATCGTTTAGAAAGAGATGATTTTGTAAATAAAGGAAATTTTTGTAAACGCTTTTCGAAGTGCCATCAATTTAGGATGTAATGAGGAATAACTATCAATACACATACTCTGTTAGACTCATCCATTAGAGAATGTGCGGGGAGATTGTACCCAATCTAGTGTCAAGTGTCTTATCTCTTTCTATTCTGCTTATGATTTTGTGAGATGTCATTTGTGTACTATCCTCTACGTATGAGCATCTACAAGGTGTGGTCAACATTGGTATCAAAGCCAAGGCACATCTACAAAGGTGGTTTCTCGACATTCGATTGTGATTCACGACATCTGTTCATGATTCTGCATCTACCTCAATCATTCAGTCCATGTTTTTATTTATCAAGTTCATTTGTTTTTGGTTTACCAATGTGTTTTTTTTTTGGATTTTTTTTTGAATTGGTTACTGTGCACTATGCTCCTATCTCAGTGAGCACTATGCTCACTGTGACATTGTGCTCACTGTACTCACTCTACTCGCTATACTCACTATTCTCACTGTGCTCACTATACTCACTATGTCATTGTGCTCACTGTGCTTACTGTACTCACTTTGCTCACTATGCTCACTATTCTCACTGTGGTCACTATGCTCACGATACTGCCTATGCTCCTTGTGCACTATTCACTGTTTGAGTTCGATTCTATTATCAAGTCCATTTATCAAGTTCATTTATCAATTTTGGGTATCCATTCGATACTCCAAGGCATCGACTAAGGTGTCAACTAAGGCATACAACTATGGCATAACTTTGGCATCTTTGCATCTCTAGCACTCATGGTTCTCTTGGTTCACTTTCATTCCCTTTGATTGCCTTGGCAGTCATTGGCTATGTGTGAAGCTATTCTAACTTATGAGTGGCAATAAGAGCTTAGTTATTTCCCTAGTTAGCCTATTTCTCAAGTTACCTTATTTAGTTCCTTATTTAGCATGTACGGGATTTGAACCCACAACCTCATACTTACAAGAGATATGCTTTATCCACTAACTTATTTTCACTTATTGATACCCCATTTCTTTTAATTGATATTTAACATAACTTCTAACACTTTCTTCCCTCTTATTTATTTATTTACTTATTTATTTATTTATTTAACATTCTCATTTATTTATTTATTTTATTTTATATATTTCCAAGACAAATTCTTTCCTTTTTATTTTAATTCAAATATTACTTACATTCTTTCACATGTTTAGTAATAGGTTTTATATAAGGCCATGGACCCTACCGAGGGTTTTAGGAAGCTATTTATTAGATGTTATTTATTGAATGTATTTTTTCCTCATAATGGTAAGTTATTCATTAAATATATTTTTCTGCATCATGGTTTTCAAAAATTTACTCTATTTTGATGTTGATTGCCAATCTTTGCCATCGCCGCTTACTGTTGGACACACACACACACACACACACAGAGTTTCTATATCTCCTCTCAACAACCGAGCATGTGCTTCTATGAGTCTCTCGTGCTCTCAACTCGAGACTCTCTCTATATCAGACCCCCTATCTCTTCTACCAAATGGTACAAATACCCATGTGATGCCATGTGGCATCCTTCTCCAAAAGGTGATCCACACCCATGAATATCATATGAGATTTCCTTCCCCTTGAAAACATTTTCTTCCTCGAAAATGTGGATGAAATGTGCTTTATGGTAGAAGAAAGTGCTCGAACTCCTCTAAACCCCATGTACTCTATGCACAGGGTCATCCTCGTGTGTTGTTTCCCCGTATCCTTCCCCTTAAGAATTCTCATGAGAGATCATCTCAAAGGTGGGAAACCATCTGAGTGGTGCCTACTATCTTCCGTGTACTCTCCACTTCCAAACTATCACTCCCATGACATACAACATCATCCAAATGACTTAAGTCCATATGATGTATACTCTATGGAGTAATAGTATTTAAAGCAAGTGTAACATGCCAAGCTTATAAGCTTGACCGTACCATAATGGAGATAGTAAACCATAGAATCCTAGAACAAAGCCGCATAACAAGTGACTCCAAACCCATCTTAGACTAATGATAGATTGCCCTCATACCACAATAGGTCTTGCTAACCTTGAGTGTAATCACAAGTAATAGTTTATTCTAAACTACCTTATGAACTGTGCAAATCCATCATCGAGCTCATATATACGAATTTCTTGGAAGTAAAATGCAATCTCTACATTTCACCAACCAAGACGTCTATGGTTTGTCATCCTTTACCATTGGACTAAGTCTATTGGAAGAGCATCTATTGGCACTAGTGATAACTATAAAATATTTCTTTCATGTAGCTTGCCATATGTTTGCAAAAAGCATTCCCTTTGAGATTCAGATAATCCCTAAGTAACCATTCTACTAACTGATGTTTATACATCATGCTCATGATGTAACACCAATTAAGATTTTGGTACCCCCATAGGTTAGATATAACCCTATCTCCGAGAAACTCTAAAGAGAGGTATTATCAATCTACTCCCAGTCTGACTAATGTCAATAACTAGATTATCTCATCTAGTCAAGGACCATAACTAAAAATAACATAACTACTTCTCTCTAGAGTCTACAAGTGAGAATCAATCTAACCATCATGATTAACTGATCTCCCTTTTGCCTTGATAGAACCGTGCCACTCATAAAAAGACAATCTAGAAGAGAGAAAGTGAAACTCTCCACTTGGTCTTTAGAAAAAATCTCTTGGTCTGTATTTCATAAGGAATTCATGTACTTTACATTTCATTATAATGGTCCTTCACATGGGAGTTTGATTCTCCACTATTTTGGAAGGAAAAACATGGAGAACCTATATGCATGTTCTCAATCATGAATGAGTAGAGCAATTGAATTCAAAAGAATTTTTTTCAAAGGGAAAGGGAAAGTGGAATGGATTCCACTACCACAGCTCTTTTCCTTAAAGGAGATTACAAAGAGAGAAAGAGAGAGAGTTTCACTTTCTCTCTTCTAGACTGTGAGAGAAAGAGAGAAAGTGAAACTCTCTCTCTTTCTCTCTCTGTAATCTCCTCTAAGGAAAAGAGCTCTGGTAGTGGAATCTATTCCACTTTCCTTTTCCCTTTGAAAGAGATTTGTTTGAATTCAATTTATCTACTCATCCATAATTGAGAACATGCATATAGGTTCTCCATGTTTTTCCTTCCAAAATAATGGAGAGTTAAAATCCCGTGTGAAGGAAAATTACAATGAAATGTAGAGCAAATGAATTCCTTATGAAATACAGACCAAGAGATATTTTCTAAACACCTCTTCTCTCTAAAGGAAAACATACTATGTTTTTCTTCTATCAAGAAATCATGTTTTTCTTTCTTTTTTCTCTTTCAAAGAACATGAGATAATGTGAGACCACTAAGCTAAAGTGAGATCTCTCATCGAAATGGAGTCCCAAAAAGTTTTAACCATAGAATCAAGCATAAAGCCTCATAGGACAATGGTACACAAGCCATTCACTAAAATAAAGGGCTGGACAAGCCCATGACATGCATGCCATATACTCATACACTGCAACTATCTTTCCTACAAACAATCACAAAGTGTACTCCTAGCAAGTTGTTCCGTACTTTTAGAATTGAAACAATGATCAACTTTGATTTATGCATTCCCATCCATGCATGTACATACAAAACATGCCAAAACATAAAGTAAAACGCCTAAAAATATAAACCATACATCCTTGAATGGTTTGACATTGGAATTGCATGCATCCAATCCTTTTTTATGAGCCTTGAGACCTCTGCATCTTCCTCTTCAGGTCCTAACATAAACTTTGAAGTGTTAGGAAACATCGGATCACTTCCCAAAACATAAAGCATGGTCAATTGATTACCAAAATAATGCAAATTTACCCAAAAAATAGATATGTAATCCCTCTTTGGAAACGCAAAAACTTTTTTAGGACCTACACATAATCACAAAATACAATATACATGTTGTGCAAGTGGATCGAAATGAAATTTCTTCAATCTTCTTCTCGGTTTGTAAGATATAGCTCCCGGAAGGTAGTTGCCAAAAACTATTTAGACTTTGTAGACCTACAAAGATCTACAAAAATATATAATTTCCAAAACTTCTTTAAATAAACTAAAAGGTGACTTTGTTTTCTTTGAAACAAACCATAGCAAGTGTAATTTAGAGTTTTCTAGCCCAAGATATGGCCTCTCCAAACGTTACATGCCAAACTAGTGGACTAGTGGAGGGGTTGGAAAAAGTGTGAAAATGTGATTTTTTGAGTGCCCAAAAGCATTCTTCCATCAACCAAATCCTAAACTTCTCTCCATAATCTCAAAAAGCAATATATGAAGATGCTTGGAACTATTTTTACCTTACCAAATCCTTCGTGCATGCTAATTTGCTCCCTAAAAGAGGCCTAAATCAAGATTTTTACTTTCTTGAAAAAAGTGAGATGGGAGATTTTAGCAAGCTTCTAATCCGCTCCTAATGTGGATTTTTCTTGAATTTTCTCATTCTCCATGGTAATACATACACCATACTTCATGTATGTATGCACTAATCCATGGGAAGCCTCTGAAATGATCTCTTTTCATACTCCCAAAAGTGGAGTTTGATAAAAATTAACATCTTAAAATTTTTCCAAAAAGTGTGGAAATGGGGTTTTGAGGGTACAAAATTCCTCATTAACTTATTATTTTAATGAATCTAATGATTCCATTATGAAGTCCATATAATAAAATCTTAGTATATATATTTTCTCCCATCCATCCATAGATAATGCACCTCTTTTTCCCTCCTCCAAAAGGAGTTTATCAAATCTAGGTGCTGAAATTTTTTCTCAAATAGTGATGGAAGGGGGTTTTGTGGAGCTCCAAACTCGCATCATATTGAACCAATCTTTGAATCTCTTTATTGTATATGAAATTTCATACACGATATTATATGTGTGCATTATGTTTTTCATAAATCCATGAAAACGCACTCTTCTTTTCCCTTTCTCAGAATGGCTATTTATCAAAAAAGTCCCTGAAGTTTATTAGATAATCATAAAAATAGGCTATTTTGGAGGTACCAAAAGCTTATGCTTTCTTGTATTTTGAGGGAATCCATTCACTCTAGATGAGAGAATCTATCTTATACTCTCCATACACATGATTTCCCTCCAAAGGGCTTGGCCTCCTAGCTATGAATTATGCTTCTCAAAAATAAAGATTTTGCAAAAATTCAAAAATACCCAAACCTGAAAATTGAGGCCATAACTCCTCCTTGCTAAATTGTGTGAAGGAAAGTGTCATCTTTGATTGCTCCTTGTTGCCTTGAGGATGATCTCACCACTCTCACATCATCTCAAAAAACCATCCACTTGTATATTATTGTAGATTTTGAAAATCAAAATCTCTCTCATCAATATAATTATAATTGTACTTCTCCCTCAAATAAACTTTTGCCATGCTTCATGGGAAACTGTGGCTAAAGAGGATCTTTTCAAAAATTTGGAGGGAGGTAGTGCGAGAGGAACAAGATTCTCTCTGGTCCAAGGCACTGAGGCACTAATTCTTCCCCTAGCCAAGCTTGCACGTCCATCTGTAAATATCGAAAGAGATAAGTCATCACCATAGAGGCATGGCATCTTGGGTAGATAACTGGCCTCTCCAACATGTGGTGTGGGTGCAATTTTGGAGCACCATCACGTGGATGACTTACAGCTTTGATACCAATTTGACATCGCTTGCCAATATTTTGCCATCATAGGTTATTGTCAAACACACATACACACACACGCACACAGAGTTTTTTGTTCATCTCCACCCGATCACCGAGCATGTGCTTCTATGATTCTCTCGTGCTCTCAACTTAAGACTCTCTCTATATGAGACCCCCATGTCTCTTCTACCAAATGGTACAAATACCCATGTGATGCTATGTGACATCCTTCTCCAAAAGATGATCCACACCCAATGAATATCATATGACATCTATCAAATCAAGATGATATTTTTCCAATACCCTGAATATCATCCATAGTCACATTAATTTCCACTTTTTCAATTCCATGCATGTGTTTTACATGGAACATGCTTAAGATTGTTCAGTGATGGGACATGTGACTAGCTATCCATGTCTATTTTATTCTTATCGACCAAGGTCACTTGCTCATTAGCTAGGAGGCATGTTATACTTTATGGAATAATGGAGTGTTATATGGATTTTAATGTCTTGAGGGTTTTAATGTGATTGTGTTTTGATTTAGCAAGCCTAGACTCATACGGGTGTGAATGCATGTGGGCTTATTCATAAATTTTTGAAGACAGTTAAAAGATAGTATTCTGGATATTCATTAGGGTAAAAAATGAACCCTACATGGGCCTTGTAAGGATCCCTAATTTTTAGGGATTAAGCTTAATTTTGTTCTTGTTTAAGGGCACAAAGTGCATTTAATAGGGCACTTTTTAGTAGGCTAGAGTAGGCTTTTATTTAGGCTTTACTAGGCCTCTATCTTTCTTCTTCTAGAGAGAGAGAGAGCAAGAGAATCTACTTTCCACATCATCATACTTGTGCATGTATTTGAATAAAAAAATGATTTTTTTTTAAGTCTCATTTTCAATGTTATTTACTCAAAAGGGCCTATTTTTTAATATATATGTTAGAAGTCACTTTTTTTGGCCCATTTTTTAAGGTTTCTTTTAGAAAAAGTATAATTTTCAAACTCCCTCCAAAAGTAAGTGCCACATCATCAAATCTGTGACTATGCTTCCCGAAAAAATGACTTTTTTCAAATTTTATCATTTTCAGCCATACACAGTGGAAAAATACACTTTAACCCATACACATACAAGAAAACACATTTTTTGAGCAAAACATATGCTTTAGAGTCCCTTCCAACTAGTTTTCCATCTTTGTTTTTGATATTTTTGGTCATTAGCAAAGATGGTGTTGACATGTATCACAAACTTCACAGTAGAACTTCCTCATGCTCTTGCATCAACAAGTATCCATGTTTGTGTGCCTAGAGAGTTTTCTCCAAAAACACAATGCAAAAATGATGTCAATTCTCAAAATAAACGTCGTGCAGTTGGAGAAAAAAGTATTGATCTTTGGACTCGTGGTTCACTATATCCTCTTGATCCAATATCTTCTTACCATCCAACATTCCATACCCCCTCAACTTTACTTCAGTTCAGTAGTGCGGGTGAAGCTGGACTATTAGGTTACTGCAAGCGATTATCTACACATTCACATGCTACTGCTAAGTATTGGTTCCAACAATATCAAATCCATCATATGAGGGTGGTCACTTTAGAAAGCACAATCATATCTTTACAAAAACAACTTGTAGATTTTGAACAGGATATGGAAGCAAAAGAAAGCACAATTTCAAAGTTAAATGCCAATCTCCGGTAGCTAAAAGAGACTCCACTTTGTATGAGATATAGGAAAAGAGCATTGTCATCCTTTGAAGCTCTTTCAATAGGTGGCGAAGCATGCAAATGATGTATATATGCAACAAGGTGAGTGTTTGTTTTACTTTTATATGTTTTAATGAAGATTTGTAATGGAATCTTTTATTATGTAGGTCATTTATTCTGGATATAACTACTTCATCAACAACACAAGACCAATTCAAGCTGATGAATAGCTGTATAAATAGCAAATAAATCACTCCTGCTATAGACACACCCATAAGAAAGTGTATTAGAGTTGTTGTTAAAGCTGAGTTTTCAGAAAAGTTAACAGACCTTATCAAAGTGCAAGATGTGCAGGAAATATGTGACGAAGCAAGCATCAATAGATATGGGTATACTACAATGTACACCCTTCTGAGGCAAGCCTTACAAGCAGAAGGTATTTCTCAAAGTATATTTCCATGCCCATATAAAGTCTATATCAATAAAAAACCTTCAAATCAGGATGTGACTCATACTATTGGACAATATTGTTACCGTTAGTGTCCATGTGAAAGGTCAAATGGCCATTGGACACTTCTTTGTATATGTTCTTTAATAAAACATATAGTGGCCTGGTCAGTCACAGACTGTAAGTTTGACCGTATTTGTAATACCTAAGAAGTATGTCTTCATGCTCCCTGTGAACTATGTTTTTCCTGCGCATTCTGCAGCCTCTGTGTGGAATACTGTGTGCGGCCATAGGAGTTTAGTTTTCTACTCCGAGGATATCGAAGCAAAAGCTTTGTTCCTTTTGTGCGAGCGAAGCGAGCACCCCCCCTCCCGGATTTCTCCAAGGCTTACAACTAAGGTATTGACTAAGGCATAGACCTTGGCATCCCTTGTCATCCGAGTCACCATTGGCACCGTTGGCTGCATGCGAGGGAGGACCTCAACGATCAAAGAGATAGAGGTTCCCAGTACTTCCCGGGAGGTCACCCATCCCAGTATTGTTCCCCCCAAAGCTCGCTTAACCCTAACAATCTCTTGCCACTAAGCTACACTCTTCTGGTTTCTGAAGAAGGTGAAAGCCTAAGTTTCACATTACCTTGAACATGTTTTGGTCCCTCAAAGCTTCATTCTTTGCTTTCAAAGCCTATTTTTGAAGCATTTTTGGCTGTCTTTTGGAGCCATTTTGGAGTACTTTTGCACATAGTTCTCTTCACACAGGTCCGCAAACGTCAAGAAGAGTGTTCTTTTTACTTCTCCGACAATAAATATCAACCTTTGGGGCTGTGTTTTTCAGCCACACTCGCAAAACTACAGGTTTTTGGAAGGGTTTTTCAATTTTGGTGGGAGCAGCCGCTGCAAATTTATGCAGGTTTTTGAGCCAAAAACATTAGAGTTGACAGAAACTTGCTGAAGTTATTGGCTAGTTTTTGGGTTGTGCATTCAGCCTTTTAGTGCCATTCTACTTCATATATTGAGCACATACACATCATGTACTCTTCTATGGATATCGCTTATGTACATCCAGGTGTTCATTAATATAGTGGTTAAATTCCTTGCATAAAGCCTTTTATGTTTGATAAAGAGTGTTGTGGTGAGGTTTTCTTAATTGGGAGACACCCAGATGTCTTCATCTTAACTAGTTGTGTAGGCCTCAATGTTCTAGAGTGTTCTCTAGGCTTTGGCAGAGGAAATTCGTCTGTATTTCTTTGGTTCCTTGGGTCTCTAGGCCTCTCGGTTTCCATTTTCTCTCTCTCCATTCTTGTTCTTTCTCTTCCCAAAGGGTTAGCAAAACTCACTTCCGGCCTATCTCTACTCCTATCTCTGTGAGCTCCATGAGCTTGGGATGTTCCAGCTCCTTGGTGATCATAAGAGAAATTAGATCTTGGTTGGGGAAAGAAAACTTCACCCTTCCAAGTGTAGGCATGCCTACCATGTTTTGAGACCATAAAGTTCCTCTCTGAAGTATTGTCTAGGTAGGTCACTTTTCCTGGACTATTAGGATCTTTAAACTCATAGATTGTGAGCATTCCTACTTCGTTAGGCTGGTCAGTCTTATACCTCCAAAAAACCTCGTCACTCTCTTGGTTTAAGAGCAGATCTATGCTCTTATTGTCTTGAGGAATCCATTCTGGAGTGATGATTCTAGTAAAGAATGATTTGCCTCAGGGATTTCTAGGCTCTCTTCCTAAGTTCCCTTGCTCTATGTCACCTATGTCTTTCTCTGGAATCACATTACCAAATTCATCTATTCTATCTGGTTGTTTGGTGACTATGTACATTGTTCCTTCCTTATCTAGGTATGCACCATTTTCGAACTTGACCACTCGATGTTCTAGTCGAAGAGGTTGATCAGGGTTTTTAATTTGCACAACGGACCTTCTAAGATCGTCCCCATAGATGCGAGCACCTAATTAGTTGGTCCTGATGTATTCAAGTTGAGTTTTGTATGGGCCTTCAGGTTTCTCTAAGTAAGCCACCCCTGAGCTTCCTGTGGGTCTCTCCATACCATAAGACATCTCTGATTCACTAGTTTCAGAGCTCAGGTATTGTTTATACTTGCTCAACTGGTGGGCCCAAGACTAGCCGTGTGATTGACACTAGCTTCTCAAGACTTAAGGCTTTGTCTATCTCTCCCTAGATGTCGTCCTGATTTAAGGTTCATATGCCTTATTGAACAACCCCAATTTTACCCCAAGTACAGCCTCATTGCCGATTACTTTGTATCAGTCACTTGATTCTTTTTTAGTAGATTATTGTGCTTGTGCTCTTGTCTGATAACACAGTGTTAGGAATACTTACGTGAATTTTTGCACTTTAAGTTGATCGTACCACATTAAATTCTTTCCTTTAAAGTTATCAATCACAATGAGATTACCTATCTGCTTGAACTTGAGTGTTTAAGGAGTCTTCAACTTGATAGATGCCTATCGTCACCTTGACTTACTTCTAGCATACTCGCACTTAGCCTAAGCTAGGAATTGATAGAGGGAGTTGAGATTGATCCAACCTCACTTGCTTATCCCTTGCTCTTGGGTGCCCAAGAACACAGTTCTCAAGCTTGTAGAATGCTAGTACTCTAGATGCCCTTTGATGCTCTTAATGGACCTGTAAAAGTCCCAAAGTTAGCTCAAGATTTAAATTCAAATGACATAAGAGACCATTTTCACGCATGTAATTCGGAGACCAAATTGCCCTTTGTCTTTATGGAAAACAATCCTAGATATCCCTTAGTTCTCTTCCCTCGAGGTATGGTCAACTTCCAATGAGCCCAAGATCACTCCAATTCGATTTTGTATGAGGAAGTTATGATAGTTCAGGGTTCTAGGGTTAAAACAGGCTAACAGGCAAGCTAGGTTTCTCAATTTACTTATGTACGGGCCTCACAATGCACCAACTACTTGATATTTATGCCCACAATTACCCCAAAATTTGAAATATAAAACCCTAAAAATTGGCCAAAAATGGTTGCCAATCACGATCGATAGGGCTGTCAATCGCGATTGACAGAGATGTCTGTCGGGGTCTGTTAGCCACGATGGATGTGTCAATCACGATAGATGGTGTCAATCGCAATCGACGGAGTCGATCGTGAGGGCTATCAATCGCAATCGACGGAGTCGATCGTGAGGGCTATCAATCGCGATCAACACTTTTTCCTCAAATTTCGACATGATTTCAGTCAATTGGGGGTGTGTCCATTGCCATGGACATGTGGACACGCGATTTATTGTGTCAATCGTGAAGTTTCACTCGATCGCGATCGACGGTGTCAATCGAGACTGACTGAGTCCTACGTGGCAATTCATTGTGGCTGTCGATCATGATTGACGAGGTCTATCAATCGCAATTGACGGGGTCTATCGATCATGATTGACAGGGTCTGTCGATCACGATTGATAGGGTCTGTCAATCGTGATTGAGAGGGTCTGTTAGTCACAATTGACACGAAATCAAGGGATTTTTTAACTATGATTAGTGATTTGGAATGTGCTCATCATGTGCTTTGTGGTGGTGCACTTAGTTTTACTAATAGTTGAATTTTTTTGTCGATCGCGATCGAAAGAGGTCAATGCCTCGGGACCTGCACATACAATTTTCTCACCCGCTGGAGCTGCTATGGAAGCTGGTACCTACAAGAACACTCAAGAAAACACAAAACACAAGTGTGCATACAAGCTCTCTCTCGCTCTCGCTCTCAAGTGGAAATGAGGAAATGAATGAAGATGGAGGTATATGGTCGCAATGGTGAATTATACACCTCAACAGAATGGAGTTGTTGAACGAAATAACGAGTCACTCATGGAAATGGCGAGGTGTATGGTCAAGACTATCGTCTATATCATCCACTAACTAAACACATTCTGGTTAGCCATGATGTTGTTTTTGTGGAAGATGCTATTCAACCCTTACTTTCATGTATTAAGGAGACATCTGTTAGTTCCAAAGACATGTAAGATACTTTGCTGCCTCTTTTTGCAGGTGGATAGTCTAGTGTTGGTCCTAATAATGCAAGTTCTCAACCTTTGCAGGTTTCATGTGATGATGCACATCATTCCATTTCTGATGTAGATTTACATGATGCACTTGTTGATGAGAGAGCTGATATTGAGCAGGCAAAAACTATGCCAAAATGGCTAGTGCAGGCCTTGTGTGATAGCAAATTAGATGCACCTCTATCATATCGTACTCGATCAAGCTCTCAAAGTGCCTCTTTTGCATCAGATTGCTATCCTATGGCTGCCTCTACTCCGTGTGATGAGACTAAACCTGTTTCGTTTGATGAAGCACAAAATTCTGAACATTGGATGGCTGCAATGCAATCTCAATATGATGCTATCATGAAAAATGGTACCTCGTGTTTATATGACTTGCCTCCTAGCAAGAAGGCCATTGGCACTAAGTGGGTATACAAGCTGAAGCATAAACATGATGGAACAGTTGACGCGTAAATCTAGGATTGTTGCAAAGGGTTATGCATAGTAAAGAGGCATTGATTTTGATGAAACCTTTGCTCCTACTTATTGAATGACTATTGTTCATAGCATTTGTGCACTTGTAGCTCATCATGGTTGGAATGTACATCAGTTGGACATTAAAACAACATTTCTGAATGGTGACTTGCATTAGGAAGTGTATGTTTTTCAGCCACGTGGCTTTGTGTAGAAAGGGCATGAAAACTAGGTGTGCAGATTAAAGAAGGCATTATATGGTTTAAAGCAAGCACCACGTGCTTGGTATGAGACAATACATGACTATCTAATTTCACATAGTTTTGAGAACACTCCAATTGAAAGCACCTTATATGTTAAGCGCGCTAATGATGTGCTTCTAATCATTGTGGTGTATGTTGATGACATGCTGCTCAGTGGTCCTCATGACACGCATATTGCTGATTTTAAGGCTGATTTGCATGCCTCATTTGAGATGTTTGATTTGGGGCATTTGCATCACAATTTGGGCATTTAGTTTATACAAGTTGGTGGTGGAATGGTGTTGAAGGCAGGGAAATCTGGAGAAATAAAATAAGAATAAAAAGAAAAAGACGACTATGCGGAGATTTATAAGGATGTGTCGCAAGAAAAGGGGAAGTTATAAGAAAGGAGTTAGCAACAACCGTAAGAAGAGAGAGGTAGAAGGTAGACGAAGAACGAAGATGCAAGAACCTTAAGAAGAAGAGGAGAAGGTCGACGAAGATGTGACAACAGGAAGAGGAGGAAAGGTACGAGAAGTAAAGGCGCAATGATCAGAAGGGAGACGAGGGTGCAAGAAGTGTAGGTGCGTCACCTATGAGAAGAAGTCAAAGAAGAAGGAGTTCCTTTGTCAGGACCGGAAAAGACCAGGTTCTAAAGGAAAAACCAGTATACAGATAACGATTGAATGAAAATCTTTGCGGCTTAATCAAATTCTCATAATGAAGTTCTAATCTTTACAAAACAACAATCTGTATTTTTTGGTGTTATGTTTACCAATGAATGATCAACCAAATGTCTGCGCAACAAAGTTATAGTGCTGAAAATCTTCTATTTACGGTTAAGTCTGTTTGAGTGACTCAGACTATACTGTGTCAGAGTGCAAATGACTTGAAATATATGTGAGTGAAAAAAGGAAATCTGTGAATCTTTTGCGAGTATAAAGTGTAGCAAGACTGTGTAAATTCTAAATTAGCAGAAAACTATCAGAATGAACGTTTCCCGTGATATACCGGTGATATTCCGGTGATGTTTCGGTGACATTTCGGTGACTTTATGAGACATTTTCGGTGGAATATCTGGGGAAGTAAAGATTAGTGCACAATGGGAAAGAATAGTAAAATCTGATTTTGCTAGTTAAACGATGTTGTGTTGAACTGGAGAACCCTCAACACAATTGGCGATCCTACTGTATGGCTGCAGCAACCTCAAGAAATGAATGAGGGGCAGGCGCAATTGCTTTAGTAAAGTATATTTTATGAGGGCACAGGCAAGAGCAGCGAACGTGGAGACCTCCTCAGATTTTTACGAGTGGTACGAGGCCCAGGAGCAGGAAGCGCTGGGCACTGACGACGAACAGGGGGAAACAGGTGTAGTAGAGGCAAGGTTAGTGGGCGGCATACTTGGAGCGTTATTCCTCACGGAAACAACTGTAGGGGTAAGAAGACGACTCTAGTTTGACCCACTTGCAGGGGCGACCGGTCACAGAACTAGGCGCACACCTCAACCACAGCCAATGGCTCAACCACCTCCAAATCCCAAAGTCAAGGCCGCTCATTTCAGTGGAACCTCTAAGGAAGATGTTGATTGCCATGTATCTCAATTCGAAATCAAATGGACAGCGAATGGATATCCAGCTATCTATGGTGATGATATTAAACTTCAACAGTTTGCAGCCACGTTGGAAGGACGAGCTATGAGCTGGTTCAGTCAATATGGCATTACCCATTTTGCTACGTATGATGATTTAAAAATCGCATTCTTGCAACGGTTTAGAAAAGAAAAGACGCCTTCCGATGTATTAAGGAAGTTGAGGGCTATCAGACAAAAGACCATGCTAGTGGAAGACTATGCTCAGAATTTTAGGACTTTAATGGACAGGCTGCAAGGTAATGAACGACCTACTGATGAGATGTTCGCAGGATTTTTTTTGAAAGGATTAAGGAGCACCATCAGACATGCAGTGGCCAGTGTGGACATTGCGAATGGTTTTGATGTCTTAGTATTAGCAGCAGCGCGTGTTGAAAGAAGGTTTGGACGAGCAAAAAAGAAGCAGTCTGATTCAGGTTCAGAGGTTGAATCGGATTCAGAAATGGAGTCGGGTAAGAGTTCCGATGATTCCAATACTGATGATTATGATGATGAAATAGTGAAGACAAAGCATCGTAAGCCTCAAGCTAAACACTGTAAAGAGGAGGAATGGATTCGTAAGTTAAAGAAACATGGGTATTCTATACTGGCTCTAAAGGAAACACGATTTTGTGATATCTGTGACAAAGAGGGACATACAACAACTCAGTGTTGGTATAACCCTAAGCATAGAGGGCAAAGTTCTAGGCAAGATAATCAACATCTAAATGACGTGGCGTCCAATCAGGCTATTCCTATCTGTTGGTGCAGACCAATCAACAATTGAAGTTTTGGAAGTCAAAGAATGGAGACAAGATCAATTCTTGAAGCATAGAAGATGGTTACATTCAGGGGTTGAAATAAATGTACACATATGTACATTAGTTCAGATATAGGTCACTTATACTTTTGATTAGTCATAAGCCTGTACATATTTGCCTATAAATACTATGGAAAATGTCGGGGCAAGTATGAGAGAGTATGAGAATAGTGCATTGAGAAGTTGTAAGAATCATTAGACCTCCTAGAAGTGAGTAAAAGACTCTCTCATCACTCAGTTGTAATTTTCTGAGAAATAGAAGAAAAGTTGCGCCCGATGTTTCTGTGTTTTCTCCTTCTGTTGTAGATCTTTTGTGAAATACTTTTGTACAAGTCTAAGTCTATAGTTGATCGACTTCTGTACAAAGTTTTAGCTTCCAATTGTGATCAGGCTAAGAGAATTATTTGTAGGAACATTTGCATGTGAAGAAGTATTCACTGGTTCTTGAAACAGGCGCTAAAATTCGATCTTAATGTTTTGGTCAGTTCTCCCTCCACAGTTTAAAGTTTTGAGCAAGCAAGCACTCAATCTTTAAGTTGGAAGGTAAGCTACTCGTGGCTAAAAGCATTTGCTTAAACGGGTTCTAGATTGAGTGAACTATGTGTTAAAAGTTAGGGGTGTCCAAATCGACTTCTCAAAAGTACAGATTTAGACATAGGTAACTTGTTAAGTAGATTTCTCAAGATCTATTGAGTCTTTTGAGGTAATTTAACTTGGAGGAGGTGCGCAATCCTTAGGCGACACCTCGTGCAAAGTTTTATCAAAAAATTTACACATTTACTTAGTCAATGAGTGAATTATGTGCAGCAGACTTTCTGAGTAATCTCCTTCTTCACAGTTTGTTCAAGAATTTGATAATTGGTCATTGATCCTTTAAATTGGTGAAGGTTTTGACTTACTCTTGATATAGAGGTGCTCTAAGTTCAAGAGTAGGTTGTTCTTTTGGAGATTAACACTCTCCATCAGTGGTATCAGAGCAGGAAGCATCAGAATTGAAGGAAGGAGGATCCCGACTGTTGCAGGTGCAAAGAATTTAACATCTGAAGGTTCAAAAGGTGAAAGCTTGAGGATAAAGCTTGAGAAGGAGATCATACTACATTAAGGAAGTCAAAAGGAGTGTCATTCAAAGTAAAGGTAACCTTATACTTTATAAAGATTGAAGAATTCAATACACAGGTAAAGGAAGGATGGGAGATTCTCTTCAGATAGAGAAATTGGATAGAGAAAACTATCCTGCATGGTCAATGAGGATGGAAGCTCATCTTATGAGCAAAGACTTGATAGCTTACATTACAGGTGAAGAAGAAAAGCCTCAATTCAGAGATCCTAGTGTTCCAACTAGGGAGGAATTGTCAGATTTGAAGAATTGGATGAAGAGAGATGCTCAAGCTAGGAGCATTATCTATATGGCAGTCAATGACTACTTGCTACCTCACATTAGAGGTCTTGAAAGTGCAAGTGACATTTGGAATGCTTTGGAAGAGCATTTTCAGAACACAACCAAATCAAGGAAGGCTTCATTATGGGCAGAGTTTACTACTTTGAAGAAGAAGGCTTCACAATCAATATATGATTATGTGACAAAGATGAAGGACATTGCAGATGCATTAGGAGCAGTTGATGAAGACATTGAGGAGGATAAATTGGTAAGGCAAATTCTCACAGGACTAAGAGGAGATGAGAAGTGGAAGCCTTTTATTTTGTCTTCAGAACTTTCATTAGATCATTTCACTCCTGATTTGAATCAATTGTTAGGACATATGCTAACTTTTGAGAATGATATCAAAGGAGATGTTGACAAGAGTGCAGGTCATGCGATGTACTCTAAAGACAAGAAGAAAGCTAACAAAGGAAAGCAACAAACAAATGAAGAAGAAGGCACAACTAGTCAAGCCAACTTCATAAGAGGAAGAGGAGGTGGCAAAGGTAGAGGAAGAGGCAGGAGTAACAAAGATGGAGTCAAAGCTTGCTGGATTTGTGGTAAGACAAATCATTTAGCTAATGATTGTTGGCATAATAATCAGAGTAATGGTGGATATAATCAGAACTATAATTCAAGAGGAAGAGGTGGCAGGAATCAAAGAGGTAATTTCAGAGGTAGAGGTAGTAGGGGTTACTTTGGAAGAAATGCAGGTAGAGGATTCCAAAGTCAACAATACAACAATACCTACTACAATTATGCTTCAGATCAGAAGGAAGATTCAACATTGATAATGAATGCAACTTGTGAAAGGCAAAGTGAAGACCAAAGAGTTTTCTACATTGACTCAGGGTGTAGCAATCATCTGAGTGGTAACATAGCATTGATGACTGATTTAGAAAATAAGGTGTCTAATCATGTTGTTCAAACAGGTGACAATACAAAGCACAATGTGAAGTCAATTGGATCAGTAAAGGCCAAGGATGGTAGCACCTTATTGAGTAAGGTCTTGTATGTTCCTACAATTCCTAAGAATCTGATAATTGTAGGAAAAATTGTTGAAAAAGGTTATGAAGTGAGGTTCACTAATGAAGGAGTGTTTGTGGAAGACCCTAGCAATGGGTATAAACAAATTGTTTCAGGGAAGAAAGAAGGAAGATTGTTCACATTGAAAATTCAAGGTAATGTTGGTCATGCCTTGTTCACTTATGGAGGACATAAGATCTCTGAGTTAGATCTTTGGCACAAGAGGCTTGGACATTTCAATGAAAGAGGTATCAAAGATATGATAAATAATGGTTCAGTGCTTGGATTGCCTAATGTTGCAGGTCAACATATGACATACAGATGTGAGGCATGTCAATTAGGTAAGGCTCATAAGCAATCTTATTCCAAGCATGGTTTTATGTATTCAGAGAAGCTTGAGTTGGTACACACAGATGTGTGGGGACCATCAAAGGATTTCAGTATCAATGGTTCAAGGTATTATGTGATTTATGTTGATGATGCTACCAGATGGATCACTATCTATGTGATCAAAGATAAGTCAGAGGTGTTCAATACATTCAAACATTATCATGTGTATGCAGAGAGAATTAGAGGTCATAAGTTGAAGAGACTAAGGTCAGATGGAGGGGGAGAGTATTTCTCTAATGAGTTCAGTGATTATTTGTGGAATGCAGGTATAAAAAGGGAGGTTACTTGCAGGTACTCTCCTCAACAAAATGGTGTAGCAGAGAGGAGGAATAGGACTCTTGTTGAGTTTGCAAGATCCATGTTGAAGAAGAAAAATTGCCCAAATTATTTGTGGGCTGAGGCTGTAAATACCACTTATCTGGTCAATAGGCTACCATGTAAAGCCTTACAGGGTATGACACCATATGAGGCATGGTGGGGTAAGAGACCTACATTAGACCATTGCAAAGTATTTGGATGTTTGGCATATGCATATGTGCCATCACAATTAAGGCATAAATTGGAACCTAAAGCTGAAAAGTATGTGTTCATTGGTTATGAATGATGACAAGCAGATGGGGTATAGGTTGTGGAGTCCATCCACAAAGCAATTTATTGTGTCTAAGGATGTTACATTTGATGAGCAAGGTACTTGGTATGCAGGTACTATCAATATTAATACAGATGATGAAGAAATTGTGAGTCAAAGGAAAGGTAAGTCAAAGGTACAAATATTTGATGAAGAAGAGAATAATGAAGTGCAGGTTGAAGTTGAAGAAATGCCAAGATTTGATCCTGAGTGTGAAGAACCAGAAACCTCAAGGAGTGGAGAACTTAGAAGGTCATCAAGACACAAGTGGCAACCTACAAGGTATAGCTATGATACTTCTTTTTTGGCTACGAAAGATTATGCTTACATGATAAAAGCAGATGAAGACCCTTCTACATATGAAGAGGCAAAAGGTAAAGAAAATTGGGAGAAAGCTATGTAGGAAGAATATGATGCATTGATGGAAAATCAAACATGGGATTTGGTTCCAAAACCAAATAGCCAAAAGATCATTGGATGTAAGTGGTTCTACAAGACAAAAAGATTTGCAGATGGAAGTGTGTCTAGGTACAACGCTAGACTTGTTGTGAAAGGGGCCCGAAACGGGTGGTCTATTGTAAGCATAAGCAAGTGGTGGTATTACTCCCCTAGTGCACAGATGAGAGCGATGATCATCTCCACAATGCATACATCTTCTAAGCATGGGCACTCTCATTGGGTTGTTGGGGTAGCTCCTCTGTCCCTGAACGTTCAACTTCTTTGCTACTAAGTCAGCTATTTCTTCTACATTGTTCTTAGGGTTTGATGTGCTGCTGGCTGAATCTTCACTTTTGATACTACCTTGAGGTATTTTCATATCCTCTGCTAGATTGTCCTCTAGGTCAATACATTCTTTCATACATTCTTGCAAGGTTTGAACTCTTTTCACGTATATCAAAGATCTTAATGATCCATTCAATAATCCTTCCAAAAATAATGACACCATTTTGTTTTGAGTAGGTCTCTCTTCCACTGGACACCTATCCACATACTGCTTGAATCTTCTTGCTGCCAGTCTCACTGATTCCGTAGGAGCTTGTTTAAAGCTATGAATCAACGATGACGAGTTGTTTTTAATTCCAGACTTAGTGGGTTCTTCAATCATTTCTTGATAGACTTGTTCCATGTTTTGAAAATTATTAGGATCTAATGGCTGGAACCAAGCTAGAGCTGTGTCCGTCAAAGTTAGACCAAAAGATTCATATTGGATCAAGAAATCTTCTACTTGTTCGGCTCTGATTACTTGCTTAAATTCAGCTATATGATTGTAAGGTTCACTAGAACCATCATAGTGGTTTCTCATGCATTTGGCAACTTGGATTGGCCTTAATCTCCTTCCTGCTTCAGGTGGTCTAGGCATCATAGGGAAAATTGGTCTTCCTATCGGTATATCAGGTCCTCTTACCACAGGTGGTCTAACTAGGGCAAGAATTCCATTCCATGGGTCAACAGGTGGCTGAGGCCGATAGTGGGGGTTATTTCCAGGCATAGCAAACTGTACGTGTGGTCTGACCGGAATATGTGTTTGTTGTGTTTGTCCTGACTGTTGGAATGAATTATTCTGAGAGGTTCCATGTGGGTTTTGTGAAGTAGTGGCTTGATCCCTCAGGGGAAACACTAGAATGTTCTGATATTTCAACCCGGCTCTTTCAGACTCTATTAGGGGCCAATACCTTCTCTGGTTTTTATCCAAATACGTGATGATGGTGGGGAAGTCAAGATCTTGTAACTCATAGACAGTAACTGGATTAGGGGCTACTTCCCATAATGAAGAGTGGGCTCTAAGGAGATTCTCCATTCCATTGATCAAATACACATCCATTAAGGAGTCATCTTGGGGAACAAGGTCTCCTCTCCAAACCCTAACAATAGTAGATCTCCCTCTAGGTGTGGTCACTTGCTCTTCATTCCCATCTTCATTAAGGTTTGGGGCATTGTCTTCTTCCCCAAGTTCATTGATGTTTTCAAGATGTTCTGTAACAACATACTGGATATCCCTTTTATCCATATAAACTCCTCGTGCATACTTAACTGCTAGCCTAGGCACTATGTAAGCATCTAAAGCTTTCTTCAGTCTGGCCACTGATCGGTTTAGTCCATCTAGGTATATGGGTATCTCATGGTGATTGGTGGTCACATATTCTAAAGATGTCCGATATTCTCCCTCAATAATTGACATCATGCCAATCATTGGTACATTTTTTTGCATATCCTCTAAAGCCACAGAAAATTTTTCCTCTGACTCACTAGAGGTTTCAGAATAATGTGAGTGGCTACTTGGTTCGGCTACACTTCCCACTGAAGAGATCACACTTCTTCGGCTTCCTAGGGTTCTCCCAGATCTCAAGTTCATTCACTTTAAAGTTCTATTTAACCTTAGCCAACCTCTAGCTTTTAGAGTTCTTCACTAAGGGTCAGAATTCTAGACAAATTTGGTTGGGAAAGGACTGACTGTGAAACCTCAAGTCACGATACTTGACCCCAAAAAGTTCACGATACTCGATATCTGTCACACTAGAAGGGTACCACGATACTCAACCTTTGAACCAGACGATACACGATATCTCACAGAAGACGATATACGACACTTGGATGAAGACGATACTCGATACTTGGGTACACGATACTCGATACTTGAGGAAACACGATACACGATACTTGACAGGTATCGTGATCAGAGATCTTGTAATACACGATACACGATATTCACCGAGAAAATGACGATACTCGATACATGAAAAGTATTGCGAGGCAGTTCAAGACGATACTCGATACTCGTCAGGTATCGAGAAAATAGGCTCCGCGATATACGATATCCAGCAAGTATCGCGATTCGAAACTCAGGATACACGATACTCCATGAGTATCGCAACCTAAATTTCACGATACACGATATGCGATATCCAACAAGTATCATGAGAAATTCTCAACGATACTCGATACTTGACAAATATCGCGAAGAGTTACCCTCACGATACACGATATTGCCCAGGTATCGCGATCGGAGATTCACGATACACGATACTCGACAAGTATCGTGGTCTGAATTTCACGATACGCGATATATGACAAGTATCGTGAGGATTTCTCAACGATATACGATATTAGACTAGTTCAAGTATCGTGATACTCGACCACAGGAGTTCACGATACCTAGGTATCGCGATACCTGAACCGCAGGAGAACACGATACTTGGCCTTTTTTCGGTTTTTTACAAGTATTTTTTGGATTTTGAGTACCTAAGCATTATATTAGAGTGCATCTACCCTCTCCTCTAAACCTAGATCACCAACATACACTCTCTTTTTCCCTGTCTAACCTTTCACGATACTTCTCGCAGGTTCTTCTACTGAAATGTTTATTTTAGTTGGGAATGATGATTGAATGATGAATGTGCTTACCTTGGAAACTCTCTTTCAACTCTCCAACCACTCCTACTCGCCTACGTAGCTCAGTCACCCCGATCTCCAACCACGATACTCAACTACAGACTTTCGCGATACTTGTTCGAGAGACAAGTAATTTGAACAATGAACAATTTTTGGGTTTTATAATTTTTGAAAAAGATTCTCCTAACTACCAAGACCAACAAGAGAAAGGTTAAAAGCTACTCTAATTTCCTAGCTACTCCCTTCTTCCTCCTCCTCTACTCACTCCACTCACTTCTCTAATCTAACAACTTACTACATACACTCCAAGAGTGAGAAGTAATAAGTGCGGGTGAATGTGACTCACCAAAGAAGAGAAAATCACCATTCCTCCACTCACTTCAATGCAAAAAGCTACTTACCATCACACGAATGCCTCGATTTGATTCGACACTCCCCGGCAACGGTGCCAAAAAAACGTGTGTACCTAAGAACCAACATAGGGACTTGTGGAGAAAGAGACTATACCTCAATCCCCCTCAAGTGCATATAGTGGGGATTCATGCTTTAATTATCAATCCGATGAGTATCAAAACCTAGCCGAGTGTATGAAGACATGCATTCAAATGACGATCAATGCAAATGAGTTACTCAAAGAGTGCAAACAAGGCAAAGACTATTCCAATCAAGCTTCAACTGTCAGTCATGGTGTCACGACACTTGGTGCAGCAGCCAACAGTAAATTGAGCTTTTCTCTCAACTCTAAACTTCAGGTATAGCAAATAGCATATGCATTTTAAAGCTCTCAAGAAGACGCATCCAATGGTGGTATTTTCACTCAATTCTGATGCTTCTACTTCACGTTATGAGCAAAATACTGAGTCACGAGAATGACCTTCCTACACTTGAGCACTTCCTACACTTCACATACACCTTAACCACAGCAAACAAGCACCTTCATGGATAGACAACACTTCCTAACACTCTTTTCAAGCAACACACATGCATACAAGCTCACAAAGAAGATGATACAGAGAAGAGAAGACACAAATTCGAATTTTTGTGCTCTTGATTCTCATAATGGCAAAAAGTCTTTACAAAGAGTCACCAATTGACTTATATACACGTGCCCTAAAAATGGTCCTTTCACACAAGAGACCGACACTTTATTCACTAAAAGACTAATTTCCTACTAATTTACATGGGTAAGCTACTAATCTTCTGTGGGGATGCATCTAGAGGACTCCTCTAGTGCATTTACAACAGAAATTATGTTACAAGAATGGTTATAATACAAAAATTGGGTGTCCAAATCGGAAAAATTTTGGGGCCCTTCTTTTTCTCTGCCTTGTGCTCTCTTTGCTCTGCAATAGGAGCTAACAAATGTCTCCTTAGTACATGAAAGTAAGGGTTGAATAACATCTTCCACAAAAACAACATCACAGCTAACTAGATTGCATTTAGTCTCTGGATGATACAGATGATAGCCTTTTCTTTCAGAACTATACCAACAAAAATACATTTGACTAATTTATCATCCAATTTTCAATGATGTTTTTCAAGCACTAATGCTTATGACAAACAACCAAAAACATGCAGATGAGCAATAGATGGCTTGCCACCATGCCCAGCCTCATATGGAGTGATGAAGTGTAGCGCTTTATTGGGACACCTGTTCAGTACATATGTTGCACACATAATAGCATCAAGCCAGAAACTATGTGGTAAAGCTTGACTCTTGACCATACACTGTGCAATCTCCATGAATGACCTATTCTTTCATTCAGCAACTCCACTTTGTTGAGGTGTATATGGCATTGTACACTGATGTTTTATCCCACGTTCAGCCAAAAATGCATTAAAGTCAAAAGACATATATTCCCCCGTTGATTAGAATGGGGGGTGCCCATTTTACATGTTGACAGCTTTTCAGCCAAAAGCACAAACTACTTGAAGCATATAAACACTTTTGACTTTGCCTTCAATGGATTTACCCATGCATGCCTAGAAAAATCATCGATGAGAGTCACGAAGTAAAGATAGTTCCCAAAAGAAGGTATCTGCATAGGACCATACACATCACTATGTACAAGCTGCAATTTCTGAGTAGCCTAAATTGAACCATCTTTTGGAAAGGAAGAACACTACATTTTGCCCAAAATACAGCCTTCACATGCATGTTTACTGGGTGCCTCAAGTTTGGGCAAAGAGGACACCATTTTAGATTTTTGCAGGCATAGCAAACTAACAAAATTTAGATGATCAAGATGTGCATGCCAAAGCTTTGCATCTGACAAAGCTTGAGAATCATGTATTGCACATGCCAAATCATTTACAGATCTTTCATAGTCTATGAGCTTGCCCACGACATAAAATGCCAGAAGCAATAATGACATCGCCATTCGACCGATCATGAACTATACATTTGTCATCAACAAATTTCACAACCAAGCCAGTCTTGGCTTATGCAGAAACTGATAACAGGTTTTTTTTTATCCCTAGCACAAACAAAGCATCTTAAAAAGTGAAAGAACCACCATCAACAATAGTCAAAATGATCTCATCAACTCCCATAACAGGATAGGAGGAGTTGTTAGCGCATGTAAGAGTATTCCCTGTAGGGGTAGGCTTGAGTGAAGAAAGAAACTACGTTGCGAGGTAATATGTTTGGTCGCCCCACTATCAAAGTACCAAACATCTCAGTCTATTGTAGACATGCACTCCTCATGAGAAGATGGGTCAAAATTGAAACAGTAGTAAATGCCCATTCTTCTTCCTGCATAAGATTAGCAGACTTCGTTTTCAGTGTATATGCCTCTGCAACAACCATTCTAGCCTCTTTCTTCTTTGCCGCTTTAGCAGCCAATTTTGGACAACTCCCGATGACATGATCATTTGCTTTACAGTATTTACAAAACAATTTTTGCTTTTCTGATTTCTTCTCATCTTTGTCTTCCTTCTTTGAATATGCAACACTTGAAGATTTCTTCTTACTAGTAGAAGAGCTCCATTTACGTTTGCCTTTTTGACTAGCGAGGAAAGCTTGATCTGCAACATGCATAATAGACTTGTTCTACCTAAACTGGTCTTCCAGCAAGAGAACAGAGACTACTCCTCAAATAACAAGGCATTTGGATTGCCTTTCATCATCAAACAAAGAGTAGAAGCAAAACTTTGATAGGAGTTAGGAAGACCATTCAGAATGATCTACACAAGTGAGCTATCTGGTATAACTTCATCAGTAGAAATCAACTATTCTTTCAAATCCTTGATCTTTGTGAGAAAATTGTCCATAGAATCACCTTCATTCATGTGCTCACTCTCTAATTGTGTTAGGAGGTAAGCAACATGAGCCTCATTCCTAGCTTGGTACAATGTGGTAAGTGTATCCCAAGCATCCTTAGCTATTCTACAAGAGTGAAAGTGAGGAATAATGGCACGTTTGACAGACAAAGCTATCAATGCATGTACCAGAGCATCTCCATCCCAACAGATTTTCTCTATAGTAGATGCAACAAAAATAGCACCAAAAATAAGAATCTAGAGAATATCATCATCTTCGACCATCTCCATCAGATCTAGCACGTGTACTTGTAAGACCTGTATTCGCATGTGTAACAAGACATCTTTCAAGACCCTGCACAATATTCCATAGTCCTTTTGTGACCAATACATGATGCATCATATAAGCCCATAATGGGTAGTTGGTACCATTAAACATATCCTCAACAATCAATATCCGGAATACATCACTGCTTTCAGCCATGGTTGATGACTAAAATACCTTGATGCAAAAAATTGATTGTATCTCAAAAAGTTGAACAGAACTACCCAGACAAATTCTACTAAACCTGTAGCAGACTTTGAGATGCTTATACTGGCAAATCAAAAATGGTATATACCTTTGATCTCTAAAATGCCCTCACTATGCTTACCAAATTTCGTGCGATTATGAGACTGCAATCGTAGAGATGTAGACAACGCCCTAGATGAAGTAGCGACCTGCTCTCATACCAATTGTTGGAGTTAGATGTCTGTGGAAGCACACAAACAACACAAGGAAGAAGAAGAAGCTTGGAGCACAACACACAAGGCTGAATGTATTACCACTAGAATGTATAAAGATAAATAGCATGTTAGGGCAGTAGGCATATATACAAGCTGGGGAAAAAAACCTCCTAAAGAGGGAAAAAAGTGCTCGGACCATCCTAGAGTGTTTACACACATCACGACCTAAATATATCAACAATGACCATGATGACTTCAAGGTGTTCTGTATATGTGATGGAGCTCTAGTGATGGATGGCACCGACAAGGCCATGCATCAATGCATATGGCAACTGCGCTCCATATAGTTTGGATACTCTATCATGGTGAAATAAAGTGAAAAAGACAAAGATGAAAAGAAATTATATCACAGAGTCCACCTATCACGAGTATCGACCACCACTTGGGCACCTTGTTGTCAGCTCATAGTGGATTCAACACACAACACATGAGGTGATGTCCAGAGGCTCGTGATGCTTTCAAAGCAGGCTTATCAAAGCCTGTATGATTAGAGGTTGAGGAGTGGGATATGATCGGCGATGAGCAGTAGCAAACTCCTGACCAATATCGTTAGTAGCGAGATGTTAAGCACGTGATGTATGTTCATCTAATATTTTGCATATTTGTTTTAGGATTTGGCAATGGATCATCCTCGAAAACGAGAAAAGGAGGCTTATGGATATCTGTTGGAGATAGACGTCTGCGGAAGCACGTGAACAGCACAAGGAAGAAGAAGAAACTTGGAGCACAAACACACAATACTGAATGTATTACTAGAGAATGTACAAAGATAAGTAGCCCATTAGGGCAATAGGCGTATGTACAAGCCGGGGGAAAAAAACCTCCTAAAGAGGGAAAAAAGTGCCCCGGCGGTCCTAGAGTGTTCACACACATCACTACCAAAATATATCAACAAATCCCCCCTAGGAGTGATGCGGTGAACAAGGAGCTGGCACTCATGTATAAGGAAGTGCCAAGCTATGTGGAAATCACTCCACAAAAGGAAGTAAGCCCAAAGCTTTGCGGAAAGCTTCAAACTTCTCCCTAGGCAGAGCCTTCATGAAAAGGTCTGCAATGTTCTCCTGCGTGGGCACATATGCCAAGCTGATCTCCCCAGCAGAGAACCTCTCCCTGACATAGTGATAATGCACCTCAATGTGCTTAGTGCGAGCATGGAACACAGGGTTCCTCGCAACTGCCAATGCGCTCTGACTGTCAATGAAGATGGTGGTGGCAGAAGACTGGCCAACACCCAAATCAGCCATAAGGCGTCCAAGCCACACACACTCAACAGTGGCTATGAAAGCTGCCCTATACTCAGCCTCACAACTGGAAGTGGCCACAGTAGGCTTCTTCTTGCTCAACCAAGATATACATGAGCTACCAAGCATGAAGCAAAAACCACTACTGGACACACGAGTGTCATAGCAACCAGCCCAATCTGAGTCAAAAAAAGCATGCAAATCTGGCGGTAGTGATCCCCCCTTGGGATAAAACAACCCAAGTAGCCGAGTACCACTCAAGTAGCGAAAGATGCGCTTAACCGCTTTCCAATGAGTGACTCCTGGGCAATGCATAAACCTGCTCATCTGTGAGACAGCAAACTGAATATCTGGCCGAGTAATGCATAAGTAAATCAAGCATCCAACAACCTGCTGATAGAGAACAGCATCAAATGCATCTCCAGCATCATGAAGACTGAATCGTAAACCTGTCTCCATAGGAGTGGCAATAGGCTTACAGTCTTCAAGGCCAAAACACTGCAATAATGTGTCAATATATTTCGTTTGACACAAAGCCATTCCACCATCAACATGCATAAACTGAATGCCCAAATAGTGATGCAAATGCCACAAATCAGACATCTCAAATGAGGCATGCAAATCAGCCTTAAAATCAGCAATATGTGTCTCAATAGGACCAGTGAGCAGCATGTCATCAACATAGACAACAATGATCAGAAGCACATCATTAGCACGTTTAACATATAAGGTGCTTTCAGTTGGACTGTTCTCAAAACCATGTGCAACCAGATAGGCATGTATCTTCTCATACCAAGCACGTGGTGCTTGCTTTAAACCATATAATGCCTTCTTTAACCTGCAAACCTGGTTTTCATGCCCTTTCTGCACAAAGCCACGGGGCTGAAAAACATACACTTCTTCATGCAAGTCACCATTCAGAAATGTTGTTTTAATGTCCAACTGATGTACATTCCAACCATGATGGGTGCAAGTGCACAAATGCTCCGAACAGTAGTCATAGGGCATGTAGGTGCAAAGGTCTCATCAAAATCAATGCCTCTTTCTTGTGCATAACCCTTTGCAACAAGCCTAGCCTTATACCTGTCAACTGTACCATCAGGTTTACGCTTCAGCTTGTATACCCACTTAGTGCCAATGGCCTTCTTGCCAGGAGGCAAGTCACATAAAGACCATGTACCATTCTTCATTATAGCATCATATTGAGATTGCATAGCAGCCATCCAATTTTCTGAATTTTGTGCTTCATCAAAAGAAACAGGCTCATTCTCATCACAGAGACTAGATGCAGCCATAGCATAGCAATCTGATGCAAAGGAGGCACTATGAGAGCCTGAACGAGTACGATATGACAAAGGTGCATCTAATTTGTTGTCACGCAAAGTCTGCACCAGCCATTTTGGCATAGTTTTTGCCTGCTCAATATCAGCTCTCTCATCAGCAAGGGCATCATGTAAATCTGCATCAGAAATGGAATGATCTGCATCATCATATGAAACCTGCAAAGGCTGAGAAGTTGCCTCATTAGGACCACCACTAGCCTGTCCACCTATAAAAAGAGGCATCAAAGTATCATACATGTCTTTGGAGCTAACAAATGTCTCCTTAGTACATGAAAGCAATGGCTGAATAGCATCTTCCACAAAGACAACATCACGGCTAACCAGAATGTGTTTAGTCTGTGGATGATACAGACGATAGCCTTTACTTTCAGAAATGTACTCAACAAAAATACATTTTACTGCCTTATCATCCAATTTTCTGCGATGTTGTTCAGGCACTAATGCATATGCCAAACAACCAAAAACACGTAGATGAGCAACAGATGGCTTGCGGTCATGCCAAGCCTCATATGGAGTGATAGACTGCAACGCTTTAGTGGGACACCTGTTCAGTACATATGCTGCACACATGACAGCCTCAAGCCAGAAACTATGTGGTAAAGCCTGACTTTTGACCATGCACCTCGCCATCTCCATGAGTGATCTGTTCTTTCGTTTAGCAACTCCATTCTGTTGAGGTGTATACGGCACTGTACACTGGTGTTTTATCCCAAGTTCAGCCAGAAATGCATTAAAATCTGAAGACATATATTCCCCCCCTCGATCAGAACGAAGGGTGCCCATTTTACATGCTGACAGATTTTCAGCCAAAACCAAAAACTGTTTGAAGCACATGAACACTTCGGACTTTGCTTTGAGTGGATATACCCATGCATGCCTGGAAAAATCATCAATGAAAGTCACGAAGTAAAGGTAATTTCCAAAAGAGGGTGTCTGCATAGGACCACAGACATCACTATATACAAGCTGCAATTTCTGCGTAGCCCGAACTGAACCATCTTTTGGAAAGGAAGAACGTTGCATTTTGCCCAAAATACAACCTTCACAAACATGTTTTCCAGGTGCCTCAAGTTTGGGCAAAGAGGACACCATTTCAGATTTCTGCAGGCGTAACAAACTAGCAAAATTCAGATGACCAAAGCGTGCATGCCAAAGCTTTGCATCTGACATAGCCTGAGAATCATGAACTGCACATGCCGAATCATTCATAGATCTTTCATAGTCTATGAGGTTATATAGCCCACGACATAAAATGCCAGAAGCAATAATCACATCGCCATTTGAGAGATCATGGACTGTACACCTGTCATCAACGAATTTCACAACCAAGCCAATCTTGGCTAATGCAGAAACTGATAACAGGTTCTTTTTTATCCCTGGCACAAATAAAGCATCTGACAAAGTGAAAGAACTACCATCAGCAGTAGTCAGAAAGATCTTACCAACTCCCATAACAAGATAAGAGGAGTTATTGGCGCATGTGACAGTATTCCCTGTAGGGGCAGGCTCGAGTGAAGAGAAGAAACTGCGCTGCGAGGTAATATGTTTGGTCGCCCCACTGTCAAAGTACCAAATATCTGAGTCTACTGCAGACATGCATTGATCATGAGAAGATGGGTCAAAACTCCAGACATTAGTAAACGCCCATTCTTCTTCCTGCACAAGATTTGCAGACTCTCTTTTTGGTGTAGAGGCCTCTGCAACAACCATTCCAGCCTCTTTCTTCTTTGCCTCTTTAGCAGCCAGTTTTGGACAGTTCTTTATAATATGATGATTTCCTTTACAGTACTTACAGAACAATTTCTGCTTTTCTGATTTCTTCTCATCTTTATCCTGGTTCTTCGATTGTGTAGCATTTGCAGATTTCTGCTTACTAGTAGAAGAGCTCCATTTTCCTTTGCCCTTCTGACTAGCCAGGAAAGCTTGATCTGCAACACGCATAATGGACCTGTTCTGCCTGGACTGATCTTCCTGCAATAGAACAGAGACTAATTCCTCAAATGACAAGGCATTCGAATTGCCTTTCATCATCAACCGAAGAGTAGAGGCAAAACTCTGATATGAATCAGGAAGACCATTCAGAACGGTCTGCACAAGTGAGCTATCTGGTATAACCTCATCAGCAGAAATCAATTGTTCCTTCAAGTCTTTGATCTTTGTAAGAAAACTGTCCATAGAATCACCTTCATTCATGTGCTCACTCTCCAACTGTTTTCGGAGGTAAGCAACAGGATCCTCATTCCTAGCCTGGTACAAAGTGTTAAGTGTATCCCAAGCATCCTTTGCTGTTTTGCAAGTGCGAATATGAGGAATAATAGCATGTTTGACAGACAAAGCTATCAATGCATGTGCCTAGGCATCTCTGCCATCCCAACGAATCTGCTCTACAGTAGGTGCAACAGAAACAGCAGCACGAACAGGAATCTGTGGAATATCATCTTCGACACCATCTTCATCAGCTCCAACACTTGTATTTGCAGTACCTGTCGTTACAGGTGTAACAGGACGTCTTTCAACACCCTGCACAATGTTCCACAATCCTTTTGCAACCAGTACATGTCGCATCATATAAGCCCATAATGGGTAGTTGGTACCATCCAACTTATCCTCAACAGCCAACGTACGGAATACATCACTGCTTTCAGCCATGGCCGGTGACTAAAATACCTTGATGCAGAAAATTGACTGTATCTCCAAAAGTTGAACAGAACTGCCGAGACGAGTTCTGCTAGACCTATAGCTGACTTTGAGACGCTTAAATTGGCGAACAGAAACTGGTATATACCTTTGGCACAAAAGGACAAAATAGCCTACACAAGCACTGCGATAGTGCGTTCGGAGGCCGAAACGAGCTCAGATCGCGATTTCGGCACCACAAAGCGAAGATGTTTAGATCTCGGAAACACCCTGAGTATGCTCACCAAATTTCGTGCGAATCTGAGACTGCAAACGGAGGAGTGTCGACGGTAGCCTAGAAGAAGCGACGACCTGCTCTGATACCAATTGTTGGAGATAGACGTCTGCGGAAGCACGCGAACAGCACAAGGAAAAAGAAGAAACTTGGAGCACAAACACACAATACTGAATGTATTACTAGAGAATGTACAAAGATAAGTAGCCCATTAGGGCAATAGGCGTATGTACAAGCCGGGGGAAAAAAACCTCCTAAAGAGGGAAAAAAGTGCCCCGGCGGTCCTAGAGTGTTCACACACATCACTACCAAAATATATCAACAATATCATCATGGATTAGTTGCACCATTGGAGGACTTGGAGGGATCCCGTGTGGTCGTTTCATGGAAGCATCTATGATGAGGTGAGCTTATAAACTTGGTTTGGTATTTTTTAGCTGTTGTTTATAAATATCATATCAATTTGTCTCATTTCATGAATGTCCTTTGTTGCAAGACTGCAGATCTAGATGGTTTGATCCCTCTAGGCATATGTATGGTAGTCGTGTGCCATAATTTTATATTTGGCTCATATATGGCAGTAGTGCATCACAATTTTGTATTTGGTTCCTATATGGCAGTGATTTGCCACATTTTGTATTTGGCTCATATATGGTATTGGTTTGCCACACTTTTATACATGGTTCATTTATGGAATATATATCGCTTTTGTACATGCTTTATTTATGGAATATCTCTTTTGCACATGGTTCATGGTTCATTGTGCTCATCTCTTTTATGTTCATGTGTTTTTCTTTATCAAATCATGTTTTGATTGTCAATCATGTAAACCCTAAATCGACAACCACTAAAGTACATGTCACATGTACTCAGTTCTTTTTAGGCAAAGTGTATTGTCTTTTGCTAAACAACAACACTCTAATATTGCTACAGCAAGAGACAACATGCTCTTCCTAAAAAAAAAAATTGTAGATATATTCATCGGTATAGGCAACGATATGAGCCTCGATATGTCTAGGAATACACACACCTATACCCATGCTTTTGCCCAAGGACTTATCGACACTTATACTAATGATATACGGACACATATAGCATCGGGATACATATGGATACCTGTACTCGCAGAGATCTATCGGAGCCTTATAGCAAAAGGTATTGGGAAATTATCGACACTTATATTGGCACCTATACCAGCACTTATACCGACATTCTGGTACCAGTACCTATACCGACGCTAAGGAAAATACTCTCATATAGTTGTGTAGATATAAGGGCCAGTATACCCCCTGATATGATGTAGTGGTTTGCACTCTTGGTATCAAATTAAATGATTTTTATAGGAAATTTCCTTCATCCAAAGATGGATGGCTTTGGCTCTAGCTAGATTGGCGAGGCCTTTGCAATTGAGGGAAACATAGGAGATGGAGGACTAATTCATTTCTTGAAATTTTTGAGAGGTTTAACTATGGATCCTAACGTTTTGACTACCTCCTTTCTTTTCTGTTTCATTTCTTAGAATTTTTGGGAGGTTTAACTATGGATCCCAATGTCTTGACTACCTCCTTTCTTTTTTGCTTGGATGATTGGGATATGAGGGAGAGGGGGTCTCTTTCATTGGGACATGTGAACACCTTCATTCTCTTCTCTACAATGAGGGGATTCATGATATCTTTTTACATCCTTACAATTTAGAAGACCCTAAAAGTGACTTTAATTAGGACCTTAGGGGCTTGTTTTGAATTATTCTAGTTGGGGATTTGAAAATCAATTGAATCATTCTGGAATGAGGCCCCTTCTCCCTTCATTTCTCACCTAGGATCCACGCTTGAGTTCATCATGCATGACTAAAGGCACTCAAAGGTCTATTCTCATTAGGATACAAACCACTATCATTGGAGGGATGATTTTCCTTCCTCTAGACTCTCATCAAGGAGAAAGGGGTTGAAGTTGTCCTCAAGAAGGACTTCAATGGGGTTGACGACTTTTGAACTCTTTTTGTCAGCTAGTTTAGAGGTTTCATTCTTCTTCACTAATGTTGACACCCCATTTACTTGGACTATGACAATAGGATGGTTGGTAACTATACGCTTAGCTTGCAGATTTTCCAAAGGGGATAGTTTTTAATGAGGTTTGCTTTCTTGTAACAATTGAAACAAGCATTGGGATGCTTACAATACCTGAGCTTTGAGAATTCAATAGCTGACCATCAGAGTCCTTGATAACAAGAGTGAGTTTCAAGTCTTTATACGGATCTATCAAAAGACTCTTCCTATCAAACCCCCAAGCTTATCACGCGAGGGATCATATTATACCAAAAGGTCAATGAGATCTCCCAGATGGGAATCTAGGTAGACCTTGGGGCTCTGGGATAATATCTCGAGAACCACTTAAATACTAAGGTAAGTATAGATTTCATCAACCAATGACCCATGGTAATGATGCTTAAAGAGTTATTACCATCTAAAAAAAGAACCTAACAAAAAAGTAATTGTCAAGCAAGTACTTAATGTTATGAACAAAGAGACCTCTTGACTCCTAGTTCGCCTTGATCCACGATGTGAGAACTTATTGGGTCGGCCTTGGCGCATGGCAAAGACCAACAACTACTATGTCGATGAGCTGACTTTTTTTTTTGTTTTTTCAAAGGAAGTTAAACAACAACCTAATCTCCTAGACTTTAATTAATAGAAAAAACACATGTACAAGAAAATGGCTTAGTACTCATGTGACCCCTGAAATCCCACAAAGCAGGCTTACATTGCTAAAGAGCTTCACAAAGAAGGTTGATCATCCTCTCATCCCCTTCATATGGTGCCCATTTGCTCTTGATCTTGTTGTTCTCGAGGAAAAACACTCTATGATGTATAAAAGGTAGTGGTTTCTTACAATTGAAAATTCTTTTTCCTAAAAGGAAAATGGACTTTTCTATCAACCATTCTTAAGGAGGGCTTCCAAAATTGGCTACAAGCCTCTCTTTCTAGATCTTCCAGACGGTCTTGCATCTAATTGCATTCTAGAATGATGAGGAGCATCCGGTTGCTTCTCCTAGTAAAGGTGGTTTTCTGCTTGTTTCCAATTGATTTGTCCTTGTAGCAATAAGATTTTTTGAAGGGTCCGCGAGAGCAACTTTGACTTTGGACATGAGAAAAAGAGGTGTCATAAGTCCTCATTGCCATGTAGGCACCCTTTGCACCATGGGGGGCCTTGCAAATTTTGTGAGCCCTTACATTGGTCTGAAATCCCCGGTGAAGAATTTGCCACATAAGCATTGACTTTTTTATTTCAATGAGAGGATGCCAAATGGATTGAAACTTAAATTCCCATCGCAAGCTCGACCAATTAAGGCACTACTTACTATTAAGCATGACATAGAAGTCTTAATCTCATCAGGAATATCTGAATTTTGTGAAGGCTTTTGCCAAGATAAAAAGCTACTTGAATCAATGATTGATGTAGCATCGCCGTTATCATAGAATATGTTTCAATGTTTATCTTATGAGCATCCATGTCTTCTTTCCGGTTTTTTGAAGCATGTGAGGAATAAGTATGAGAGGTTGGAGAAAGTAACCTATTGCTTAGCACCTTCTATGAATGTTTTAGGGATGATGGCATCCCAACCCCCTCTAGCTCAGGCTTGGATTTTTTTTTTTAAATGGAGGTTCAGGTGAAGCCTAAAAAAATGGATATTCAGAAGAAGTATACTCCCTCATACTTTAACTTTGAAATTGCAACTGTACAAGTGAACATGCATATTACGCATTGGATTTTTTTTTTTTAATGAAGGTTCAGAAGAAGTCTAAAAAAATGGAGGTTCAGATGAAGTCTACTCCCCTGAACTTTAACTTTGAAATTGCAACTGTACAAGTGAACATGAATAGTATGCATGGGACCCCCGTATCTCACAAAGCAAGGGTTCGACTGCCCAAAGGCGACACAAGAGAGAAATCGTTTCAACTGAAAATAACATGATTTACAACTAGCCTTAGACTCATATTGTCCTATTGTAAGTGAGGATTGAACCTTCACCCCCGTCTCAAGAGACAAAAGATCTAACCAACCCAGGTACGAGAAACTCACGAGTCACGAGACTCTGGAGAAGCCTAAATCACAATCTGACAACTAGGGTGATCGCCATGGCTTTGGTCGACGATGCGCAAGCTCTTGCTCTTGTTCACAAGCACTTAAAAGTCCGACCATCGTCGTGACGCATGTGAGAAGTAGAGACGAACGATGACGTCCTCACACAGTAGAGCCACTTACGAGATCGATGACGTTCTCAAACAGTAGAAGACACTCCTAAGATCGATGACCGCCTCCACTTGAGTGGCTGTTGCAGGAGAGTACGGAATGCCCATCGCGGAGAGCATCGTGTAGGGACGTGCCCTCCCCCAAAGGCGACCTCAACCACTAGAAACAAATCACGGCCTCGAGAATTGCTCAGTAGCTGGTCGAGGAGACTCAGGAGAGTACCCATCCCGGAGAGCTTTGTGTAGGGGCATGCCCTCCCTCAAAGCGTTAGTGCTTGATTACTGGAGAACTATGGGTTTCTTTTGTTTTTTAACTCAGAGGAGAATCGAAGCTCCATTTAAGAAAGGGCGCTTTGAGACTCATGTGATCTTTGGAAGCTGTCTCTCGCTTTGAAAATTGAATCCACATGCGCAAGGCTGTGCTCTGTTACCAGCTGCTAAAAGGATGATTTGCTGATAAGCACACTTCGCACGGCTTCCTTCGTGCTCACTCGGAGGAAAAGCACCGCGAGAAGCTCACGATCCCCATGGCTTTGGTCGACGTTGAACAGACTCTTGCTCTTCTTCACAAGCACTTGAAATTCTGACCACCGTCTGTCGCACGTGACCGCTCATCGACCGCCGCTCACAAATTTTGTAAGCTGCCAACGCATCAATGGCGCCGACCAAGTAGAGACGAACGATGACGTCCTCATTCAGTAGAGCCGCTTACGAGAAGAAGGCATTCTCAAACAGTAGAAGACAATCCTGAGATCCATGGCGGCCTCAACCACTAGAAACAGATGCTGCTGCTGCGTTAGACCATTCATGCTTGTCGGTGACCAGTTTTCTTTAGTGCTGTGCCGTTTGCAACTTTTCTACTATCTAACAAAGTAAGTTTTCTTTAGTGGGGCCAGAAGTTAAATTTTTTTCTGCTTCTCAGAGCAGCGAGTTAGGGTTTTCTCGCAAGTTCTCTAAGGAGCTCACAGGGACTTCTCGCCCCTCCTAGGGCTTGGCCCTCTTCTGCTCGCACTCTGCCCTCCTCCCCGAGGGGAGGTATGGCGTTACATGATGCTCTGAGGAATGGCTACATCGACATTAAAAAATCTGAGCAGCGTGCTGGATCGTCTATTCTTCCCTTCCATGATCTACCGCTTCAACAAAACAATAACGTGGCAACAGTCGAAGGCTCCCTGAGGCAGCCTCCTACCTTAAGTGCCTCCTCCATCATGCAGGTAAGTCCTGTCAAGGCCTAGCCAGTACTAAGGCTATCTAGCCCTAAAGATACTGAGAACGGCACCACGGTTCCAAGATCATACTCTCAAGCTGCTACGAATGCCCATCCAGGTCTTTTCTCTCTATTCAATATTCCGACGAACTCAGGTAACCCCTTTCCTATTCATCTATCGGTAGACAAAGGTAAACAAAAGGTGGTTCAATGTGAAACCTTGGGGAATAGCCCTGGATGTAGTGATCACCCAAACAAGATTAACCTAGATTTTGACATGCCTAATAGAGAAGACTCCACCCTGGTTATTGACAGGAACTCTCTAGACGACTGGCATAACTAGCTATATTAAAAAGTTGTAGTGGGTTTGTGCCATGGCCCCAGGCCTCCTCATGAAATGCTTAAGGTTTGGCTTAAAATAAACTCAGAAAACAAGGGCTTGCAGGTTAAGCACGTCCATAACCTTCCCAATAACTATTATTTGTTTTTCTTTGAAGATGCCAAAAGTGCTATTCAGGTCTTGGCTGAAGGCCACTGGCTAATAAGAAATACCCTTATATCTTTTTTTCGTTGGCACCCTGGTTTTAATCCTAGAGGCCCTAAACCCACTAAAGTTCCAGTATGGATCGAGTTCACTTACCTCCCCATTGAGTTTTACCCCTGGATTGAACAGATTGGTAATATTTTGGGCAAGGTCCTTGGTCAAAAACATAGAAGTATCTTCAACCCTAAGTGGGACCCCCAAATCATGATTGAGGTTGATTGCCCAAGATTTTAAGCCTTCGATGATTATCAAAGACTCTGAAGGATGTTTCCTTCATGAGCAGAATATTCCATACAAAAGTCTCCCTAATGCTTGTTTCAATTCTTTTAAACAGGGTCATCTTATCAAGGAATGCCCTCTTCTTGCTAACAATAAAGGGTCCACTGATGCAACCCCCAAGCAAGATCCCAACCCAAAGTGTAAGAAAGATGATGCTACCAATGGCTCGAGTTTCAAAAAATTCATGTATAAAGGAAGGAGAAAAGGACTTCAGCTTAACAAAAACTCACCTCAGCTTGAAAAGGTAAGCAATCCTTTTAGTGTATTGGAAGAATGTCTATAAATAGAGATAACGGATATGGAGGATGTGAATCTGGGTGCTGAAGTTAAAATGGACTCCCCTCATAAGGCTGCTGATGAGCATACTAGCAACCCCCCAATAGAGCCTCAAATGTCTTCCAAAGTTCCAAGTAAGTCTCTATGCTCTTTTTTGGATGATGAAGATTCTCTTGAGTTTAGTCAAGAAGATGCTACCTTTTTTGAGCAACTTAACCGTTTCGACAAGAATAAGTATGACGACCTTCAAATGCATACCTATAGTCCTAACAGTGCAGGATTATCCCGAGATAGTTGTAAGATGCCACATTGATATTTTCCACCCGGAAAAAAAAAGATGTGTAGGTAATAATGAAAGTTTATGTTTAGGATATTTTGATAATGTCTGCAAAATTTTGTAGCAATAAGTTTTTAGATTCTCTCTCTAGAAAGTTATCGCATGAAATTTTTATGTTAATTTTGAGCATGAAGATGAAGGAATTTGAAAAAGTGTTGTATGAGAGAAAGGTAGAGTAGTCTTAGTAGAAAAAAATTTTTAATTTTTTGTAGTTCCTATGTTTTATGTGTCATTTGGTTCCATGAAGATAGGTTAACGAAGATATTTTTCATGTTTTTCATCTCTCTCTAGAATTTTCGATTTTGCAGGGCCCAAAAGTGATATCTGGAAGGCGATTTGGACCTAAGGTGTCTCTAACACTATTGTGCAGATTTAAGAACTGCATATTTTTGTCTCTCACAAGCTTAAGCTAATTCCTCACCATTTTTGAGTTACGGGACTTAAAAAAGTGCCGTTTTCCAACACTTAGAAAAAAAAAAGAGAAGCCTTCATTCATTCATCTTATTCATGTTTGCGGATTTGAAAACACACATGGGTATATGGGTTATTTTTGGATGATTGACATGTGTGTGAGTGTGTTGCAGGGATCACCTCTATTTTTGCAGGTATGATTCTTGAGGTGGACATGAAAAGTAGATGCATGGGCGGTCTGGAAGTCTTGCATGAGACATGCAAAACGACGCTATCTTGGAGCATGCAGATTCTAAGAGTGAGGGTCTAGGAAGGCGTGATTGGTCGTGCACTGGCGAAAGGTGGAGATCCAAAAAGAGAAGATTGAGAGATAGAAAAGGAAGATGGTCGTACAGTCATCACAATCGTTTTTCGGCTTCTGAATTGTGATTGAAATTGGGATTGAGATTGAGATTGAGATTGAGATTGAGATTGTGATTGTGATTGAGATTGGGATTGAGATTGTGATTCTGATTGAGATTGGGATTGAGATCAGCTCGGGGATGGTCGGGTGGATGAGACTTCACATTGAAACTATCTAATAGATTTTGTAACGCAGATCAGAACTACTTGTAAATCTGCACAGATAATAAAATTTTCTCTCTTCTTGTTCTGTGTATACTCTGTTTTACTTCTTTATATCTTGTGGTATCGAGGCTTATTATTCTGTGTGGGATTGTGATTCAAGATTAGGAGACTTGTTACAAGTGGTATCAGAGCAGAGTTGGATTCCGGGACAAGATGTAGGCTTTGAAGAAGAAGATAGAAGAACAAGAGGAGCTTATCTCTAGATTGAATGTAGAATTACATAAAGAAAGATCCAACAAACAAAAAGAGGGTACTGCAAATGCTTTCATGGACCTCAACGATGATGGTGGTAATGGTGTGTGCACATCGAATGTACGTAGAGCTAGACGGCAACAGGAACCCGAAGAGGACGATGATGCAGGTGAATCTACACTTAAGCAAGTGTTTAAAAGAGCAAAATTAAATGAATTTGATGGTGAGAAGAAAATTGGAGAGGATCCTGAAGCATGGATTCACGAACTTCAAGATTTCTTTGATCTCCATGTATTTAGTGAGGAATCAAAAGCAAAGGTGGCAATTCTGCATCTGCGAGGAGTCACAAAACTCTGGTGGAAATCATACATACAGACAAGAACACATGAAGGTCCGATCCTATGAAAAGAGTTTCGAGAGCAATAGAGAATCTTTATAGTTCTCCACATTATCGGATGGAAAAGAAAATGGAATTCTACTCTTTCAAGTAGTATGAGGATGATAGATATAACTTGTCTGTTGAAGAATATAAGGAGAAATTTTTGTGTTTACATAGTATGCACTAGAACTTTTTGGAGATGCCCTGAAAAGCAAGTTTATTGAGGGTTTGCGGGAAGAGCTTCGCTATCAAGTAAAGGGGTCCAGATGTGTAGATTTTCTTGATGCGGTTGCAAAAGCAGAAAACTTTGAGAAGATGGAGAAGTTTACCACGAAAAAGGCATGCAAATCAAGGTTTATCTCAACAGGACATTGACCCCCAAGACCTATTTCAATAAATCAGAATGGATAGAGATCGACTAACTCTATTAACGGTCAAGGAGGAAAAACTAAGCCGAAGCAAACAGATACACCTAAGAAGCAATAAGTTGTGCACTGGCAACGTGATTCTGATCTCTTGGAGTGGGCTAAAAGACTGGGACTTTGTTTTCGATGTGGAGAACAAGGACATCGCACTTTTCAATGTCCAAACAGGCCATTAACCGTTCTATGCGAGCGAAGATACCTCATCTACAAGAAGAAACCATGAGAATTGAGGAAGCGGATGATCAAGGTAAGTGTTCTAGCCCTAGACTTCAATGCATGAAAACTTCTTCTCATTGAAGGGTATTGGTGATTAGGATTATGGGGGACATATCCTCACGTAAGGTTAGTTTCCTGATTGATTCGGGTAGTACAAAATGTTTCCTTTCAGTTAAGTTGGCAGAGGCTTTATGGTTGCATATTGAGATGTAGACTAAAAGACCTATACAGATGGCTAATGGTAGGATACACTATACTCGAGGTTGTATTGAGAATCTTGATTTTATGTTAGGAGAACATACGTTTTTGGGTACCTTCCATGTGATTGAAATGAGCGAATTTGATGTAATCATCGGAATGGACTGATAAGTTCATAACAGTGTCGTGATTGATTGTGAAAGAGGGATCCTTACTTTGAAAATAGAAGGGAAGGAACATCAACTTGCATGCAAGTGTAATTCAAGTTTTTCTCCTATTTCTGCTATAAAGTTTATTAGGGGTATTTGAAAGGGTTATGAGACGTATTTGGTTTATGTGCATGACCTTCAGGAGAAGAAGAAAGAAGAGGAAATACCTGAATATGTTAGAAAACTTTTAGATGAGTACGCAGATGTATTTCCTGATGATGAAAATTGATCATGCTATAGACCTTTATCCAGGAAGTGAGCCTTATTCTAGAGCACCTTATAGGTTCAATATTGATGAATTGAAAGAGTTGAAGCTCCAACTGGATGATTTATTGAAGAAGGAGCTGATAAGGCCTAGTGTTTCACCTTGGGGAGCACCTCTTTTGTTTCATAAAAAGAAAGATGGTTCATACAGACTTTGTATCGACTATAGGGGGTTGAACAAGAAAACCATTAAGAACAAGTATCCACTGCCACACATAGATGAACTGCTCAGCCAATTGAGTGGTACCACAGTATTCACTAAAATTGACTTAAGATCGGGATATCATCAAATTAGAGTAACGTCTGACCGCATAGCCAAAACCGCAACACGATATGGTCATTATGAGTTCACAGTTTTGCCTTTTGGATTGAAAAATGCTCCTGCAACATTTATGTGTTTCATGAATATCTCGATGAATTTATATTAGTTTTTCTTGATGATATTTTTGTGTATTCTAAGGATGATGATGAACATGCATTGCATCTAAGGAAGACTTTACAAAAACTAAGAGAGCATAAACTATATGGTAAGATGAGTAAATGTTTTTTTGCAAAAGGGGAAGTGATTTATTTGGGGAGAGTTGTTTCTAAGGAAGGGATTCATATAGATCCTCAGAAAGTTAAAAGCATAATTGAGTGGCCTACACCCAAATGTGTGAGAGATGTGAGAAGCTTCCTCGGTTTGGCACAAATAGGGCACACATTAGGGAGTTTTCTCGAATTGCAAATCCTCTTACAGAATTGACAAAGAAAAATAGAGAGTTCACATGGAACGATGAGTGTCAAACTGCGTTTGACGAATTAAAATAGAAAGTTATCGAAAATTGTGTGCTAAAGATACCTGAGTTAGGGAAGCTTTTTATTGTTGCATGTGATGCTAGTGGAAGCCAAATTAGATGCGTACTTTCACAAGAAGGGAGGGTAGTGGCTTATGAGTCAAGGAAATTAAGGAAACATGAATGAAATTATACAACACATGACTTAGAAATGCTTGCAGTTGTTCATGCACTTAAACATTGGAGACACTTATTGCTTGGAGTAAAGTTTGAATTAAGAACAGATCATCAGAGCCTTAAATACATATTTACTCAACCTTTACTTAACAATAGACAAAAACGATGGATCCAATTACTAAGTGAATATGATTTTGATTTTAAATACTTACCAGGAAAAGAAAACAAGGTGGCCGATGCTTTGAGTCGTAAACCCTTATGCAGTTCAGTTTCTATTTTATCCTCTGATTTTGATATTGGAAAAGAATTGAAAGAAGATTTATTTTATGCAGCAATCTTGAAATTTTTAGGTATGAATCCAGGTTCTATGTTTCAGGGAAAATTTCATTTGAGAAATAATGATTTGTATTGTAATTCTCGTTTATGTATTTCTTCAGAATCTGTTTTGAAAGAAAAGATCCTACATGAATGTTGAAGAATCACTCACTAATTAGACATAAAGACATGAAAACATATGAAGGATGAAGAAAGACGAAGAGAAGCAAAAACAAAGCATGCAAAAAAATCAAGCCTTAGTGAAGGGACAAATTCACAACTGTAATATAGTTCATAGAAACTTCCAAAATTACGAGTTTTGAGTCTCGGAACAAATATGTATATAAGTGAATTTTGAATAGAAGAATGTATGCGCATGAGAGTTGAGATATAGAAGTACGTACGTATGTAGAGATGAATAAGTAGAACCTGAACTGTCAGGTATTCATCTGTAAGAGAGATGGTAAGGAAGAACTACTCAGAATAGGAGAGTTTTTCATGGCTTTGAGCAAAGTGAGGCCAAGCCATTTTGTACACATCTTCTCTAATAGAAAACACATGTTTGTGTGGAAGAATTTGAGCGCATTCTTCTTGTGTGAAGAAATCTAAGTGATTTCATGTTACTTTGAAAGTTAGTTAACAGTTACAGTTTTCTCAGTGCACATTTTACGGTACTTCTATAAGTTAGATCTCATAGTATAGTGTAAAATTTTTCATGAGTGATAGCTTATCTTGAAGCTACTAGTCTCAACTACAAATTGATTAAAAGAGTTTTGTGAAACGGGACATGTACGTACAGTATTGTGTCTGACAGTAAAGACATTCAGAACTGATGAAGTTTTCTTTCAAACTTCAGATAGAGTTCATTCACTGAAGGAAGCTTAGGTATTAATTCCTTACTTCATTTACAGATATTTGAAGTAACTACAAACAGAATCACAGTTGATTCCGGTAAGATTACGGTGACATTTCGGTAACAGTCCGGTGAAGTTCCTATGATATTCTGGTAAGTTCAAAACACACTTTTGGCACATTTAAGTGGCGAAAAGAATATCAAATAGTAAGTGAATAAAGATTTGTAAAGATTGAAGAAAATCAGATCAGAATTGAAGCCTGAAGAAAAGGCAAATTTTCCTGTAAAGTGAATTTTCATATTTCACTAAATACAGTTATAAAGTTTTCAGTTTCAGAAAAGTTGCTAAGCTACTTATGATTATAGAGGTGTTCTTATATCACTCTAGCTTAGTTCTTGTAATGTGGTGAATTCTGTAGCCTAGTTTCAAGCTCTCGTCGCATTAACAAGTGGTATCAAAGCAGAAAGGTCCTCAAGAGTAAATAGAAGTAAAGATACAAGGAAAGATGAAGAATTCTTCATAAGAAAAGTGAAAGGTGAGGTGATAAAAAAAAAATGGCATCAGAGAAGCATTCTGAAGTCATTCTCAGGGTAAAGGTTTATGAAAGGTAAAATATTTTAACATTATACTCACCGACAGAAACAGAAACAAGAAAACCATGGCATATCATATTTCTATTGACAAATTGGACAGAGATAATTATCCCACATTGGTAATGAGAATGGAAGCCTTACTTATGAGTAAGGACTTAATGATATATGTGATAGGAGAAGAAAAGAAACCTACTTTTGGAGATGACAATCAACCAAAGAAAGAAGAGTTAGAAGGCTTGAAGTTGTGGCAGAAGAAAGATGCAACGGTAGAGGATTCCAAAGTCAACAATACAACAATACCTACTACAATTATGCTTCAAATTAGAAGGAGGATTCAACATTGATAATGAATGAAACTTGTGAAAGGCAAAGTGAAGATCAAAGAGTCTTCTACATTGAATCAGGGTGTAGCAATCACCTGAGTGGCAACATATTCAACTTATTGAAGAAGTTTAACATGGAGAATTGCAGAGAAGCCTCAACACCACTTGAGGTCAATCATAAACTCAGCAAATATGATGGTGCAGAGTTTAAAGATATGAGGAAATATCAATCCTTAGTGGGAAGCTTGATTTATGCTACGCTAACAAGACCTGATCTTAGTTATGCAGTAGGAGTTCTCTCACAGTTTATGCATTCTCTGAAGGATCAACATTGGGTTGCAGGACAAATAGTTCTTAGATATATAAAAGGAACCACAAAGGAAGGATTATATTATCCTTTTACATCAGATATAAAGCTGAGAGCATACAGTGACTCGGATTGGGCAGGAAGTCAAGATGACAGAAGGTCAACACATGGGTATATGATATACCTAGGAGATAAGCTTGTCAGCTGGTGTTCAAAGAAGCAGCATACAGTGGCTTTATCGTCAATTGAAGCTGAATATAAAGGACTTGTGGAAGCAGCTAAAGAAGTGATATGGATGCAGACCTTGTTCAAAAGCTTGGGGATTGATCAAGGTATACCTATCATACATGCAGATAATATGAGTTCATTGTATGTTGCAACAAATCCAGTATTTCATTCAAGAACAAAGCATATAGAGATTCAATATCATTTCCTGAGGGAAAAGGTAATGGAGAAGGAGATTGAAATAGTATACATCCTACAAAAGATCAGATTGTAGATACTATGACAAACAGCTTGGATGGAGTAAAGACAAGTAGGTTCAAAGAAATGGCAGGAATAAAAGAAAAGAAGAATATATGAAAGATCAGAGGATGCTAATTAGTGATTGAGGGGGAGATGTTGAAGAATCACTCACTAATTAGACATAAAGACATGAAGAGATATGAAGGATGAAGAAAGACGAAGAGAAGCAGAAACAAAGCATTCAGAAAAATCAAGCCTTAGTGAAGGGACAAATTCACAACTGTAATATAGTTCATAGAAACTTCCAGAATTACGAGTTTTGATCTCGGAACAAATATGTATATAAGTGAGTTTTGAATAGAAGACTGTATGCACAAGAGAGTTGAGATATAGAAGTACGTACGTATGTAGAGATGAATAAGTAGAACCTGAATTGTCATGTATCCATCTGTAAGAGAGATGGTAAGGAAGAACTACTCAGAATAGGAGAGTTTTTCATGGCTTTGAGCGAAGTGAGGCCAAGCCATTTTGTACACATCTTCACTAATAGAAAACACATGTTTGTGTGGAAGAATTTGAGCGCATTCTTCTTGTGTGAAGAAATCTAAGTGATTTCATGTTACTGTGAAAGTTAGTTAACAGTTATAGTTTTCTCAGTGCACATTTTACGGTACTTCTACAAGTTAGATCTCACAGAATAGTGTAAAGTTTTTTATGAGTGATAGCTTATCTTGAAGCTACTCGTCTCAACTACAATTTTATTAAAAGAGTTTTGTGAAACGGGACATGTATGTACAGTACTATGTCTGACAGTAAAGACATTCAGAACTAATGAAGTTTTCTCTCAAACTTCAGATAGGGTTCATTCACTGAAGGAAGCTCAGGTATTACTTCCCTAATTCATTTACAAATTTTTGAAGTAACTACAAATAGAATCACAATTGATTCCGGTAAGATTACGGTGACATTCTGGTAACAGTCCGGTGATATTACGCTAAGTTCAAAACAAAGTTTTGGCACATTTAAGTGGCAAAAAGAATATCTAAGAGTAAGCAAACAAAGATTTGTAAAGACTAAAGTAAATCATATCAGAATTGAAGCCCGAAGAAAAGGCAAAGTTTTCTGTAAAGTGAATTTTCAGATTTCAATAAATACAGTTATAAAGTTTTCAGTTTTAGAAAAGTTGCTAAGCTACTGATGATTATAGAGATGTTCTTATATCACTCTAGCTTAGTTCTTGTGACGTGGCGAATTTCGTAGCTTAGTTTCAAGCTCTCGTGGCGTTAACAATGACTGCCATGATGCACCTTTCTCTACACACCCTGGTTTTTCTAGAACTTATGCAAAAGTGAAAACTTCATATTACTGGCCACGTATGAAATATGATATTAAGAGGTATGTGGAAGAATGTCTGAAATGTCAACAGGTTAAGGCTGAATTTAAAAGGAGTCCAAGCATGCTACAACCATTAGTTTTGGCTGATCAAAAATGGGAATCCATCTCCATGGATTTCATAACAAAGTTGCCTGTGACCATAAGTGGGCATGATACCATCTTTGTTGTCGTGGACCGTTTTACAAAGATGGCACATTTTCTTCCCATGAGGAAAATTGATACAGCTTTGCATGTTGCTAAACTTTTCATAAAAGAAATATTTAGGTTACATGGTATACCCAAAAGTATAATTTCTGATAGAGATGCAAGGTTCACATCTAATTTTTAAAAAGCAACATTTCAATCCCTAGGAACATAATTACGCATGAGTACTACATTTAATCCTCAAACCGATGGTGACATCAAGAGGGTTAACAGGGTGCTTGAGGATATGCTACGCATGTATGTGAATGATAAGCAAAACAATTGGACTGAATATTTGCCTTTGGTTGAGTATGCATATAATAGTGCATGGCATTCCTCTATTAAGATGACAACTTTTGAGGCAATGTATGGTTATAATTGCTTGCTGCCACATTCACTTTTTAATTCACAAAATCAGGTTAAAATATCCAAATAGATGCTTGAAAACATGGATTTGGAGCTAAATAAGGTAAGGAAAAACATGAAAGATGCATAGAACCTCAAAAATTATATCATGATCTCAAAAAGAGACCCTTGGAATTTAGAAAAAATGATCTGGATTTTTTGAAAGTGAGTCCTTCTAAATCAAATCTGGTTTTAGGCAAAGATCGTCGATTGTCTCCTCGTTATACTGCTACTTTCAAAATCTTAAAGAAAGTTGGTTCTGTTGCATATTTACTTGACCTACCTAACACTTTGAAAATTCATCGAGTCTTCCATGTTGGATTACTTAAAAAGTATGTTCCTAATGTTGATCATGTTTTGCAGGACAAATCTAAGTTGAAGGAAGATGCCACTTTTGAGCTTGAACCAGAAGTTATAATGGATAGGAGAATTAACATCTTAGGAATCGTGAAAGAGTGGAAATTTTAGTAAAGTGGTTTGCATATCCTATTGAAGATTCAACATGGGTTGGTTTAGATGAGTTTATGGAACATTATCCTTCTTTCCAACTATGAGGACAGAGTTCTTAAAAGAGGGGGAGAATTGCAAGATGCCACATTGATTTTTGACCCGGAAAAAAAAGATGTGTAGGTAATAATGAAACTTTATGTTTAGGATATTTTGATCATGTCCACAAAATTTTATAGCAATAAGTTTTTACATTCTCTCTCTAGAGAGTTGTCGCATGAAATTTGTATGTTAATTTTGAGCATGAAGATGAAAGAATCTGAAAACGTGTTGTATGAGAGAAAGGTAGAGTACTCTAAGTAGAAAAACTTTACTCGATTGAATTTTTTGTGGTTCCTATCTTTTATGTCTCATTTGGTTCCATGAAGATAGGTTAACAAAGAGATTTTTCATGTTTTTTCATCTCTCTCTAGAATTTTCAATTTTGCAAGGCCCAAAAGTGATATCTGGAAGCCGATTTGGACCTAAGGCATCTCTAACACTATTTTACAGATTTGAGAACTGAATATGTTTGTCTCTCACAAGCTTAAGCTAATTCCTCACCGTTTTTGAGTTACCGTGCTTGGAAAAGTGCCGTTTTCCAACACTTAAAAAAAAAAGAGAAGCCTTCATTCTTTCATCTTATTCATATTCACGGATTTAGAAAACGCACATGGAAATATGGGTTATTTTTGGGTGATTGACGTGTGTGTGAGTGCGTTGTAGGGATCACCTCTATTTTTGGAGGTACGATTCTTGAGGTGGACATGAAAAGTAGATGCATGGGTGGTCTCAAAGTCTTGCATGAGACATGCGAAAAGATTCTAAGAGTGTGGGTCTAGGAAGGCATGATTGGTCGTGCGCTGGCAAAAGGTGGAGATCCAAAAAGACCAAGACTGAAAGATAAAAAAGGACGATGGTCGTACAGTCATCACGATCATTTTTCGGCTTCAAAATTGCAATTGAGATTGGGATTAAGATTAAGATTGAGATTGAGATTGAGATTGTGATTGTGATTGAGATTGGGATTGAGATTGTGATTGTGATTGTGATTGAGATTGGGATTGAGATCAGCTCGGGGGTGGTCGGGTGGATGAGGCTTAACATTGAAGCTATCTGATAGGTTTTGTAACGCGGATCAGAACTACTTGTAAATCTGCACAGATAATAAAATTCTCTCTCTTCTTGTTTTGCATATACTCTATCTTCCTTCTTTATATCTTGTGGTGTCATGGACTATTATTCTATGTGGGATTGTGACTCAAGATTAGGAGACTTGTTACAAGTGGTATCAGAGCAGAGTTGGATTCCGGGACAAGATGCAAGCTTTGAAGAAGAAGATAGAAGAACAAGAGGAGCTTATCTGTAGATTGAATGAAGAGTTACATAAAGAAAGATCCAACAAACAAAAAGAGGGTACTGCGAATGCTTTCATGGACCTCAACGATGAAGGTGGTAATGGTGCAGGCACAGCTAGATGGCAACGTGAACCCAAAGAGGACGATGATGCAGGTGAATCTACACTTAAGCGAGTGTTTAAAAGATCAAAATTAAATGAATTTGATGGTGAGAAGAAAACTAGAGAGGATCTTGAAGCATGGATTGAGGAACTTGAAGATTTCTTTGACCTGTGTGTATTTAGTGAGGAATCAAAAGCAAAGGTGGCAATTCTACATCTGCGAGGAGTCGCAAAACTGTGGTGGAAATCATACATACAGACAAGAGCACGTGAAGGTCGGATCCTCTGGAAAGAGTTTCGAGAGCAAGCAGAGAATCGTTATTGTTCTCCACGTTATCGAATGGAAAAGAAAATGGAATTCTACTCTTTCAAGCAGTATGAGGATGATAGATATAACTTGTCCGTTGAAGAATATAAGGAGGAATCTTTGCATTTACATAAGTATGCACTAGAACTTTCTGAAGATTCCCTGAAAAGCAAGTCTATTGAGGGTTTGCGGGAAGAGCTTCGCTATCAAGTAAAGGGATCCGGATGTGTAGATTTTCTTGATGCGGTTGCAAAAGTAGAAAACTTTTAGAAGATGGAGAAGTTTACCACAAAAAAGTCATCCAAATCTAGGTTTATCTCAACAGGACATCGACCCCCAAGGCCTATTTCAATAAATCAGAATGGACAGAGATCGACTAACTCTATTAACAGTCAAGGAGGAAAAACTAAGGCGAAGCAAACGGATACATGTTAGAAGCAAGAAGTTGTGCACTGGCAACGTGATTCTGATTTCTTGGAGCAGGCTAAGCGACTCGGACGTTGTTTTCGATGTGGAGAACAAGGACATCGCACTTTTGGATGTCCAAACAAGGCCATCAACCGTTCTATGCAAGCAATGATAGCTCATCTACAAGAAGAAAACATGACAATTGAGGAAGTGGATGATCAAGGTAAGTGTTCTAGCTCTAGACTTCAATGCATGAAAACTTCTTCTCGTTCAAGGGTATCAGTGATTAGGATTATGGGGGACATATCCTCACGTAAGGTTAGTTTCTTGATTGATTCGGTTACTACAAATTGTTTTCTTTCACTTAAGTTGGGAGAGGCTTTATGGTTGCATATTGAGATGCAGACTAAAAGACCTGTACAGATGGCTAATGGTAGGATACACTATACTCGAGGCTGTATTGAGAATCCTGATTTTATGTTAGGAGAACATAAGTTTTTGGGTACCTAGCATGTGATTGAAATGAGAGAATGTAATATAATCATCGGAATGGACTGGTTAGTTCATAACAATGTCGTGATTGATTGTGAAAGTTGGATCCTTACTTTGAAAATGGAAGGGAAGGAACATTGTTTGCAGGCAAGTGTATTTCAAGTTTTTCTTATATTTCTGCTATAAAGTTGATTAGGGGTATTCGATAGGGTTGTGAGACGTATTTGGTTTATGTGCATGACCTTCAGGAGAGCAAGAAAGAAAAGGAAATACCTGAATATGTTAGAAAACTTTTAGATGAGTACGCTGATGTATTTCTTGACGATCTACTAGGCATGCCTCCTCCTAGGAAAATTGACCATGCTATAGAACCTTATCTAGGAAGTGAGCCTTATTCTAGATCACCTTATAGGTTCAATATTGATGAATTGAAAGAGTTGAAGCTCCATCTGGATGATCTATTGAAGAAGGAGTTGATAAGACCTAGTGTTTCACCTTGGGGAGCACCTGTTTTGTTTGAGAAAAAGAGAGATGGTTCATACAGACTTTGTATCGACTATAGGGGGTTGAACAAGAAAACCATGAAGAATAAGTATCCACTGCCACACATAGATGAACTGCTGAGTCAATTGAGTGGTGCCACAGTATTCACTAAAATTGACTTAAGATCGGGATATCATCAAATTAGAGTAAAGTCTGAGGATATACCCAAAACCGCTTTTAGAACACGGTATGGTAATTATCAGTTCACAGTTTTGCCTTTTGGATTGACAAATGCTCCTACAACATTTATGTGTTTGATGAAGAATGTGTTTCATGAATATCTCGATGAATTTATATTAGTTTTTCTTGACCATATTCTTCTAAGGAAGGGATTCATATAGATCCTGAGAAAGTTAAAAGCATAGTTGACTCGCCTACGCCCAAACGTGTGAGAGATATCAAAAGCTTCGTCGGTTTGGCACAATATGAGAGGGCACACATTAGGGAGTTTTCTTGAATTGCAAATCCTCTTACAGAATTGACAAAGAAAAATAGAGAGTTCACATGGTACGATGAGTGTCAAAATGTGTTTGACAAATTAAAACAGAAAGTTATAAAAAATTATGTGCTAAAAATACCTGAGTTAGGGAAGCCTTTTATTGTTGCATGTGATGCTAATGGAAGCCAAATTGGATGCATACTTTCACAAGAAGGGAGGGTAGTGGCTTATGAGTCAAGGAAATTAAGGAAACATGAATTAAATTATACAACACATGACTTAGAAATGATTGCACTTGTTCATGCACTTAAACATTGGAGACACTTATTGCTTGGAGTAAATTTTGAATTAAGAACAGATCATCAGAGCCTTAAATACATATTTACTCAACATTTGCTTAACAATAGACAAAAACGATGGATCCAATTGCTAAGTGAATATGATTTTGATATTAAATACTTAGTAGGAAAAGAAAACAAGGTGGCCGATGCTTTGAGTGTAAACCCTTATGCAGTTCAGTTTCTATTTTGTCCTCTGCTTTTGATATTGAAAAAGAATCAAAAGAAGATTTATTTTATGCAGCAATCTTGAGATTTTTGGGTATGAATCCAGGTTCTATGTTTTAGGGAAAATTTCATTTGAGAAATAATGATTTTTATTGTAATTCTTGTTTATGTATTTCTTCAGAATCTCTTTTGAAAGAAAAGATCCAGCATGACTGCCATGATGCACCTTTCTCTGCACACCTTGGTTTTTCTAGAACGTATGCAAAAGTGAAGGCCGAATTTAAAAGGAGTCCTAGCATGTTACAACCATTAGATGTGCGTGATAAAAAATGGGAATCCATCTCTATGGATTTCATAACAAAGTTGCCTGTGACCAGAAGTGGGCAAGATACCATCTTTGTTGTCGTGGACCGTCTTACAAAGATGGCACATTTTCTTCCCATGAGGAAAACTGATACAGCTTTGCATGTTGCTAAACTTTTCATAAAAGAAATTTTTAGGTTACATGGTATACCCAAAAGAATAATTTCTGATAGAGATGCAAGGTTCACATCTAATTTTTGGAAAGCAACATTTCAATCCTTAGGAACATAATTACGCATGAGTACTACATTTCATCCTCAAACGGATGGTGAGACCGAGAGGGTTAACAGGGTGCTTGAGGATATGTTACGCATGTATGTGAATGATAAGCAAAACAATTGGACTGAATATTTGCCTTTGGTTTAGTCTGCATATAATAGTGCATGGCATTCCTCTATTAAGATGACACCTTTTGAAGCAATGTATGGTTATAATTGCTTGTTGCCGCATTCACTTTTTAATTCACAGAATCAGGTTGAAATATCCAAATAGATGCTTGAAAACATGGATTTGGAGCTAAATAAGGTAAGGAAAAACATGAAAGATGCACAAAACATCAAAAATTATATCATGATCTCAAAAAGAGACCCTTGGAATTTAGAACAAATGATCTAGTTTTTTTTTAAGTGAGTCCTTCTAAATCAAATCTGGTTTTAGGCAAAGATCGTCAATTGTCTCCTCGTTATGCTAGTCCTTTCAAAATCTTAAAGAAAGTTGGTTCTGTTGCATATTTACTTGACCTACCTAACACTTTGAAAATTCATCCAGTATTCCATGTTGGATTACTTAAAAAGTATGTTCCTAATGTTGATCATGTTTTGTAGGACAAATCTAAGTTGAAGGAAGATGCCTCTTTTGAGCTTGAACCATAAGTTATAATGGATAGGATAATTAATTCAAGTTTCTCTCCTATTTGTGCTATAAAGTTGATTAGGAGTATTCGACAGGGTTGTGAGACGTATTTGCTTTATGTGCATGACCTTTAGGAGAATTAGAAAGAAGAGAAAATACCTGGACATGTTATAAAACTTTTAGATGAGTATGCAGATGTATTTCCTAATGATCTACCAGGCATGCCTTCTCCTAGGAAAATTGACCATGGTATAGATATTTATTGAGGAAGTGAGTCTTATTCTAGAGCACCTAATAGGTTCAATATTAATGAATTGAAAGACTTGAAGCTTCAACTGGATGATCTATTGAAGAAGGAGTTGATAAGACCTAGTGTTTCACCTTGGGGAGCACCTGTTTTGTTTCAGAAAGAGAAAGATGGTTCATACAGACTTTGTATCGGCTATAGGGGGTTGAACAAGAAAACCATTAAGAACAAGTATCCACTGCCACACATAGATGAATTGTTGAGTCGATCGCGTGGTGCCACAGTATTCACTAAAATTGAATTAAGATCGGGATATCATCAAATTAAAGTAAAGTCTGAGGACATACCCAAAACCGCTTTTAGAACACGATATGGTCATTATGAGTTCACATTTTTTCCTTTTCGATTGACAAATGCTCGTACAACATTTATGTGTTTGATGAATAATGTGTTTCATGAATATGTCGATGAATTTATATTAGTTTTTCTTGACGATATGTTTGTGTATTCTAAGGATGATGATGAACATGCATTGCATCTCATGAAGACTTTGTAAAAACTAAGAGAGCATAAACTATATGGTAAGATGAGTAAATGTTTTTTTGCAAAAGGGGAAGTGACTTATTTGGGGAGAGTTGTTTCTAAGGAAGGGAGTCATATAGATCCTGAGAAAGTTAAAAGCATAATTGACTAGCCTACACCCAAATGTGTGAGAGATGTGAGAAGCTTCCTCGGTTTGGCACAATATGAGAGGGCACACATTATGGAGTTTTCACGAATCGCAAATCCTCTTACAGAATTGACAAAGAAAAATAGAGAGTTGTTGAGCCCATAAAAGTCATGTTGGTCAAAGTCAACTATAGTCAAAGTCAAAAGGTCAAAGTCAACTAGTCAAAGTCAACTAGTCAAAGTCAACAAGGTCAAGGTCAAAGTCAACAGGTGCAAAGTCAAAGTGCTGAGGTGCAGGTGTCAAAGTGCACAGGTAGTGCACAATTAATTGTCCACAAAGGGTAAATTGGAGAAAGTGGGTTGCAGGTTGCAGAGGTATTTTCTCTAATTTCCTAAGGTTCAAAGTGTGTTTTAAAGTGTTTTGGAAGGTTCAGGTGAACCCCCCCTTATGTGAAAAAGTGAAGACTTAAAAGGAAAATGTGAAGGTATGTGAAGCGGTAGCGTACGCACAGGTGAAAATATGGCCCCCGCATTAAAATTTTGGGTTTTAGTCTAAAGTCACTACAGGACAAAACAGTGAGTTGTTGGCTGCCACTTGTGAAGACAATCTTGGGACATCAAAGTGAGCACCAAGATACCATTGCAGTTAGGAGCGTACGTGATCGACACACTCAAATCAAGTCAAGGACCATTCTTGGACCAATCTTAGAGTAAGCAAGAGAAGCATAGTCTAAGTGAAGCAAGAAAGAGAAGTGCAAGGGTCACCAGTGTGCGATGCAGAGAAGTGGAGTTGCAGGAGTGCATAGAGAGTGACTAAGGGATTGTGCAGAGGGTGCTAAGCTAGTCCCCCAAGGATCTCAAGGTCTCTTTGCAGTGTGCGCGTGCCGATAGAAGGTATTCATTCCTCCCCCTTAGTGGAAGCTTGGTGCAAGGTGTGCACAAGGATAAGCTTGAAGCAGGTGGAGGTCTGGTGCAGAGGAGGCCGGTGGCAAGAAGACTTTGGGATATTGGGTATTTTTTAATTGAGCACTCTGTGTGATTGTGCATAGAAGTATTGGCTTGTATTTTGCTTCAAACATTGTAATTGTTTTACTGTAATCAATCGGCAGAAGCTTCCAAGGTGTATTTCCTCTTCTGGTCTTTTCATTTTCTCCTACAAACCCTCAAACTCCTTCTTGTCTGAGAATCCCCCAACAAAATTTGGCACACACGGTGGGACCTCCAAGGATATTTGAGCTTAGGAGAAACCAAGTGCAAAGCATAGAAGAGATCAAGTGTCGACAGAACCACAGTGCTACTTCATCAAACAAAAGGTAAATATTCTTATCAAGTGTCTCATATTCAGTGGGCTATGAGCTGCTCATGACCGCAACCCGGTCCCAAACATTGAGGGTAACCTGCAAGCAAACAAGAAGGAAGGTTGTTAGAAGGTCCTCTAGTCCACTATCTTCAACATCATCAGTCAAGAGCATGGCGGGTCAGGTAGACTTGGAAACTTTACTCTCTAGATTAAATATAAAGTTTCCTTCTTTCAAAGGCCTAGCTCAGGAGGATCCGGATGAACACATTAGAAGGTTTTTGGCACTATGTAAGAATAGAGGCCTAATGGGTAGGGAGGATGCCTTTTTGATTCTCTTCCCTGCCACATTAGAGGGATTAGCTGATAAGTGGTTCAGCCAGTTTGCTGAAAACCATTTTACCACTTGGGATGTGATGAAAGATGCATTTAAAAATCAGTTCCAGCATGGCAACACTGCAGAGATTATCATAGAAGAACTAGAAAATTTGAGATTGGGTCCAGGAGAAAAGTTCCCAAAGTTTTTTACTAGGTCCAAAGCACTAATGGCTAAATTGCCAGATCCACCACACGATTTTTTTGTTAAGAAATGGTTGGCTAAGCCCCTACCAGTGGCCACCCAATGCAAAATAAAGGAATTAGTGTTACCTACAGCCTCCATAGAGGAGTTCATCAGCACAACCACACGCTTGGAGCAGAGAAGGTACCAGTATGGAGCAACTTCTTCCCAACCAACATATGGTACAGAAATGGAGGATCCAGTGATCCAGCTAAGGAAAGAGCTGGAGGGCTTAAAAGGAAATAAGCCCTACAAAGAGGAGGATAATGATGTTGCTCAGTTGAGAAGGGAGATTGAAGCACTAAAGCTCCAAAAGGAGGAGGAGGCCCAGGCAGAGGAATTGGCTCAGCTGCGATAGGAGTTGCAAGAGCTCAAAGGAGGTGGCATCAAGAGTGGACTTTGGTGTTCCATGTGCAGCAAGCAAGGTCACATAGTAAGTGAATGTCCTCTGTTAAGTGTGACTTGTCAATTATGCAGGAAAGTTGGCCATGAGGCCCATGAATGCCAATCAAGAGGAATGCCTGCAACGACATACTAGACACAAGGAGGACCCCCAACACCAGCAAATGTGATGGCTGCTGCACCAAATCAAGGTAACAACTATAATCCTAGACAGAGGAATAACTTTGGAAATGGGCCTAGGAGGCCAATCATCTGTTTCAGATGTGGAGAATGCGGGCACTATCAAAGTAGGTGCACCCTACCAGAAAATGCCCCTCCTTGCAGGAACTACCCTGATGCACGAGACCATTATACAAATTGTTGTCCTAAGAATCAAGCCTCTTCATCCGGGCCTCATATTCAAATGATTTCAATAGTAAGGCAGGTAATCAATAAACTAAAGGCTGATGACAAATGGGAGAGCTTTACCATAGCAATGGACTTATACATGGACATCCAAGCACCTGATCTAACAACCCTGATTGGTCAACTCTTCACACATGAAGCAAAGCTTACAAAGAATGGAGAACAATCAAAAGGTAACAACTCCTCCGCCTTATACACTGATAAAAAGGTTAAAGATAAAGGTAAAAGTAAGAAGGTTGATGAAGAAGGCTCTACCTCCCAAGCAAACTATGCAGGGAGAGGTAGATCTTCAAGAGGTAGAGGCAGAGGAAGTAAGCAAGGTAGGGGGAGACCCTACAACTCATCACCATGCAACATTTGTGGATTGTCTAACCATACCACAGATGAGTGCTACAGAAATTATAAGAATCAGAGAGGAAGAGGCTACTCTAGAGGAGGATACTCTCAAGGTAGAGGCAGATTCAATCAACATCAAAGCTACAATGGATACAACAATCAATACAACAATAATTACAACAACAACCACAATGGAAATTACCAAGGTGGATTCAGAAATAGAAGAGATTACAACAACTATGCAGAGGAGCAAGATGACTCTTTATTGATCATGAATATGACTTCTAAGTCAGGTATCAATGATGAACACTTATTCTATATTGATTCAGGTTGTTCTAACCATGTAGCTGGTAATGTGGCACTACTCTCTGATTTGGAAGAACCCACGGGCAAACATCAAGTGCAGACAGGTGATGACACTAAACATTCAGTTGTTAAAGTAGGCAATGTTAAAACATGTGATGGTAGTCAGAATCTACTGAGCAGGGTACTCTATGTACCAACCATCACCAAGAATCTAATGAGTGTAGGTCAGATTGTGGAAAAAGGTTTGCAGGTCAGATTCACACAACATGGAGCATATGTGGAGGACCCAAGACATGGATTCAGAAGAATAGCCAAGGGAGAAAAATCAGGTAGGTTATTTACTTTTGAACTTGAAGACACCAAAAACATTGCTCTGTACAATTACAAGGATCAAACGCTATCGGAATTGGAAATTTGGCACAAGAGGTTAGGTCACATTGGTGAAAGGACCTTAAAACAAATGTGCAAGGATCAATGTGTGCTTGGGATACCTAATATATCCAAGCAACACATGATATACAAGTGTGGAGCTTGTCAATTTGGTAAGTCACACAGATTGCCTTATAACAAGAAAGGTTTTATGCATAAAGATTATCTGGAATTAGTGCATACAGATGTTTGGGGACCTAGCAAGGAACCATCCATATCTGGATCGAGGTACTATGTGTCCTTCATTGATGACTATAGCAGGTGGACTGTCTTATACTACATGAAACATAAAGATGAAGTGTTTAATTGTTTCAAGAAGTATCTTGCACTGGTTGAAAACCAAACAGGAAGAAACTTGAAGAAGCTAAGGTCAGATGGAGGAGGAGAATACTTCTCAAATGAGTTTGAAGACTTCTTGCAGGAAAGAGGCATCAAAAGGGAGATTACTACAAGGTACTCACCTGAACAAAATGGGGTAGCTGAAAGAAGGAATAGACTCATTATAGAAACAGCGAGGTCTATGCTTAATGAAAAGAAGTTGCCAAATTATCTTTGGGCAGAGAGTGTATCTACTGCCACATATCTCATTAACAGGTTGCCATCAAAGACACTTGATGGAATGACACCTTATGAAGCTTGGCATGGTAAGAGACCATCTTTGGATCATTGCAAAATCTTTGGTTGTATTGCATATGTGCATATACCTTCACAAGTAAGAGGAAAGCTAGATCCTAAAGCTGAAAAATGTATCTTCATTGGTTATGACTTGAACCAGAAAGGGTACAGATTCTACAACCCCTCAAACAAAGGTTTCAAGGTAAGCAGAGATGTTATCTTTGATGAGAATGACTCATGGTATGAGAATGAGTGCAGGAAGGTTAGTCTACCTTATGATATAGAAGAAGACTTCCCAAAGCCTACCAAGGAGGAACCAGTCCAGAAAGAAGACTCAAGTTCAGATGATGATGTTACAATAGATCTTGAGGAGTTCAAGGCTTGGAAATCCAAAGGAAAGATGAAGATGAAGAAGATAGAGAATATACCAGAATCCTCAACTCAAGCAATGAGGAGATCTCAGAGAGAAAGTAAGAAGCCTATCAGATATGGGTATGATACTTCTCTTGTAACTAAGCATTCTGTATACCTTGCAAAGGATCTATTGAATGAAGAACCAAGTTCATTTGAAGAAGCAATCACTAAACCAGAATGGAAGGAAGCAATGAATGAAGAAATGCAGGCTCTCAAAGAAAGTGACACTTGGGACTTGGTACCCAAGAAAGAATATATGAAAGTGATAGGATCCAAATGGATCTACAAACTAAAGAAGAACTCAGATGGTACAATAAACAGGTATAAAGCTAGGTTGGTAGCCAAGGGTTTTGCACAAACCCAAGGCATTGATTATGAGGAGACATTTTCTCCTGTGGCAAAGATGCCAACAATCAGAATATTGGTGAGTGTAGCTGCATCCAAGAACTGGAACATGTACCAATTGGATGTGAAGAATGCATTCTTGAATGGATGGATATCGGAAGAAGTCTACATGTCACAACCACCTGGCTATGAAGAACCCAATAAGGTAAATCATGTTTGTAAACTGAAGAAGGCTCTGTATGGTTTAAAGCAGGCACCTAGAGCATGGAATTACAGGTTGACAACCTACCTCCAAGACCAAGGATTTGTGATGAGTAAAGCAGACACTTCTCTGTTTATAAAGAGAAGTAGTACAGAGGTAATATATTTATGTGTCTATGTTGATGACATCATTATTACAGGAAATGATGTTCAGGGAATTAGACATATCAAAGGACAAATGATGAAGGAATTCAAGATCAATGATCTTGGATTATTAAAGTATTTCTTAGGTCTTGAATTGGTTTACACAAATTCAGGTATCTACATCACTCAAAAGAAGTATGTGCAGGATATGGTCAAGAAGTTTGGCTTGCAGGATGCTAAAGTATCTACTACTCCAATGGAAGTCAATCTAAAGCTAAGTGCTCATGAAGGAGAAGAAGTCCAAAACATCACAGGATACCAAAGTATGGTAGGTAGCTTGAACTATGCTACCTTGAAAAGAATTGACATAGCATATGGAGTTAGTGTGCTTAGTCAATTCATGCACAAACCAAGGGTACCTCACCTAGAAGCAGCTAAGAAGATCTTGAAGTATCTAAAGGGAACTCAGAACCATGGTTTGTACTTTCCTTATACATCAGACATTGATATTAAAGTGTATTCAGATGCAGATTGGGCAGGTCGCAAGGATGATAGGAGGAGCACATCAGGATACATATGTTTTGCAGGTGATAAACCTATTTCTTGGTCAACAAAAAAGCAACCTACAGTGGCATTGTCATCCACTGAAGCAGAGTATAGAGGGCTAGCAAATGCCACTCAAGAAGCTATCTGGTTGAAGCTTTTGTATACAGAGTTAGGCTTATATACTAGACCACCAATTATCTTTGGAGATAATACAAGTTCTCTTCACCTTGCAGCTAATCCAATATATCATGCTAGGACAAAACACATAGAAGTTCATTACCACTATGTGAGAGAGAAGTTGCTTAGTAAAGACATTCAGTTGACTTATGTGTCCACTAATATGCAATGTGCAGATTTACTCACTAAAGCTTTGGATGGAACTAAGTTATGCAGATTCAAATCCATGATTGGATTGCAGGATGTGATTGAAGAATGAAGCTGAAGACTTGAGCCAAAATGTTTGGCTTGAGGGGGAGCTGTTGGTGCAACACAAGCCTTCACATTTGGCTTGGATATCTACCTTGAAGACTATACATGAAGCGTAGACCATAGGAACTTATGCCTATGATTTCTTACCATTTTATCTCTTGTAAAAATATAAATGACTTGGCGTATTAGGCAATCACGCCTAATTGATTGAAAGTCGTGAAAAGGCGGTTGATTGATCGAGAGAATATCTCAATCAACTTTTTTAGGTGAAAGATTTTAGGAGATTGATTTGAATTCTAATTCAAGTCATCACTCAATTCCTATAAAAGCTACAAGGAAAAATGTCGCGGAGAGCTCTTCACTCATCCCGAGGTAGTACTCTATCAATCACTGAGTGTGTGAGGTCTACCTTATAGCCTACACCTCTGAGTACCATTGAGCTATGTTTATCATGCCAGTGGGAATGTACATTTACATGATCTAATACAAATACTTACATTCATCTACTCTGTGATTCTCTGAGTCATTATCTTCAAGTCTGTCAACCTTGAAGAAGTATATCTCAGGATCTACTGAACCAAATCAAGTGATTCAAAGCTTGATAGATTCAGCTCAAAGCATACCACAAACATACAAAGTTTGAAGCAACTTGATTCAGTCAATTTCGAGAAATCAAGAAATTACAGTCAAAGTGCTCACTGTTGCAATTCTTATAGTAAACGAGTAATTTTCCGGTAGAAGAACAGAATAGATCTTGCAGAGTAATGTAAAGCTTTCTTATGAGAGATAGCTCACTCTATAGCGAGACATCTCTATTTTCAGTTGATTAATTTTTTCGGTGAAAAAGATATCTATACACTGTACAAAGTCTGACCGAAAAGAGGCTGTCTGAACTAGAGAAATTTTTTCTTAAACTTCAGAAAAAGTTCTGTTAGTTAAGAGAGTTCATGTGTCACTTCCTTACTTCATGTATGTTCACTTGAAGTAATTATAAACAAAATTATAGTTCATTCCGGTACAATTCCGGTACAATTACGGTGACAGTACAGTGGCAGTCTGGTGAAATTTCGGTGGAATTTTTTTTCAGAAAAGTTAGAACACAGCCTTATATCAGTTTCCACAAGGCTCAGTCTTCGCTGCATCATCAAGGAGTAGAAACAAAGGAAAAGATCGAAGAGGGCTGGTGCAAAGCAGGATTAGCAGTACCAACTCAATCTTCTGAGTGCATCCAACCATCACTCCCAACAGTAAGTTCATGTCAAAACTCTTGCAGATAATTGATGAAATGTCCACAACAAGTTTAGTGGCAAAGACTGCTGTTATGCCTAAAGATAAAAGTGTAGGGGAAGCACCCCTCACAGATTACAAGAGCCCTCGGCTAACAATCTCCATTAAAGGTCAGGAGTTTCAAGGAGTCATTGTGGATGGTGGTTCTGGCATTAACTTGATGCTTGAATATACCATGAAAAAGATTGGACTATACCCTTCAATTCCTGCCAACTTCACTGTAACAATGGTAGATCAAAGCATAGTAAGGCCTATGGGAGTGGTCCCTAGAGTTCCAGTCAAGATACAAGGTACCACCTTTAACTTGGATTTTGTTGTTTTAAGGCTGCCACAGGTAGAAGGAAGTTTCCCTTTGTTAATTGGAAGACCTTAGTTAAGGCATGCCAATGTGCTGCATGAATGGGGTAAGGACACAATGTGGGTAAAGCAAGAGGGAAAAGATTTGCAACATATAATTTTAGAAGAAGGACCAGACAATCAGAGAAATACTAGCATGATGCAGACAATTGGCATTTGTATGGAAGAAGAATTGTTGGACAACCCAGAAGCAGACCTATTTGAAGGAGCAAATTTATATGAAGATGAAAACATGTTGGCTTGGCTCCATGCAGAAGACCCATCTTCCTGCTATGGAATTTCTCCAAACTCAAGTAGAGAAGAAGCATACAAAGAAAAAGAGGAAATCACTCAGGTTGAAACAGTCTCAGTCAAAGGCCATTGCAAAGAGAAGAAAAGCAAAGCCCTTAAGTGCAGCCGTGATGAAGATGCTTCAAATCATATGTCAATGGCCAATTTTTTATGGATAATGGTATGGATATCATCTGTTATGCCGATTTTAATGATAGCAAGTGCAAGGCTTTACAAGAATGTGGAAGGAGTACCCGCAAGTCTTTGGAAACAGAGGGTTCCATTTGATGAAGATATTGGAATAGTGAAAGTGAAATTTTGCAGATTAAGCTATAAAGTTGCTCACATAAAGGTACAAAAGTTCCAGTATGGATAAGATAATATTTTACTGAAGGATTTAGGGTACCCCTATCAGATGACCAATGTGCCCAATGAGAAGACAAACCCAATGAAGTGCAATAAAATTGGAGATTATGGAGGAGTTTCTCTGAGTCAACAATACAAGGCTCAAGGCCTATCATCAACAAAAATGAAGATTTATGGATCACCTAGAACCTGCAAAATTTGTCCAGGTTGTACATAGCCCTCTCATTTCATTTTCGCTTAAGTTTTAGTAGTTTTCTTTACCCATTTCATGCTTGTTTCTTGCGTTTTTAGCAAATTTAGCAGCCATTTCATCAACTTTGCAAAAGTTCAATTTTTGGAATTTTTAGAATTTTTTTTCGGAATTTTTCAAGCATTTTTTAGAATTTTTCTAGCATTTTTCTCCTTTTTCACGTGTCTTTTTCTTGCCAAATTTGAGGAATAAAGGAAGCTCTCTATGGGTTTGAGTGCAAAAAACTAACTTTGGCCTGTAGGAAAATCTCTCAGAATCTTTTGAAGATTTTTGGATTTTTTTGGCATTTTTTTGGATTTTTTATGTATTTTTTTAGTTTTCTTTTGGATTACTTTTCTCAAAGAAAAAGGGGCCCCCTTGGGATTTTCAGGGTTCAGGGTAAAAAAAAAAAAAAAAAATCACACCCCCCCTGTTCTGACACATCCCCCCCTCTCTTATTTTTTTATTTTTATTTTCTATTTTTTTATTATTATTAATTTTCTTTTTATTTTCTATTTTATTTATTTTATTCTTTTGTTTTTCTTTATTTTTTATTTAGTTATTTATTATTTTCACCGTTGTAGGCGTTCAAAAAAAAAATTTAAAAAAAGTTTTCTTTTTTATTTTTTTAAAACATTTATATGATTATATATATATATATATATATATATATATATATATATATATATATATATATATATATATATATATATATATATATATATATATATATATATATATATATATATATATATATATATATATATATATATATATTATTTTTTTTTTAATTTTTATTTTTTTCTTGGCTCAAAGCTTTTGGCTCTGGATCGCGCCTCGGTTGGCCGTTTTTTTCAAAATTGGAGTCATTTTCATGTTTTTTGGCACCTCTGGACTTAGGTTTTTACTTTATTTTTCCAAATTCCCACATTTTATCTGAGTTTTGGTCAAAACCCTCAAGTTTTGAGCACATTTCTCACATGTTTTTATTTCCCCAAATAATCCACATTGTCTATTCTCACCTCATTTCAACATATGTTGCACAGTTTCCCATCTTCCCCCTCTATAGCTCTATTGTTTGATCTTTTTGGCACCCTACAGACCCCATAATCCTCCTCCCCCACCCTCCATTTTTCCTTCTGCCTAGCCACATCCTTAACTCTCCCAACCCCTTCCATCTCCGCCCTCAGCCCTCCCCTCCCATTCCTTTCTAACCTCCCATTGCCCCCCCTTTTGCTTTTCCATAACAAAATCCCACTTTTGGTTCTTCTGGTGCAATTGGTTGCTGCTCAGGCATCCTCTTCAAGATTTTGCAACTCAAGCATCATTGTGTCCTCTATGCTCCGATTTTTGGCTGTAGCTCTCCGGGACGGAGAGCACATTACGTGGTGGGCAACTGTTGAGCCCATACAAGTCATATTGGTCAAAGTCAACTATAGGCAAAGTCAAAAAGGTCAAAGTCAAACTCATCAAAGTCAACAAAGTCAAGGTCAAAGTCAACAGGTGCAAAGTCAAAGTGCTAATGTGCAAGTGTACAGGTAGTGCATAATTAATTGTCCACAAAGGGTAAATCGAAGAAAGTGGGTTGCAGGTTGCAGAGGTATTTCTCTAATTTCCCCAAGGTTCAAAGTGTTTTTAAAGTGTTTTGGAAGGTTCAGGTGAACCCTCTCTTATGTGCAAAAGTGAAGACTTAAAAGGAAAATATGAAGGTATGTGAAGCGGCAAAGCGTACGCAGAAGTGAAAGTATGGCCCCCAATTAATTTTTTGGTTTTAGTCTAAAGTCACTACAGGACAAAACAGGGAGTCGTTGGCTGCCACTTGTGAAGACAATCTTGGGACATCAAAGTGAGCACCAAGATGCTCTTGCAGTTAGGAGCGTACATGAATCGACACACTCAAATCAAGGCAAGCACTATTCTTGGACAGTTCAAGTGTAAGCAAGAGTGAGCATAGTCTAAGTGGAGCAAGAGAGAGAAGTGCAAGAGACACACAGTGTGCGACACAGAGAAGTGAAGTGCAAGGTGTGCAAGAAGAGTGACCAAGGAAGTGTGCAGAGGAGTGCTAAGCTTGTCCCCCAAGGATCCCAAGGACTTACTGAAGTGTGCGCGCGCCGACAGAAGGTATCCATCCCTCCCCCTTAGTGGAAGCTTGGTGCAAGGTGTGCACAAGAGCAGGCTTGTAGAAGGTGGAGGTTTGATGCAGAGGAGGCTGGCATCAACAAGTCCCTTGGGTATTTGGTATTTGTAAATGAGCACTCTGTGGGATTTTGCACAGAAGCATTGGTTGTATTGTGCTTCAACCTTGTATTTGTCTTACTGTAATCAATCAACAGAGGCTTCCAGTGTGTATTTTCTCTTCTTTCCTTTCCCTTTTCTCCTACAAACACTCAAATCCCTTCTTGTCTAAGAATCCCCCCAAACAGAGAGCTCACATGGAACGATGAGTGCCAAAATGCGTTTGACGAATTAAAACAGAAAGTTATCGAAAATTGTCTGCTATAGATACTTGAGTTAAGAAGCATTTTACTGTTGCATATGATGCTAGTGGAAGCCAAATCGGATGCATACTTTCACAAGAAGGGAGGTTAGTGGCTTATGAGTCAAGGAACTTAAGGAAACATGAATTAAATTATACAACACATGACTTAGAACTGCTTGAAGTTGTTCATGCACTTAAACATTGGAGACACTTATTGCTTGGAGTAAAGTTTGAATTAAGAATATATCATTAGATCCTTAAATACATATTTACTCAACCTTTACTTAACAATAGACAAAAATGATGGATCCAATTGCTAAGTGAATATGATTTTGATATTAAATACTTAGCACGAAAAGAAAACAAGGTGGCCGATGCTTTGAGTCATAAACCCTTAGGTAGTTCAAGTTCTATTTTATCCTCTACTTTTGATATCGAAAAGAATCAAAAGAAGATTTATTTTATGCAACAATCTTGAAATTTTTGGGTATGAATCCAAGTTCTATGTTTCACGGAAAATTTCATTTGAGAAATAATGATTTGTATTGTAATTCTGGTTTATGTATTTCTTCAGAATCTGTTTTGAAAGAAAAGATCCACCATGACTGTAGTGATGCACCTTTCTCTGCACACCCTGGTTTTTCTAGAACTTATGCAAAAGTGAAAGCTTCTTATTACTGGCCACGTATGAAATATGATATTAAGAGGTATGTGGAAGAATGTTTGAAATGTCAACATGTTAAGGCCTAATTTAAAAGGAGTCCTCGCATGTTACAACCATTAGATGTGCCTGATCAAAACTGGAAATCCATCTCTATGGATTTCATAACAAAATTGCTTGTGACCAGAAGTGGCCATGATACCATCTTTGTTGTCATGGACCGTCTTACAAAGATGGCATATTTTTTTCCCATGAGGAAAACTGATACAACTTTGCATGTTGCTAAACTTTTCATGAAAGAAATTTTTAGGTTACATGGTATACCCAAAAGTATAATTTCTGATAGAGATGCAAGGTTCACATCTAGTTTTTCGAAAGCAACATTTCAATCCTTAGGAACAGAATTACGCATGAGTACTGCATTTCATCCTCAAACCGATGGTGACACCGAGAGGGTTAACAGGGTGTTTGAGGATATGTTACGCATGTATGTGAGTGATAAGCAAAACAATTGGACTGAATATTTGCCTTTGGTTGAGTATGCTATTCAGAGATTCAGGTTGAAATATCCAAACAGATGCTTGAAAATATGGATTTGGAGCTAAATAAGGTAAGGAAAAACATGAAAGATGCATAGAACGTCAAAAATTATATCATGATCTCAAAAACAGACCCTTGGAATTTAGAACAAATGATCTGGTTTTTTTGAAAGTGAGTCCTTCTAAATCAAATATGGTTTTAGGCAAAGATCATCGATTGTCTCCTCGTTATGCTGGTCCTTTCAAAATCTTAAAGAAAGTTGGTTCTGTTGCATATTTACGTGACCTACCTAACACTTTGAAAATTCATCCAGTCTTCCATGTTGGATTACTTAAAAAGTATGTTCCTAATGTTGATCATGTTTTGCAGGACAAATCTAAGTTGAAGGAAGATGCCACTTTTGAGCTTGAACCAGAAGTTATAATGGATAGGAGAAATAGACATCTTAGGAATCGTGAAATAGTGGAAATTTTAGTAAAGTGGTTTGCATATCCTACTGAAGATTCAACATTGGTTGGTTTAGATGAGTTTATGGATCATTATCCTTCTTTCCAACTCTGAGGAGAGAGTTCTTAAAAGAGGGGGAGAATTGTAAGATGCCACATTGATTTTCCACCCAGAAAAAAAAAAGTTGTGTAGGTAATAATGAAAGTTTATGTTTAGGATATTCTGATCAAGTCTGCAAAATTTTTTAGCAATAAGTTTTTACATTCCCTCTCTAGAAAGTTGTCGCATGAAATTTGTATGTTAATTTTGAGCATGAAGATGAAGGAATATGAAAAAGTGTTGTATGAGAGAAAGGTAGAGCACTCTTAGTAGAGAAACTTTACTTGATTGAATTTTTTGTAGTTCCTATGTTTTATGTCTCATTTGGTTCCATGAAGATAGGTTAACGAAGAGATTTTTCATGTTTTTTCATCTCTCTCTAGAATTTTCGATTTTGTAGGGCCCAAAAGTGATATGTGGAAGCCGATTTGGACCCAAGGCTTCTCTAACACTATTGTACAGATTTAAGAATTGAATATTTTTTTCACTCATAAGCTTAAGCTAATTCCTCACCGTTTTTGAGTTACATGGCTTGGAAAAATGCCATTTTCCAACACTTAAAAAAAAAAGAGAAGCCTTCATTCATTCATCTTATTCATGTTTGCGGATTTAGAAAACGCACATGGGTATATGGGTTATTTTTCGGTGATTGATGTGTGTGTGAGTGCATTGCACAGATCATGTCTATTTTTGTAGGTATGATTCTTGAGGTGGACATGAAAAGTAGATGCATGGGTGGTCTGGAAGTCTTGCATGAGACATGCGAAAAGACGCTATCTTGGAGCATGCAGATTCTAAGAGTGCAGGTCTAGGAGGGTGTGATTGGTCATGCGCTGGCACAAGGTGCAGATCCAAAAAGACGAAGACTGAGAGATAGAAAAGGATGATGGTCGTACAATCATCAGGATCATTTTTCGGCTTTTGAATTTCGATTGAGATTCGGATTGAGATGGAGATTTAGATTGAGATTGAGATTGTGATTGTGATTGAGATTGGGATTGAGATTGTGATTTTTGATTGAGATTGAGATTGAGATCAGCTCGAGGGTGGTTGGGCGGATGAGGCTTCACATTGAAGCTATCTGATAGATTTTGTAACGTAGATCAGAACTACTTTTAAATCTGCACAGATAATAAAATTCTCTCTCTTCTTGTTCTATGTATACTCTGTTTTCCTTCTTTATATCTTGTGGTGTCGAGGCCTATTATTCTATGTGGGATTTTGATTCAAGATTAGGAGACTTGTTACAAGTGGTATCAGAGCAGAGTTGGATTCCAGGACAAGATGCAGGATATAATTTCTGACATTTTGTGCATCTTTCATGTTTTTCCTTACCTTATTTAGCTTCAAATCTATGTTTTAAAGCATTTGTTTGGATATTTCAACCTGATTCTGTGAATTAAAAAGTGAATGCAACAGCAACTAATTATAACCATACATTGCTTCAAAAGGTGTCATCTTAATAGAGGAATGCCATGCACTATTATATGCATACTCAACCAAAGGCAAATATTCAGTCCAATTGTTTTGCTTATCATTCATATACATGAGTAACATGTCCTCAAGCACCGTGTTAACCCTCTTGGTGTCACCATCGATTTGAGGATGAAATGCAGTACTCATGTGTAATTGTCTTCCTAAGTATTGAAATGTTGCGTTCCAAAAATTAGATGTGAACCTTGCATCTCTATCAAAAATTATACTTTTGGGTATACCATGTAACCTTAAAAATGCTTTTATGAAAAGTTTAGCAACATGCAAAGTTGTATCAGTTTTCCTCATGGGAAGAAAATGTGCCATCTTTGTAAGACGGTCCACGTCAACAAAGATGGTATCATGCCCACTTCTGGTCACAGGCAACTTTGTTATGAAATACATAGAGATGGATTCCCATTTTCGATCAGGTACATCTAATGGTTGTAACATGCTTCTTTTAAATTCGGCCTTAACCTCTTCACATTTCAGACATTCTTCCACATACCTCTTAATAATGTCTCCAAAATTTTGTAGCAATAAGTTTTTACATTCTCTCCCTTGAAAGTTGTTGCATGAAATGTGTATGTTAATTTTGAGCATGAAGATGAAGGAATCTGAAAAAGTGTTGTATGAGAGAAAGGTAGAGTACTCTTAGTACAAAAACTTTACCTGATTGATTTTTTTTTAATTCCTATGTTTTATGTCCCATTTGGTTCCATGAAGATAGGTTAACGAAGAGATTTTTCATGTTTTTTCATCTCTCTCTAGAATTTTTCATTTTGTAGGGCCCAAAAGTGATATCTCGAAGCCGATTTGGACCTAAGGCGTCCCTAACACTATTGTACAGATTTAAGAACTGAATAATTTTTTCTCTCACAAGCTTAAGTTAATTCCTCACCGTTTTTGAGTTACAGGGCTTGGAAAAGTGCCGTTTCCCAACACTTAAAAAAAAAAGAGAAGCCTTCATTCATTCATCTTATTCATGTTCGCGGATTTAGAAAATGCACATGGGTATATGGGTTATTTTTGGGTGATTGACGTGTGTGTGAGTGCGTTGGAGGGATCTCCTCTATTTTTGTAGGTACGATTCTTGAGGTGGACATGAAACATAGATGCATGGGTGGTCTTGAAGTCTTGCATGAGACATGCGAAAAGACGCTATCTTGGAGCATGCAGATTCTAAGAGTGCAAGTCTAGGAAGGCGTGATTGGTCGTGTGTTCGCAAAAGGTGGAGATCCAAAAAGACGAAGACTCAGAGATTTAAAAGGACGATGGTCGTATAGTCATCACGATCATTTTTAGACTTCTGAATTGTGATTGAGATTGGGATTGAGATTGAGATTGAGATTGAGATTGAGATTATGATTGTGATTGAGATTGGGATTGGGATTGTGATTGTGATTGAGATTGGGATTGAGATCAGCTCAGGGGTGGTCGGGTAGATGAGGCTTCACATTGAAGCTATCTGATAGATTTTGTAACGCAGATCAAAACTACTTGTAAATCTGCACAGATAATAAAATTATCTCTCTTCTTGTCCTTCGTATACTCTGTTTTCCTTCTTTATATCTTGTGGTGTCGAGGCCTATTATTCTATGTGGGATTGTGATTCAAGATTAAAAGACTTGTTACAAGTGGTATCAGAGCAGAGTTGGATTCCGGGACAAGATGTAGGCTTTGAAGAAGAAGATAGAAGAACAAGAGGAGCTTATCCGTAGATTGAATGCAGAATTACATAAAGAAAGATCCAACAAACAAAAAGAGGGTATTGAAAATGCTTTTATGGACCTCAACGATGAAGGTGGTAATGGTGCAGGCACATCAAACACACATAGAGCTAGACGGCAACGTGAGCCCGAAGAGGACAATGATGGAGATGAACCTGCACTTAAGCAAGTGTTTAAAAGAGAAAAATTTAATGAATTTGATGGTGAGAAGAAAACTGGAGAGGATCTTGAAGCATGGATTGAGGAACTTGAATATTTCTTTGACTTGCGCTTATTTAGAGAGGAATCAAAAGCAAAAGTGGCTATTCTGCATCTGCGAGGAGTCGCAAAACTGTGGTGGAAAGCATACATACAGACAAGAACATGTCAAGGTCCGATCCTCTGGAAAGAGTTTCGAGAGCAAGAAGAGAACCGTTATTGTTCTCCACATTATCTAATGGAAAAGAAAATGGAATTCTACTCTTTCAAGCAGTATGAGGATGATAGATATAACTTGTCTGTTGAAGAATATAAGGAGAAATTTTTGTGTTTACATAAGTATGCACTAGAAGTTTCTAGAGATGCCCTGAAAAGCAAATTTATTGAGGGTTTGCGCGAAGATCTTCGCTATCAAGTAAAGGGATCCGAAGGTCTAGATTTTCTTTATGCGGTTGCAAAAGCAGAAAACTTTGAGAAGATGGAGAAGTTTACCATGAAAAAGGCATCCAAATCAAGGTTTATCTCAATAGGACATCGACCCCCAAGACTTCTTTCAATAAATCAGAATGGACAGAGATCGACTACCTCTATTAACAGTCAAGGAGGAAATGTTGGTGCAGGGCAATCAACAATTGAAGATTTGGAAGTCAAGGACTGAAGAAAAGACCAACTTATGAAGCATGGAAGAAGTTCATATTCAGAAGATAAAGAGTTGTACACATATGTACATTAATTTAGAGTCAGCTTACTTATATCTTTGATTAGTCATAAGTTTGTAAATTTTTGTCTATCTATACTATGGAAAATGTCGGGGCAAGTATGAGAGAGCATGAGAATAGAGTAGTCAAGAGTTGTAAGAGTTATTAGACATCTTAGAAGTTAGTTCAACTCTCTCTCATCATTCAGTTGTAAACTCCTCCAGAAATGAAAGAAATTTGCACCCGATGTTTCTGAGTTTTCTCCTTCTGTGCTAGATCTTTTGTGAAATGCTTTTGTACAAGTCTAAGTCTATAGGTGGTTGACCTCTGTACAAATTTTCAGCTTATAATTGTGATCAGGCTGAGAGAATTGAGTGTAGGAACATTTACATCTGTAAATGGAAGAAGAGAGGTTGCAGGAGGCGCAAAATTTGAAGTCAATGTTTTGATCAGTTCTCCTTCTATAGTTTAAAGTTTTGAGCAAGCAAGCATTCAATCTTTAAGTTGGAAGGTAAGCTACTTGTTGCTAAAAACATTTGCTTAAACGGGTTCTAGTCTTGGAGAACCATGTCTTAGAAGTTGCAGGTGTCAAAGTCGACTCTACAGGGTGACAATTTTAGACATAGGTAACTTGTTGAGTTCATTTTGTTGATATATTTAGGTAGTGATGTGTTTGAACACACTAGAACCGCCGGGGCACTTTTTTGCCTCTTTAGGAGGTTTTTTTCCCCCGGCTTATATATACGCCTATTGCCCTAATGGGCTACTTATCTTTGTACATTCTCTAGTAATACATTCAGTATTGTGTGTTTGTGCTCCAAGCTTCTTCTTCTTCCTTGTGCTGTTCGCGTGCTTCCACAGACGCCTATCTCCAACAATTGGTATCAGAGCAGGTTGTCGCTTCTTCTAGGGCGCCGTCGACACTCCTCCGTTTGTAGTCTCAGATTCGCACGAAATTTGGTGAGCATACTCAGGGTGTTTCCGAGATCAAAACAGCTTTGCTGTGTGGTGCCGAAATCGCGATCTGAGCTCGTTTCGGCCTCCGAACGCACTATCGCAGCACTCATGCAGGCTATTTTGTCCTTTTGTGCCAAAGCTATATACAAGTTTCTGTTCGCCAGTTTAAGCGTCTCGAAGTCTGCTACAGGTCTAGCAGAACTCGTCTGGGTAGTTCCGTTCAACTTTTTGAGATACAATCAATTTTCTGCATCAAGGTATTTTAGTCACCGGCCATGGCTGAAAGCAGTGATGTATTCCGTATGTTGGTTGTTGAGGATAAGTTGGATGGTACCAACTACCCATTATGGGCTTATATGATGCGACATGTACTGGTTGCAAAAGGATTGTGGAACATTGTGCAGGGTGTTGAAAGACGTCCTGTTACACCTGTAACGACAGGTACTGCAAATACAGGTGCTGGAGCTGATGAAGATGGTGTCGAAGATGATATTCCGTAGATTCTTGTTCGTGCTACTGTTTCTGTTGCACCTACTGCAGAGCAGATTCGCTGGGATGGCAGAGATGCCCAGGCACATGCATTGATAACTTTGTCTGTCAAACGTGCCATTATTCCTCACATTCGCTTTTGTAGAACAACAAAGGATGCTTGGGATACACTTACCACTTTGTACCAGGCTAGGAATGAGGCTCGTGTTGCTTACCTCCAAAAACAGTTGGAGAGTGAGCACATGAATGAAGGTGATTCTATGGACAGTTTCTTAACAAAGATCAAAGATTTGAAGGAACAGTTGATTTCTGCTGATGAGGTTATACCAGATAGCTCACTTGTGCAGACCGTTCTGAATGGTCTTCCTGATTCATATCAGAGTTTTGCTTCTAGTCTTCGGTTGATGATGAAAGGCAATCCAAATGCCTTGTCATTTGAGGAGTTAGTCTCTGTTTTGTTGCAGGAAGATCAGTCCAGGCCGAACAGGTCCATTATGCGTGTTGCAGATCAAGCTTTCCTGGCTAGTCAGAAGGGCAAAGGAAAATGGAGCTCTTCTACTAGTAAGTAGAAATCTGCAAATGTTGCACAATCGAAGAACCAGGATAAAGATGAGAAGAAATCAGAAAAGCAGAAATTTTTTTGCAAGTACTATAAAGGAAATGATCATATCATAAAGAAATTTCCAAAACTGGCTGCTAAAGAGGCAAAGAAGAAAGAGGCTGGAATGGTTGTTGCAGAGGCCTCTACACCAAAAACAGAGTCTGCAAATCTTGTGCAAGAAGAAGAATGGGTGTTTACTACTGTCTGCAGTTTTGACCCATCTTCTCATGATCAGTGCATGTCTGCAGTAGACTCAGATGTTTGGTACTTTGACACTGGGGCGACCAAACATATTACCTCGCAGCGTAGTTTATTCTCCTCACTCGAGCCTGCCCCTACAGGGAATATTGTCACATGCGCCAATAACTCCTCTTATCCTATTATGGGAGTTGGTAAGATCATTCTGAATACTGCTGAGGGTAGTTCCTTCACTTTTTCAGATGCTTTATTTGTGCCAGGGATCAAAAAGAACCTGTTATCAGTTTCTGCATTAGCCAAGATTGGCTTGGTTGTGAAATTCATTGATGACAGATGTACAGTCCATGATCTCTCAAATGGTGATGTGATTATTGCTTCTGGCATTTTATGTCGTGGGCTGTATAAGCTCATAGACTATGAAAGATTTGTGAATGATTCGGCATGTGCAGTTCATGATTCTCAGGCTATGTCAGATGCAAAGCTTTGGCATGCACGCTTTGGTCATCTGAATTTTGCTAGTTTGCTACGCCTGCAGAAATCTGAAATGGTGTCCTCTTTGCCCAAACTTGAGGCTCCTGGAAAACATGTTTGTGAAGGCTGTATTTTGGGCAAAATGCAGTGTTCTTCTTTTCCAAAAGATGGTTCAGCTCGGGCTATGTAGAAATTGTAGCTTGTACATAGTGATGTCTATGGTCCTATGCAGACACCCTCTTTTGGAAATTACCTTTACTTCGTGACTTTCATTGATGATTTTTCCAGGCATGCATGGGTATATCCACTCAAAGCAAAGTCCGAAGTGTTCATGTGCTTCAAACAGTTTTTGGTTTTGGCTGAAAATGTGTCAGCATGTAAAATGGGCACCCTCCATTCTGATCGAGGGGGGGAATATATGTCTTCAGATTTTAATGCATTTCTGGTTGAACGTGGGATAAAACACTAGTGTAGAGTGCCGTATACACCTCAACAGAATGGAGTTGCTGAATGAAAGAATAGGTCACTCATGGAGATGGCGAGGTGCATGGTCAAAAGTCAGGCTTTACCACATAGTTTCTGGCTTGAGGCTGTCATGTGTGCAGCATATGTACTGAACAGGTGTCCCACTAAAGCGTTGCAGTCCATCACTCCATATGAGGCTTGGCATGACCGCAAGCCATCTGTTGCTCCTCTGCGTGTTTTTGGTTGTTTGGCATATGCATTAGTGCCTGAACAACATCGCAGAAAATTGGATGATAAGGCAGTAAAATGTATTTCTGTTGGGTACAGTTCTGAAAGTAAAGGCTATCGTCTGTATCATCCACATACTAAATGCATTCTAGTTAGACGTGATGTTGTCTTTGTGGAAGATGCTATTCAGCCATTGCTTTCATGTACTAAGGAGACATCTATTAGCTCCAAAGACATGTATGATACGTTGATGCGTCTTTTTACAGGTGGACAATCTAGTGTTGGTCCTAATGAGGCAACTTCTCAGCCCTTGCAGGTTTCATATGATGATGTAGATCATTCTATTTCTGATGCAGATTTACATGATGCACTTGTTGATGAGAGATCTGATATTGAGCAGGCAAAAACTATGCCAAAATGGTTGGTGCAGACTTTGCGTGACAACAAATTAGATGCACCTTTGTCATATCGTACTCGTTAGGGCTCTCATAGTGCCTCCTTTGCATCAGATTGCTATGCTATGGATGTGTCTAGTCTCTGTGATGAGAATGAGCCTGTTTCTTTTGATGAAGCACAGAATTCAGAAAATTGGATGGTTGCCATGCAATCTGAATATGATGCTATAATGAAGAATGGTACATGGTCTTTATGTGACTTGCCTCCTGGCAAGAAGGCCATTGGCACTAAGTGGGTATACAAGCTGAAGCATAAACCTGATGGTACACTTGACAGGTATAAGCCTAGGCTTGTTGCAAAGGGTTATGCGCAGGAAAGAGGCATTGATTTTGATGAGACCTTTGCACCTACATGCCGTATGACTACTGTTCGGAGCATTTGTGCACTTGCAGCCCATCATGGTTGGAATGTACATTAGTTGGACATTAAAACAACATTTCTGAATGGTGACTTACATGAAGAACTGTATGTTTTTCAGCCCCGTGGCTTTGTGCAGAAAGGGCATGAAAACCAGGTGTGCAGGTTAAAGAAGGCATTATATGGTTTAAAGCAAGCACCACGTGCTTGGTATGAGAAGATACATGCCTATCTGGTTGCACATGGTTTTGTGAACAGTCCAACTGAAAGCACCTTATATGTTAAGCGTGCTAATGATGTGCTTCTGATCATTGTTGTCAATGTTGATGACATGCTGCTCACTGGTCCTATTGAGAAGCATATTGCTGATTTCAAGGCTAATTTGCATGCCTCATTTGAGATGTCTGATTTGGGGCATTTGCATCACTATTTGGGCATTCAGTTTATGCAAGTTGATGGTGGAATGGCTTTGTGTCAAACGAAATATATTGACACATTATTGCAGCGTTTTGGCCTTGAAGACTGTAAGCCTATTTCCACTCCTATGGAGATAGGTTTACGATTGAGTCTTCATGATGCTCGAGATGCATTTGATGTTGTTCTCTATCAGCAGGCTGTTGGATGCTTGATTTACTTATGCATAAGTTACTCGGCCAGATATTCAGTTTGCTATCTCACACATGAGCAGGTTTATGCATTGCCCAGGAGTCACGCATTGGAAGGCGGTTAAGCACATCTTTCGCTACTTGAGTGGTACTCGGCTACTTGGGTTGTTTTATCCCAAGGGGGGATCACTACCGCCAGATTTGCATGCTTTTTCTAACTCAGATTGGGTTGGTTGCTATGACACTCGTGTGTCCACCAGTGGTTTTTGCTTCATGCTTGGTAGCTCATGTATATCTTGGTTGAGCAAGAAGCAGCCTACTGTGGCCACTTCCAGTTGTGAGGCTGAGTATAGGGCAGCTTTCACAACGACTGTTGAGTGTGTGTGGCTCAGATGCCTTATGGCTGATTTGGGTGTTGGCTAGTCTTCTGCCACCACCATCTTCACTGACAGTCAGAGCGCATTGGCAGTTGCGAGGAACCCTGTGTTCCATGCTCGCACTAAGCACATTGAGGTGCATTATCACTATGTCAGGGAGAGGTTCTCTACTGGGGAGATCAGCTTGGCATATGTGCCCACGCAGGAGAACATTGCAGACCTTTTCACGAAGGCTCTGCCTAGGGAGAAGTTTGAAGCTTTTCGCAAAGCTTTGGGCTTACTTCCTTTTGTGGAGTGATTTCCACATAGCTTGGCACTTCCTTATACATGAGTGCCAGCTCCTTGTTCACCGCATCACTCCCAGGGGGGATTTGTTGATATATTTAGGTAGTGATGTGTGTGAACACACTAGGACCACCGGGGCACTTTTTTCCCTCTTTAGGAGGTTTTTTCACCCGGCTTATATATACGCCTATTGCCCTAATGGGCTACTTATCTTTGTACATTCTCTAGTAATACATTCAGTATTGTGTGTTTGTGCTCCAAGCTTCTTCTTCTTCCTTGTGCTGTTCGCGTGCTTCCACAGACGCCTATCTCCAACACATTTCTCAAGTTATACTGAATCTTTTGGAGTAATTCAACTTGGAGAAGGTGCGCAATCTATAGGCGACACCTTGTGCAAAGTTTTATAAAAAACTTTACACAATTGATAGGTCAATGAGAAAGATAAGTGCAGCAGACTTTCTGTAGAGTCATCATCTTCATAGATTTTTCAAAATCTTGATAATTGAGTATTGATCTTCTAAAATTGGAGAAGGTTTTGACTTACTCTTGATATAGAGGTGTTCTAATTTCAAGAGTAGGTTGTTCTTTTGGAGATTAACACTCTCCATCAGTGGTATCAGAGCAGGAAACATCAGAATTGAAGGAAGGAGGGTGCCGACTGCTGCAGATGAAAAGAATTCAACATTTAAAGGTTCAAAATGTGAAAGCTTGAGGATAAATCTTGAGAAGGAGATCATACCACATCAAGGAAGTCAAAAGGAGTGTCATTCAAAGTAAAGGTAACCTTATACTTTATAAAGATTGAAGAATTCAATATACAGGTGAAGAAAAGATGGGAGATTCTCTTCAGATAGAGAAATTGGATAGAGAAAACTATCCTGCATGGTCTATGAGGATGGAAGCTCATCTAATGAGCAAAGACTTGATAGCCTACATAACAGGTGAAGAAGAAAAGCCACAATTCAGAGATCCTAGTGTTCCAACTAGGGAGGAATTGTCAGATTTGAAGAATTGGATGAAGAGAGATGCTCAAGCTAGGAGCATTATCTATATGGCAATCAATGACTACTTGCTACCTCACATTAGAGGTCTTGAAAGTGCAAGTGATATATGGAATGCTTTGGAAGAGCATTTCCAAAATACCATAAAGTCTAGGAAGGCATCCTTGTGGGCAGAATTTACTACATTCAAGAAGAAGGCCTCTCAATCCATCTCAGATTATGTAACCAGAATGAAGGACATTGCAGATGCATTAGGAGCTGTTGAAGAAGACATTGAGGAGGATAAATTGGTAAGGCAAATCCTTACAGGTTTGAGAGGTGATGACAAATGGAAGCCATTCATTTTGTCTACTGAATTATCACTTGATCATTTTACTCCTGACTTAAATCAGTTGCTAGGACATATGTTAACCTTTGAGCAGGATGTCAAAGGTGAAGGTGACAAGAGTACAGGTCATGCAATGTACTCAAAGGATAAGAAGAAAATTAGCAAAGGGAAGCAACAAGTAAATGAAGATGAAGGCACAACTAGTAAGGCCAACTTCCTAAGAGGAAGAGGAGGTGGCAAAGGTAGAGGAAGAGGCAGGAATAACAAAGATGGAGTCAAAGCTTGCTGGATTTGTGGTAAGACAAATCATTTAGCTAATGATTGTTGGCATAATAATCAGAGTAATGGTGGATATAATCACAATTTTAATTCAAGAGGAAGAGGTGGCAGAAATCAAAGAGGTAATTTCAGAGGTAGAGGTAGTAGATAATTATGCTTCATATCAGAAGGAGGATTCAACATTGATAATGAATGCAACTTGTGAAAGGCAAAGTGAAGACCAAAGAGTCTTCTAGATTGATTCAGGGTGTAGCAATCACCTGAGTGGTAACATAGCATTGATGACTGATTTGAAAAATAAGGTATCTAATCATGTCGTTCAAACAGGTGACAATACAAAGCACAATGTGAAGTCAATTGGATCAGTGAAGGCTAAGGATGGTAGCACCTTATTGAGTAAGGTCTTGTATGTTCCTACAATTCCTAAGAATCTGATAAGTATAGGACAAATTGTTGAAAAAGGTCATGAAGTTAGATTCACTAATGAAGGAGTGTTTGTGGAAGTCCCTAGCAATGGGTATAAACAAATTGTTTCAGGAAAAAAAAGAAGGAAGGTTGTTCACATTGAAGATTCAAGGTAATGTTGGTCATGCCTTGTTCACTTATGGAGGACATAAGATCTCTGAGTTAGATCTTTGGCACAAGAGGCTTGGACACTTTAATGAAAGAGGTATCAAAGATATGATTAACAATGGTTCAGTGCTTGGATTGCCTAATGTTGCAAGTCAACATATGACATACAGATGTGAGGCATGTCAATTAGGTAAGGCTCATAAGCAATCTTACTCCAAGCATGGTTTCATGTATTCAGAGAAGCTTGAGTTGGTACACACAGATGTGTGGGGACCATCAAAGGATTTCAGTATCAATGGTTCAAGGTATTATGTGATTTATGTTGATGATGCTACCATATGGATCGCTATATATGTGATCAAAGATAAGTTAGAAGTATTCAACACATTCAAACACTATCATGTGTATGCAGAGAGAATTACAGGTCATAAATTGAAAAGACTAAGGTCAGATGGAGGGGGAGAGTATTTTTCTAAAGAGTTTAGTGATTACTTGTGGAATGCAGGTATAAAAAGGGAAATTACTTGTAGGTATTCTCCTCAACAAAATGGTGTAGTAGAGAGAAGAAATAGAACTCTTGTGGAGTTTGCAAGGTCAATGATGAAGGAGAAAAATTGCCCAAATTATTTGTGGGATGAGGTTGTAAATACAGCTACTTATTTGGTTAATAGGTTACCATGTAAAGCCTTGAAGGGTATGACACCATATGATGCATGGTGGGGTAAGAGACCTACCTTGGATCATTGCAAAGTATTTGGATGTTTGGCATATGCATATGTGCCATCACAATTAACACACAAATTGGAACCTAAAGCTGAAAAGTATGTGTTCATTGGTTATGATGACAAGCAGATGGGTTATAGATTGTGGAGCCCATCCACAAAGCAATTCATTGTGTCTAAGGATGTTACATTTGATGAGCAAGGTACTTGGTATGCAGGTACAATCAATATTAATACAGGTGATGAAGAAGTTGTGAGTCAAAAGAAGGGTAAATCAAAGGTTCAGATATTTGATGAAGAGGAGAATAATGAAGTGCAGGTTGAAGTTGAAGAAATGCCAAGATTTGATCCTGAGTGTGAAGAACCAGAAACCTCAAGGAGTGGAGAACTTAGAAGGTCATCAAGACACAAGTGGCAACCTACAAGGTATAGCTATGATACTTCTTTTTTGGCTACCAAAGATTATGCTTACATGATCAAGGCAGATGAAGACCCTTCTACATATGAAGAGGCAAAAGGTAAGGAAAATTGGGAGAAAGCTATGCAGGAAGAATATGATGCATTGATGGAGAATCAGACATGGGATTTGGTTCCTAAACCAAATAGTCAGAAGATCATTGGATGCAAGTGGGTCTACAAGACTAAGAGATATGCAGATGGAAGTGTGTCTAGGTATAAAGCTAGACTTGTTGTGAAAGGGTTTGCTCAAGCATATGGTATTGATTATGATGAGACTTATAGTCTTGTGGCAAAGATGACAACCATCAGGACACTCATAGCCATTGCTGCATGTAAAGGTTGGAAATTATGTCAATTAAATGTGAAGAATGCTTTTTTAAATGGTTACATTTCAGATCATGTTTTCATGGAGCAACCTCAAGGATTCAGAGATGGAAGGTATCTAGATCATGTATGTAAGCTCAAGAGAGCTTTGTATGGGTTGAAGCAGGCCCCAAGGGCATGGAATAATAGACTTGTAAAGTTCTTGAAAGAACTTGGATTTCAAGTATCTAAAGCAGATAGTAGCTTGCTTGTGAAAGCAAGTGATGATGGGTTCATTTACATGTGCATATATGTTGATGATATAATTCTTACAGGTACAGATGAGAAAGGCATTCAAAGCCTGAAGAAGCAAATGGAGAAAGAGTTCAAAATCAGTGATTTGGGAGACTTGTCATATTTCTTGGGCATGGAGATTTCATACACTCAACATGGAGTGTATGTGACTCAAGAAAGGTATTTGAAGAACTTGTTACTCAAGTTTAAAATGAATGATTGTAGGGTAGCACCTACTCCAATGGAGGTGAATCACAAATTGAGCAGATATGGTGGAGAAGAATTGAAGGATATGAAGCTATATCAGAGTTTGGTTGGTAGTCTTATCTATGCTACATTAACTAGGCCTGATTTATCATATGCAGTTGGGGTTTTGTCTCAATTCATGCATTGTCTTAGGAAAGAACATTGGATGCATGTCAAAGAGTGTTGAGGTACATTAAGGGTACACTCAAAGAGGGTTTGTATTATGGTTTTACATCAGATACAAATATCAAAATATATAGTGATGCAGATTGGGCAGGTAATCCTGATGATAGAAGGTAAACCTATGGATACATGTGTTATGTGGGAGATAAGTTAATCTCTTGGTGTTCAAAGAAGCAACACACAGTTGCTTTGTCATCTACAGACGCAGAGTACAAAGGCATGGTTGAAGCTGCAAAGGAAGTGATATGGGTTAAGACTCTGATGAAGAATTTTGACACTATACAGAGTACACCTATCATATATGGAGATAACATGAGTTCATTGTATTTAGCTGCTAACCCTGTGTTTCATGCCAGAACTAAACACATTGAGATTCAGTATCACTTTCTAAGAGAGAAGGTAATGGACAAAGAGATTGAATTCATACATACTAAAGATCAGATAGCTGATATGCTTACCAAAAGCTTGGATGGACCAAAGCTACAAAAGTTCAAAGACATGGCAGGCATAAAGAAGATACAAAAAACCTGAATTGATAATTGAGGGGGAGCTGTTGGTGCAGGGAAATCAACAATTGAAGCTTTGGAAGTCAAGGACTGAAGAAAAGACCAACTTATGAAGCATGGAAGAAGTTCATATTCAGAAGATAAAGAGTTGTACACATATGTACATTAATTTAGAGTCAGCTTACTTATGTCTTTGATTAGTCATAAGTTTGTAAATTTTTGTCTATATATACTATGGAAAATGTCGGGGCAAGTATGAGAGAGCATGAGAATAGAGTAGTCAAGAGTTGTAAGAGTTATTAGACATCTTAGAAGTTAGTTGAACTCTCTCTCATCATTCAGTTGTAAACTCCTCCAGAAATGAAAGAAATTTGCGCCCGATGTTTTTGAGTTTTCTCCTTCTGTGCTAGATCTTTTGTGAAATGCTTTTGTACAAGTCTAAGTCTATAGGTGATTGACCTCTGTAAAAATTCTCAGCTTATAATTGTGATCAGGCTGAGAGAATTGAGTGTAGGAACATTTACATGTGTAAATGGAAGAAGAGAGGTTGCAGGAGGTGCAAAATTTGAAGTCAATGTTTTGATCAGTTCTCCTTCTATAGTTTAAAGTTTTGAGCAAGCAAGCATTCAATCTTTAAGTTGGAAGGTAAGCTAATTGTGGCTAAAAGCATTTGCTTAAACGGGTTCTAGTCTTGGAGAACCATGTCTTAGAAGTTGCAGGTGTCAAAGTCGACTCTACAAGGTGATAGTTTTAGACATAGGTAACTTGTTGAGTTCATTTCTCAAGTTATACTGAATCTTTTGGAGTAATTCAACTTGGAGAAGGTGCACAATCTATAGGCGACACCTTGTGCAAAGTTTTATAAAAAAATTTACACAATTGATAGGTCAATGAGAAAGATAAGTGCAATAGACTTTCTGTAGAGTCATCATCTTCATAGATTTTTCAAAATCTTGATAATTGAGTATTGATCTTCTAATTGGAGAAGGTTTTGACTTACTCTTGATATAGAGGTGTTCTAATTTCAAGAGTAGGTTGTTCTTTTGGAGATTAACACTCTCCATCAGGAAAAACTAAGCCGAAGCAAACAGATACACCTAAGAAGCAAGAAGTTGTGCACTGGCAATGTGATTCTGATTTCTTGGAGCCCGCTAAAAGACTGGGACTTTGTTTTGGATGTGAAGAAAAAGGACATCGCACTTTTGAATGTCCAAACAAAGCCATCAACCGTTCTATGCAAGCGAAGATAGCTCATCTACAAGAAGAAAACATGACAATTGAGGAAGCAGATTATCAAGGTAAGTGTTCTAGCCCTAGACTTCAATGCATGAAAACTTCTTCTCATTCAAGAGTATCGGTGATTAGGATTATGGGGGACATATCCTCACATAAGGTTAGTTCCTTGATTAATTCGGCTAGTACAAATTGTTTCCTTTCACTTAGGTTGGCAGAGGCTTTAGGGTTGCATATTGAGATGCACACTAAAAGACCTGTACAGATGGCTAATGGTAGGATACACTATACTCGAGGCTGTATTGAGAATCTTGATTTTATGTTAGGAGAACATAAGTTTTTGGTACCTTCCATGTGATTGAAATGAGAGAATGTGATGTAATCATCAGAATGGACTAGTTAGTTCATAACAGTGTTGTGATTGATTGTGAAAGCGGGATCCTTACTTTGAAAATAGAAGGGAAGGAACATCCTCTTGCACGCAAGTGTAATTCAAGTTTTTCTCCTATTTGTGCTATAAAGTTGATTAGGGGTATTCGACAGGGTTGTGAGACATATTTGGTTTATGTGCATGACCTTCAGGAGAAGAAGAAAGAAGAGGAAATACCTGATTAGGTTAGAAAACTTTTAGATGAGTACGCAAAGGTATTTCCTGATGGTCTACCATGCATGCCTCCTCCTAGAAAAATTGACCATGCAATAGACTTTTATTCAGGAAGTGAGACTTATTCTAGAGCACCTTATAGGTTCAATATTGATGAATTGAAAGAGTTGAAGCTCCAATTGGATGATCTATTGAAGAAGGAGTTGATAAGACCTAGTGTCTCACATTCGGGAGCACCTATTTTGTTTCAGAAAAAGAGAGATGGTTCATACAGACTTTGTATTTACTATAAGGGGTTGAACAACATTAAGAACAAGTATCCACTGCCACAAATAGATGAACTGCTGAGTCAATTGAGTGGTGCCACAGTATTCAGTAAAATTGACTTAAGATCGGGATATCATCAAATTAGAGTAAAGTCTGAGGACATACCCAAAACCGCTTTTAGAACAGGATATGGTAATTATGAGTTCAAAGTTTTCCCTTTTGGATTGACAAATGCTCCTGCAACATTTATGTGTTTGATGAATAATGTGTTTCATGAATATCTCGATGAATTCATATTAGTTTTTCTTGACGATATTTTTGTGTATTCTAAGGATGATGATGAACATGCATTGCATCTCAGGAAGACTTTACTAAAACTAAGAGAGCATAAACTATATGGTAAGATGAGTTTTTGCAAAAGGGGAGGTGACTTATTTGGGGAGAGTTGTTTCTAAGGAAGGGATTGATATAGATCCTGAGAAAGTTAAAAGCATAGTTGACTGGCCTACACTCAAATGTGTGAGAGATGTGAGAAGCTTCCTCGGTTTGTCACAATACGAGAGGGCACACATTAGGGAGTTTTCTCGAATTGCAAATCCTCTTACAGAATTGACAAAGAAAAATAGAGAGCTCACATGGAACGATGAGTGTAAAAATGTGTTTGACGAATTAAAACAGAAAGTTATCGAAAATTGTGTGCTAAAGATACCTGAGTTAGGGAAGCCTTTTATTGTTGCATGTGATGCTAGTGGAAGCCAAATCGGATGCGTACTTCCACAAGAAGGGAGGGTAGTGGCTTATGAGCCAAGGAAATTAAGGAAACATGAATTAAATTATACAACACATGACTTAGAAATGCTTGCAGTTGTTGATGCACTTAAACATTGGAGACACTTATTGCTTGGAGTAAAGTTTGAATTAAGAATAGATCATCACAGCCTTAAATACATATTTACTCAACCTTTACTTAACAATAGAAAAAATCAATGGATCCAATTGCTAAGTGAATATGATTTTGATATTAAATACTTAGTAGGAAAAGAAAACAAGCTGGCCGGTGCTTTGAGTTGTAAATCCTTATGCAGTTCAATTTCTATTTTATCCTTTCATTTTGATATTGGAAAAGAATTAAAAGAAGATTTATTTTATGCAGCAATCTTGAAATTTTTGGGTATGAATCCAAGTTCTATGTTTCAGGGAAAATTTCATTTGAGAAATAATGATTTGTATTGTAATTCTCGTTTATGTATTTCTTCAAAATCTATTTTGAAAGAAAAGATCCTGCATGATTGCCATGATACACCTTTCTCTGCACACCCTGGTTTTTCTAGAACTTATGCAAAAGTGAAAGCTTCATATTACTAGCCACGTATGAAATATGATATTAAGAGGTATGTGGAAGAATGTTTGAAATGTCAAGAGGTTAAGGCCGAATTTAAAAGGAGTCCTGGCATGTTACAACTATTAGATGTGCCTGATAGAAAATGGGAATCCATCTCTATGAATTTCATAACAAAGTTGTCTTTGACCAGAAGTGGACATGATACCATCTTTGTTGTCGTGGACCATCTTACAAAGATGGCACATTTTCTTCCCATGAGGAAAATTGATACAACTTTGCATGTTGCTAAACTTTTCATAAAAGAAATTTTTAGGTTAGGTGGTATACCCAAAAGTATAATTTCTGATAGAGATGCAAGGTTCACATCTAATTTTTGGAAAGTAACATTTCAATCCTTAGGAACAGAATTACGCATGAGTACTGCATTTCATCCTCAAACCGATGGTGAGACCGAGAGGGTTCACATGGTGCTTGAGGATATGTTACACATGTATGTGAATGATAAGCAAAACAATTGGATTCAATATTTTCCTTTGGTTGATATGCATATAATAGTGCATGCCATTCCTCTATTAAGATGACACCTTTTGAAGCAATGTATGGTTATAATTGCTTGCTGCCGCATTCACTTTTTAATTCATAGAATCAGGTTGAAATATCCAAACAGATGCTTGAAAACATGGATTTGGAGCTAAATAAGGTAAGGAAAAACATGAAAGATGCACAAAACATCAGAGATTATATCATGATCTCAAAAAGAGACCCTTGGAATTTAGAACAAATGATCTGGTTTTTTTTAAAGTGAGTCCTTCTAAATCAAATCTGGTTTTAGGCAAAGATCATGGATTGTCTCCTCGTTATGTTGGTTCTTTCAAAATCTTAAAGAAAGTTGGTTCTGTTGCATATTTACTTGACCTACCTAACACTTTGAAAATTCATCCAGTCTTCCATGTTGGATTACTTAAAAAGTATGTTCCTAATGTTGATCATGTTTTGCAAGACAAATCTAAGTTGAAGGAAGATGCCACTTTTGAGCTTGAACCAGAAGTTATAATGGATAGGAGAATTAGACATCTTAGGAATTGTGAAAAAGTGGAAATTTTAGTAAAGTGGTTTGCATATCCTATTGAAGATTCAACATGTGTTGGTTTAGATGAGTTTATGGAACATTATCCTTCTTTCCAACTCTAAGGACATAGTTCTTAAAAGAGGGGGAGAGTTGTAAGATGCCACATTGATTTTCCACCCAGAAAAAAAAAGATGTGTGGGTAATAATGAAAGTTTATGTTTAGGATATTCTGATCATATCTGCAAAATTTTGTAGCAATAAGTCTGTATATTCTCTCTCTAGAAAGTTGTCACATGAAATTTGAATGTTGATTTTGAGCATGAAGATGAAGGAATCTGAAAAAGTCTTGTATGAGAGAAAGTTAGAGTACTCTTAGTAGAAAAACTTTACCTGATTGAATTTTTTGTAGTTCCTATGTTTTATGTCTCATTTGGTTCCATGAAGATAGGTTAACGAAGAGATTTTTCATGTTTTTTCATCTCTCTCTAGAATTTTTGATTTTGCAGGGCCCAAAAGTGATATCTGGAAGTCGATTTGGACCTAGGGCATCTCTAACATTATTGTACAGATTTAAGAACTGAATATTTTTGTCCCTCACAAGCTTAAGCTAATTCCTCATCGTTTTTGAGTTACAGGGCTTGGAAAAGTGCCGTTTTCCCACACTTAACAAAAAACAAAAGAGAAGCCTTCATTCGTTCATCATATTCATGTTCGCGGATTTAGAAAACGCACATGGGTATATGGGTCATTTTTGGGTGATTGACCTGTGTGTGTGCGTTGCAAGGATCACCTCTTTTTTTGTAGGTACGATTCTTGAGGTTGACATGAAAAGTAGATGCATGGGTGGTCTGGAAGTCTTGCATGAGACATGCGAAAAGACGCTATCTTGGAGTATGCAGATTCTAAGAGTGCGGGTCTAGGAAGGCGTGATTGGTCGTGCGCTGGCGAAAGGTGGAGATCCAAAAAGACGAAGACTGAGAGATAGAAAAGGAGGATGGTCGTACAATCATCAGGGTCATTTTTGGGCTTCTCAATTGCGATTGAGGTTGGGATTGAGATTGAGATTGAGATTGAGATTGAGATTGTGATTGTGATTGTGATTGAGATTGGGATTGAGATTGTGATTGTGATTGTGATTGGGATTGAGATCAGGTCGGGGGTGGTCGGGTAGATGAGGCTTCACATTCAAGCTAGCTCATAGATTTTATAATGCAGATCAGAACTACTTGTAAATCTGCACAGATAATAAGATTCTCTCTCTTCTTGTTCTGCGTATACTCTGTTTTCCTTCTTTATATCTTGTGGTCTCGAGGCCTATTATTCTGTGTGGGATTGTGATTCAAGATTAGGAGACTTGTTACAAGTGGTATCAGAGGAGAGTTGGATTCTGGGACAAGATGCAGGCTTTGAAGAAGAAGATAGAAGAATAAGAGGAGCTTATCCGTAGATTGAATGCAGAATTACATAAAGAAAGATCCAACAAACAAAAAGAGGGTACTGCAAATGCTTTCATGGACCTCAACGATGAAGGTGGTAATGGTGCGGCCACATCGAATGCACATAGAGCTAGACGGCAATGTGAACCCGAAGAGGATGATGATGTAGGTGAATCTGCACTTAAGCAAGTGTTAAAAAGAGCAAAATTAAATGAATTTGATGGTGAGAAGAAAATTGGAGAGGATCTTGAAGCATGGATTGAGGAACTTGAAGATTTCTTTGACGTGCGCATATTTAGTGAGGAATCAAAAGCAAAGGTGGCAATTCTGCATCTGCAAGGAGTCACAAAACTGTGGTAGGAATAATACATACAGACAAGAACAGGTGAAGGTCCGATCCTCTGGAAAGAGTTTTGAGAGCAAGTAGAGAATCGTTATTGTTCTCCACATTAAGATGGAAAAGAAAATGGAATTCTACTCTCTCAAGCAGTTTGAAGTTGATAGATATAACTTGTCTGTTGAAGAATATAAGGAGAAATTTTTGCGTTTACATAAGTATGCACTAGAAGTTTCTCGAGATGCCCTCAAAAGCAAGTTTATTGAGGTTTTGCGAGAAGAGCTTCACTATTTCCATGTGATTGAAATGAGAGAATGTGATGTAATCATCGGAATGGACTGGTTAATTCATAACACTGTCATGATTGATTGTGAAAGCGGGATCCTTACCTTGAAAATAGAAGGGAATGAACATCATGTTGCAGGCAAGTGTAATTGAAGTTTTCTCCTATTTCTACTATAAAGTTGATTAGGGGTATTCGATAGGGTTGTGAGACGTATTTGTATGTGCATGACCTTCAAGAGAAGAAGAAAGAAGAGGAAATACCTAAATATGTTAGAAAACTTTTAGATGAGTACGCGAATGTATTTCCTGATGATCCACCAGGCATGCCTGCTCCTAGGAAAATTGACCATGCTATAGACCTTTATCCAGGAAGTGAGCCTTATTCTAGAGCACCTTATAGGTTCAATATTGATGAATTGAAAGAGTTGAAGCTCCAACTGGATGATCTATTGAAGAAGGAGTTGATAAGACCTAGTGTTTGACCTTGGGGAGCACTTGTTTTGTTTCAGAAAAAGAAAGATGGTTCATACAGACTTTGTATCGATTATAGGGGGTTGACCAAGAAAACCATTAAGAACAAGTATCCACTGCCACACATAGATGAACTACTGAGTTTATTGAGTGGTGCCACAATATTCAGTAAAATTGACTTAAGATCGGGATATCATCAAATTAGAGTAAATTCTGAGGACATACCCAAAACCGCTTTTAGAACACGATATGGTCATTATGAGTTCACAGTTTGCCTTTTGGATTGACAAATGCTCCTGCAACATTTATGTGTTTGATGAATATCTCGATGAATTTATATTAGTTTTTCTTGACGATATTTTTGTGTATTCTAAGGATGATGATGAACATGCATTGCATCTCAGGAAGACTCTACAAAAACTAAGAGAGCATAAACTATATGGTAAGATGAGTAAATGTTTTTTTGCAAATAGGGAAGTGACTTATTTGGGGAGAGTTGTTTCTAAAGAAGGGATTCATATAGATCCTGAGAAAGTTAAAAGCATAGTTGACTGGCCTACACCCAAATGTGTGAGAGATGTGAGAAGCTTCCTCGGTTTGGCACAATATGAGAGGGCACACATTAGGGATTTTTCTCGAATTGCAAATCCTCTTACAGAATTGACAAAGAAAAATAGAGAGTTCATATGGAACGATGAGTGTCAAAATGCGATTGACGAAATAAAATAGAAAGTTATAAAAAATTGTGTGCTAAAGATACCTGAGTTTATGAAGCCTTTTATTGTTGCATGTGATGCTAGTGGAAGCCAAATCAGATGCGTACTTTCACAAGAAGGGAGGGTAGTGGCTTATGAGTCAAGGAAATTAAGGAAATATGAATTAAATTGTATAAAATATTAAGAGATATATGCAAGAATGTCTGAAATGTCAATAGGTTAAGGCAGAATTTAAAAGGAGTCCTGGCATGTTACAACCATTAGATGTGCCTGATAAAAAATGGGAATCCATCTCTATGGATTTCATAACAAAGTTGCATGTGACCAGAAGTGGGCATGATACCATCTTTGTTGTCCTGGACCGTCTTACAAAGATGGCACATTTTCTTCCCATGAGGAAAACTGATACAACTTTGCATGTTGCTAAACTTTTCATAAAAGAAATTTTTAGGTTACATGGTATACCCAAAAGTATAATTTTGGATAGAGATGCAAGGATCACATCTAATTTTTGGAAAGCAACATTTCAATCCTTAGGAACAGAATTACGCATGAGTATTGCATTTCATCCTCAAATCGATGGTGAGACTAAGAGGGTTAATAGGGTGCTTGAGGATATGTTATGCATGTATGTGAATGATAAGCAAAACAATCGGACTGAATATTTGCCTTTGGTTGAGTATGCATATAATAGTGCATGGCATTCCTCTATTAAGATGACACCTTTTGAAACAATGCATGGTTATAATTTATTGCTGTCGCATTCAGTTTTTAATTTACAAAATCAGGTTGAACTATCCAAACAGATGCTTGAAAACATGGATTTAGAGCTAAATAAGGTAAGGAAAAACATGAAAGATGCACAGAACGTCAAAAATTATATCATGATCTCAAAAAGAGACCCTTGGAATTTAGAACAAATGATCTGGTTTTTTTGAAAGTGAGTCCTAAATCAAATCTGGTTTTAGGAAAATATTGTCGATTGTCTCCTAGTTATGCTGGTCCTTTCAAAATCTTAAAGAAAGTTGGTTCTGTTGCATATTACTTGACCTACCTTACACTTTGAAAATTCATCCAGTCTTCCATGTTGGATTACTTAAAAAGTATGTTCCTAATGTTGATCATGTTTTCTAGGACAAATCTAAGTTGAAGGAAGATGCCACTTTTGAGCTTGAACCAGAAGTTTTAATGGATAGGAGAATTAGACATCTTAGGAATCGCGAAATAGTGGAAATTTTAGTAAAGTGGTTTGCATATCCTATTGAAGATTCAACATGGGTTGGTTTAGATGAGTTTATGGAACATTATCCTTCTTTCCAACTCTGAGGATAGAGTTCTTAAAAGAGGGGGAGAATTGTAAGATGCCACATTGATTTTCCATCCGAAAAAAAAAGCTGTGTAGGTAGTAATGAAAGTTTATGTTTAGGATATTCCGATCATGTTTGCAAAATTTTTTAGCAATAAGTTTTTACATAGAAAGTTGTCACATGAAATTTGTATGTTAATTTTGAGCATGAAGATGAAGGAATCTGAAAAAGTGTTGTATGAGACAAAGGTAAAGTACTCTTAGTAGAAAAACTTTATCTGATTGAATTTTTTGTAGTTCCTATGTTTTATGTCTCATTTGGTTCCATGAAGATAGGTTAACGAAGAGATTTTTCATCTCTCTCTAAAAGTTTTGATTTTCCAGGGCCGAAAAGTGATATCAGGAAGCGGATTTGGACCTAAGAGATCTCTAACACTATTGTACAGATCTAAGAACTGAATATTTTTGTCTCTCACAAGCTTAAGTTAATTCCTCACCGTTTTTTAGTTACAGGGATTTAGAAAACGCACATGGTTATATGGGTTATTTTTGGGTGATTGACGTGTGTGTGAGTGCGTTGCAGGGATCACCTCTATTTTTGCAGGTACGATTCTTGAGGTGGACATGAAAAGTAGATGCATGGGTGGTCTGGAAGTCTTGCATGAGACATGCGAAAATACGCTATCTTGGAGCATGCAGATTCTAAGAGTGCGGGTCTTGGAAGGCGTGATTGGTCGTGCGCTGGCAAAAGGTGGAGATCCAAAAAGACGAAGACTAAGAGATAGAAAAGGACGACGGTCGTACAGTCATCACGATCCTTTTTCGGCTTCTGAATTGCGATTGAGATTGGGATTGAGATTGAGATTGAGATTGAGATTGAGATTGAGATTGAGATTGAGATTGTGATTGTGATTGAGATTGGGATTGAGATTGTGATTGTGATTGAGATTGAGATTGAGATCAGCTCGGGGGTGTTCTGGTGGATGAGGCTTCACATTGAAGCTATCTGATAGATTTTGTAATGCAGATCAGAACTACTTGTAAATCTGCATAGATCATAATAATATTCTCTCTCTTCTTGTTCTGTGTATACTCTGTTTTCCTTCTTTATATCTTATGGTGTCGAGGCCTATTATTCTATGTGGGATTGTGATTCAAGATTAAGAGACTTGTTACAATAGTCCTCATAAGGGTACAAAAGGAAAGAGTAAAAGAAAGGACATTGTTAAGGTTTCAACGACTAGAATAAAGCCTCCCAAAAACCAAAAAGAAATAAGTCCTGTTTTTTCTTCCTTAGTGATTATTGTTCTCATGAACTCCCTTAAATTTATCTCCCTTAACTCTAAGGGTCTAACAGACCCTGTGAGCTGTAAAGTCATTGCTAACTAGATGAAAGATTCTTCTTTAGCCTTTGATCTGATCTGTCTGCAGGAGCTAAAAGTTGCGGGTATTGACCTTCATACCAATCTTCAAATTATTTATAGCATGCATACTTGGTACTCTACTCAACACCCTAAAGGCAAGGGTGGATCTTCCATTGGCATTGCTAACTCCATTAACCACATAGTTGATAAATGTATTTTCAGTGCCTCTCACTAGTGGGTTGCCCTTAAGTGTCTAGACCCTCTCAATCTTACTATTGTTTGTGTTTATGCCTCTAACTCTGCCCTTGACAGGTCCAGTTGCTGGAACGAGATCTGTGCCCTCACAGGTGATATTATTCTTACTGGTGACTTTAACATGGTTGTTAATAGTTCTGATAGACTACGTAATCAGCAAAACATTTTGCAAGGGAGCAAAAAGTCAAGTTGCTATAACATGGTTAATGTCTTGAACCTTGTTGACCGTTTCCCTCACACTACTTTTACTTGGAGTAATAGGAACCCTTATCATAATTTGTTAGCTAGACTGGATCATTTTTACATGAATAACAACAGATTCAAGGAACTTTGGCATTATACCTGTCACAAAGATTCCTCTCTCCAGTTGTCTGACCACATGCCCCTCATCATTAAGTTGTTCAACAACTCCCCTAACTATAGGGCTGGTTGGCCCCACTTGGACAATTCCTTGCTAAAGCTGCCTTATGTTAAAGAAAAAACTAAGGATATTTTGTTATACCACTTTTATAGAAGTGGTTCCTCCCCATTCATTGCTTGGGAAAAGGCTGTTAAAGTACATCCAAGCCCTTTTCACTAGACTTAAGTCTAAAGCCAAGACGATAAGGTTCCATAGAATAATGATGATCATTAAAGAGATAGAGAAATAGAGTTGGCCAACATTGACCAACCTAGCAAGTGTCAGAAGATCCTTGACCTCTTGGATAGGTTGAGGGATGAAGACTACACCCTTGCTAGTGGTGCTATTGCTGCATCCAGAGAATTCTTGGCTCGAAGAGTGGTAAACCTAACAAGCACATGTTTGACATTTAAAGAAAAAGGCTAGGGATTTTGTTTCCATGTTGAGGAAAAGTTTTGGAAATCTTGCTACTTCTATGCATGAGAACTTGCAGCAGGCTGTCTCCTTCTTTACCAATGTTTTCTCTATGTCTCCCAAGAGGGGGGATGCTATTCAAAGGGCTAGGGCCTTTATTGCCTTAAAGAGAAAAAAGATGATCTCTCAGCCCATGGCCTCTATCCTAGACATGCCCCTCTCTATCGGTGAGGTTAGAGAAACCATTAGTAAATTGAAGCCCTACAAGTCTCCTAGATTGGATGGTTTTTTGAATGACTTCTTTCAGGAATTGATTGATGTCATGGTGCCCATTATTCTCTTGATTTGGCAAGAGGCTATCAGCAAAGCTACTCTTTCTACTTATATCAATTGTGGTGTTATAAAATTGATTCATAAGAAAGGATCTAAGGAAGACCTTAATAATTGGAGACCTATCTCTTGTCTGACTTCTATTTACAAAATTTTTGCCTCTTCTTTGGCTAGAAGACCTAGCCCCATAATGGATATGATTATTCTCCCTGAGCAGAAAGGGTTCATCAAAGGAAGATTTATATTGGATTCCAGCATCACCTTGTGGGAAGGCTTGGAGTTTGCCAAAGACCTTAATATTGACACCTTTTTCTTTAAAGTTGACTTTGATAAGGCCTATGACAGAGTTGCATGGGACTTCATTCTTCAATCTTTACATGATATAGGGGTTGGTAAAAAACGTATTAAATACATGAGTATTTTTCTGGAAATGCTAATTCTTGTGTTGCTATGAATGGTCAACTTTCTGATCCTTTTGTGCACGTCCATTAGACAGGGTTGCCCCCTTGGCCCTCTCATTTTCGCCATCATTAGTGATGCTTTGGGTTGGCTTGTTAGAGACTGTATGGACATGGGCACCATCAGTGGTCTTTTGATCCCCGACTCTTCCTCTCAGTTAGGGTTGCAAATGTTTGCAAGTGACACCAATATGATTACAAAGGCTGATCCTCTTTCTGCCCTCAACTTTCTTAAATGCCTTGATATGTTTTGTTGTGCCAGTGGTTCTAATGTCAATCATAATAAAATTGGTTTTTTTTCTACTAACAATGTTATTCCCTCTTGTGTAATTAACATAAATTGTGACATTATTAAAAGAGGATGTGTATTCAGATTGCTTGGCATCCCCATGGGTTTTGATGTGACTATGGACCAAAGATGGGATTGGAACATGGATAAGTTCAGGAAAAGAGTCTACCTATGGATAGGAATGCAATAGCCATTCTCTCAGAGGATCTTTGTTTTGAAACATTATCTTCTCCCATCTCTAACCTACTTTTTCTCCTGTTGGCAGCCCAGTAAAAAGAAACTATCTCAAGTTCTTGCTATTGCTAGGAGATTCCTTTGGGTTGGAACCATACCGGCCAGTAAAATACCTAAAGTTGCTTGGAGTACCTGTTGCTTGAAGAAAGAAGAAGGAGGTCTTGGTCTTATTTGTCCTTCCCACATGGCTACCCAAATGGCTGCCAAATGGATAATGAGGGCCTCTGAGAGCTCTGATTTTTGGGCTTGCCTCATCAAGAGGAACAATCATTCTTTTTATATCAAAGGTCAGAAAAATTGGAAAGGACATGGACTTTGGGATATTATCTCCTCCCATTCACGTTTATTCTTAAATGCAGCCCCTTGGTTTGCTCACTATGGAGTTTTAAATTCACTTATGTGGTTCCAGATTATTTTGCTAAGAACTTATCTTTTATTCTGCAGGACTCCATCTGGTGTGGTTGGTTCTCTACCCCTAACCCTGTTCTCCTTGCTATCAGACATAATAAATTTAAGAAATCTGGATTTCCCAACTAGTCTTCCCTCTTTAGGGACAAGTACATTCTAAATGATGAAGATATTATGTCTAATGAGTCTCTCTTGGTGGCTTGCACAAATATCTCGCTTTGCAAAAGGGATTGGATTGCTCAGAAAACCTCCACCTTCCTCAACCACAAGTGGATATCTATCTCCAGGGTGGCTCAAGATATCTTTCAAAAGCTCAAGAGGTCCTCCATCAGTATATACTCCATTGTGCCCAAGTTAAACAAGAAGTGGAAGATTCACTGGAAAGCTCAACAATGGAGGTCAGATTCAAAATGCTCTAGGCCTTCCCTAATTCTACTAAACACTCCTGTCTTCTTTGGCTGATACTTCATCAAGGCATCTGGACACGCACTGAAAGCTAAAGACTTTAATATCAGTACTGGAAAATGTGTCTTTTGTGGGCATCTTGAAGATATTCAACATCTGTTCATTAATTGTTATGCTGCCAAGAGATTTTGTAAGTGTATTAACTTTTTTTGTACCAGCCATGGTCTCCCCCCCTCACTTTCAAGAACATCCTTCTGGGTGAAGCTGGTGGTTTAGATACTCGTTTCAAGCAAATCATCAGGTCTCTTATTCTCTGGTTTATCTGGAGAAATAGAAACCAAAAAACCTTCTCTAGCTCGAGTAAAGACTTTATGTTTAATTGTATAGAGAGTCTTAAAACCATGACTAGAGCTTGTAAAATGAAAATGGAGTCTGTCCCTGATGATACCAATGTCCCACATGCCATTTTCAAAACCCTTTCGTATCAAAAGTGGAAAAGTAGAGTTCTTTCCCTTTACTCTGCTAGAAGGCTAAGTCTTATGATGTTTATCAAGAACATCTTGTAACTTCCCCCGTTTCTAGGGGCTCTGTATCTTTTTTCTCCTTTAATTTAAATGTTTCTCTGTTGTCTCAAAAAAAAAGTTTTCTTTAGTGCTTTCTCCCGACACACGATGGGATACTAAAAGCGAGTTTGATCTGCAGTCTACTTTTTGAAACTTTTCTAATTTCCTTTTTCTTTTTCTTCTTTTTCTTCTTTTTTTTTTTCTCTTTTTTTTTCTTCTTCTTCTCTTTCTTCTTTTTTTTTTCTCTTCTTCTTTTTATTTATATTTTTTTTCTTTTTTCTAATTCAAGCTACGAGAACCTTCCATACAAGCGGCTGGCGCACCTTGAATTTACTTCAACCCATTGCCCACGAGCGTCATGCCAGAGTAAGTCGACAGTGAGGCCAGAAATCCCACAAAAAAGCGAAGGCCCTCCTTGGCCCTGAAGACCCGCGACGAATGCCACGTGTCTCGTGATAGGCCTGCGACGCGCCGTCCGCAACAAAATCGGTTAGCCTCTGTCCCCGCGATAGACGCGCCGCCTCTGTCCCCGCGATAGACGCCTCGAGACGCGCGATAGACGCCTCTGTCCCCGCGATAGACGCGCAGCCACAGTCCCCGTGATAGACGCCTCGAGACGCGCCCAATCTGTCGCCCCGCGATAGACGCCTCGAGCTGGGAAACGATAGACTGCGGTGTATCGCGATAGACACACAGTGTCAATCCCGCGATAGAGAGGCCACCGGAACCCGCAAGCTGCAACAGTCCCCGTCCTCTGCTACACCACCTTCAGCAACAGTGCCTCCGACACCTGCTCATTGCAAGTCGCCTCCGACTGCTACAGCTCCCGTCCTCTGCTACACCACGCCTTCAGCAACAGTGCCTCCGACATCTGCTCATTGCAAGTCGCCTCCGACTGCTACAGCTCCCGTCCTGAGTCGTTTGTCTTTAAGTTGAAAGGACATTGACGCACTGCTTTATGCTTTTTCTTCTCTAAACATTCATTCATGTCTCAATCGTACAGATCACGCACTCTATTGTCAAGCTTCTGGAAATATTTTTTTTTATCTTGAGCAACGAGCAATGAGCTTCACTTCAGATTTTGTGAAGCTCATTGATCTTGAGAGCAATGAGCTTCAGTTCAGATTTTGTCAATAAAATTACCCACCGATCTTGATGAGTGAGCAAGCTTCTACTCAGATTGAAGCTTCACTTCAGGTAGAACTTTAGATAAGTTTAGCAGTAAATGGAATCCCCTCCTCCTCCTCCTTCAAGTGAGTCCACTTCATATCCATCTGTGTGGAAAGCGGCGTCCAGACAACAGCGGTGAAAAGCATTCGAAGTCTGTGGTCTGCTTTCTCTCTATGTTGGAGGGTCTTGCCGCTGGGCATTGAAAGTTAAAAGTGGTGCAAGTTCCCTCGGCCATGGATGTGGCTTCGTCCTCTCTCGTGAAAAGTACGATCGAAGTCTTATCTCCTTTTCTTTCGTAGGCTTTAATGCACGTGAAAGCATTCGATGCATTTCATTTGCTTTCTCGCAAGAAATCGACTTTTGGCCAAACTCCAAACCAAAGGAATGGTTCATTGAAAAATCCTTGTTTTTTCTAGGTAAAAGAATCTCCCGAGACAAGAGATCTCCACTGTTTAGGCACCACTGTATTTATCTCCTCGAAGATAACAAGCTGAAACCCGAATGGGTCCCACATGAGGGAGATGATAGATTTATCTGCCTCATTTGTAATGCCCTCTAGCTTACCAAACTTGTCCTCTCCATTGTGGGATTTGGGGGGTCCCATGGGTACTAGTCGCATTCATTTGTAACTTTTCTCCTTTATTTTAATTAAAGTCTAGGAGAATAGGCCAAGGCTGAACTTCCTTAAAAAAAAAAAAGAAAATGAAATCAACTTCATGGCGGTTGTTTCTGAGTAGGAGAATGGAGCTGAGGGAATAGAAGACAACAACAAAAAAGATGAGGTTATTGATGGTATGGTTGGAAGTGAAGAAGCCTCCCCATTCAATGTCTGCACAATCCGTCTCATCAATGGTCAAACCTTAGTCCAGAGTGCCGAACGACAACATATCATGAGAGAAGATGGTGTGGATAGCCTTGGTGTAATCGATAATGCCATAGACTGAAGCAAAACCTTTGAAGTCGACAGAGTCTTGAAACAACAACATACAATGTTATCTCCAACAACTCCTCATCAACTTTGCAGGGCAGCCATTGGCCTGCATCATGTTCCCTTATCTGTCGCAGATTGAGTGCCCGTCTATCATTGTGCAGAGCAAGCCTTCACTCACGGAGAAGCATCTATCGTGAAGCAGAAGCAAACCATCTATTGTGGTGTGTAACAAACCACTTTTGCAGTGAAACCATCTATCGTGCTACAGGATCCCGTCTTTCACAGTAAAAACCATCTATCGTGGAGTATTCCAAACCACCTTTGATGGTGAAAGGCATCTCTCTCATTGCACGATACCATCTGTCGTGGTTTTGAGAGACTAGGAGTATGGGCCCTGTTTATGCCACGTGGGTTGCGCCTTTTATTCATTCCTCTTAGCCCATCTGTCGTGGTCTGTCATGTGCTTCCTGTCTATCGCACGATATATGGGAGTTATGAAAAGAAATAACTAAAAAAAAAAGAAACCTTAATGTTTGAGCCGTTCATTTTTAAATATCCAATTGACCAAAATACGGATTCAGCAAACTCCGAGTCAAGAACATCAGAGTTAGCAAAATTCTGACTAACCACTTTAACTTCCAGTTTCTCACCCCTCAATAGAGTCTTTCCATCAAGTGCCTTGGTGTAGCTTTGATTCAAGATGTAGATAATAGTGTTGAAAACCTCTACCCAAAATTGATTTGACAAACATTTCCCTTCAACATGCCCCTTGTCATCTCCATGATTGTTTGATTCTAACATTTTGCAACACTATTTTGTTGAGGGATATGTGCCAATATGAGTTGATGATTGATTCCTTTACATTCAAACTGTGTTGATGTAAACTCACCACCACCATTTGTCTTGAATTACTTCATCTTCTTCCATGTTTTGATTTGAACAATCTAAAGCCATTCTTTGAAATTATGAAAAGCTTGATCCTTATCGTGAAGGAAGTACACCTACATCTTCCTGCTATAATCATTCCTGCTATAATCATCAACGAGTAACATGAAGTAGAAAGATCCAACCAAGGAATAAGTAGGCATTTTTTCGCACATGTCAACATGCACTAAAGTCTAGAGGATCGCTTGATCTCTTCTTGCTTTCTTGTCGAAATAAATTCCTCTACTGCTTGCCCATCATGCAAGATTTGCATGGTTCCTTCATCTTGACAATTGATGGTAGGTGTCCATCCATAGCTCCAATGCACCCTTGTGATCAAGCCTTCAATAAGATTGAAATCCTGATCACTTCTACTATCAACCCACAACACCTCCTTGGTAGTACTATAGTCACATCTTGGTTGCCTTCTTCCTTGAATGAAGTGGACCTACAACCCACAACAACATACAATACTCTCTTTACTAATCTTTGGGTCTCAAGCTCTTATTCTCTGTCGAAGAGTCTCTACATACTCTTTGTTTTTCTGCATGCTTTATGTCTCTATGCTTCTCTGTATATGAATCCCTATTGCTTAGTATGTGCTTTCCTTCTATATCCCTTAGTTGGCTTGTAAACTCCTTGGCATATGCACACTTCATGTTAATTGAATTCACGTGTATCCAAGATCTTGGCCTTAGATGTGCAACCAACTTTTCCACGCCCTAGTGCAAATACTTCCCAACTCCTTGTATTCCTTATGATGCTTTTTCCTTGTTGTATCCAAGAATCTTATCACGTATAAACCAAAGATATTGTATTTTGTTTTGTAGGGACTTTACAAAAAAAAAGGGCCCAACATAGACTTTTTCTCTTTATGTAACTTTTACACTTTTGCCCTTAAATTCTCCAAAATGTACACATTAGGGAGGGTTCACTTGAACCTCACAAAATCTTTGAAACCCATCAAAACCCTTAAAACCCTTTTTGGCATGCTTCAAGTAGAGAATAAGCTTGATGGGACCAACTATCTGATGTGGTCTTACATGATGAAGCATGTTCTTGTTGCAAAACAACTCTGGAACATAGTGGTAGATGTAGATCAAAGACCGATAGGTGCTTCTACTTCACAATCTACTATCACAGATGGAGCTTCTTCTTTGAGTATAGTGGTTTCTCCTTCCCCACCTACACAGGAGCAGCTTAGATGGGATGGAAAAGATGTTCAAGCTCATGCTTTGATTTTCAGTGAAGCGTCATATAGTTCCACACATTCGGTCATGTTCTACATCAAGACAACCATGGGACACTCTTGCTTCTTTGTATACCGTGCGTAATGAAGCACGTGTTGCATACTTGAGGAAGCAACTTGAGGATGTATGTATGGCTGAAAATGAGTCGGTGGATGTGTATGTGACACGCATCAAGGACTTGAAAGAGCAATTGGCAAACATAGATGAGATCATTCCGGATGCATCACTCATTTCTACATCGTTGAGAGGATTACCAAAATCTTTTCAAAGCTTTGCTACTACACTCCGTTTGGTTGGAAAAGGAAATCCTAATATGTATGCATTTGATGAGGTTGTGTCTCTTCTTTTGCAAGAAGAGCAATCTAGAGTGAATAGGAGTCATTTGATTGAGTGAACACAAGCACTTGCTATCTCACAAAAGGGAAAAAACAAGTATGGTTCAGCTTTGGGTTCATCAAAACCAAAGCCTCAATCTTCCTCTTCCACTCATTCCTCTAATGATGGTGATTTGCAAAAGAAGAAGAGATGCAAATATTGTCGAAAGGCTAGTCATACTATTGATGAGTGTAGAAAGCTTGCTAACGCAATAAAAAGAAGAAGGAATCCGACATGTCTATTGTTGAAAATTTAGAAAATGTAAAGAATGATGAAGCTAATATGGCTCAAGATTTTTGGGCATGTATTGTTACATGTCATTATGATGCTTCTTTGCATTCTAAATTTATGGTTGTGAGTGAGGATGATTCTGATTCGTTCTTTGATAGTGGTGCTTCAAAGCACATAACATCATGCAAAAGTTTTATTTGCCTCTTTGAAAAATGCACCCAAAGGAGGACATGTGGTGTGTGCAAACAATGCCTCTTATCCTATCATTGGAGTAGGAGAAATTGAGCTTACTGTTGCAAATGGGGGTGTGATTCTCTTGAAAACTGCATTGTATGTGCCCGATATCAAGAAGAACTTAATTTCAGTTCCGTTGATTGTCAAAGCTGGACTTCATGTACACTTTGTTAATGATAAGTGTATGGTTCATGATTTCAACAATGTCAATGTTATTGTGATGTCCGGTACATTATGTAATGGTTTGTATCACATGGATACATACAAGAGGGCTACCTCGAATGCCTTAGTTGCTCATACTTCTTCCATGGCTGAAATGGAGCTTTGGCATGCTCGTTTTGGTCACTTGAACTTCAATAATTTTCTTTACTTGCAAAAGAAGGACATGGTTATTGGCTTGCCTATACTTGAGTCCATTGAAAAGCATGCATGTGAAGGTTGCATTCTTGGAGTGCTTCTTTTCCAAAAGATAGTCATACACACACTACAAGAGAATTGCAGCTTGTTCATAGTGATGTATGTGGTCCAAGCATGGGTAGCGTTCCATGAAGCAAGTTTAGCTCAATAAAAAGCAAGTTTATCTCTTTCAGTGGAGAGTGTACCGCTCACATCTATTGATTTAAATTAAGTTTGTACTGTTGTGGGCCTCTTGGGGCTTTTTTTTAAGCCATTGTTCTTTTTTTAAGAAAATTAAAATTATCTCTACATATAGAAAAAGAAGAAAGTAGTAAGTGGACATTTATATAACTTTTTGTGCTCTTAGCAATCCCGTTCGTGTTGCAACAAGGATAAAGTCTGATCCTTATTTTTTGCAAAGCCTTCGAAGCATTGAAGGTTCTTTTGATCAACTAAAAGATTGTTTGAAGGTTCAGGGGATCTTCTTCTTCTCGGCCTTGTGGAGCTTGGGCTAGGATGCGTGAGCATTTCGGTTTGGATATATGAAGTCTTAGCTCCTTTGTCCTTGTGGCCGCCTCTATGGATGTGGGGGTCCCTTCCATCGTTATCAATAATTTACCTCGTGCTTTCTCTGGTGAGGCGGATGTTGCCCCTAGCTCCTCAGAGATCGTGGTGGCCCCTCGGTTTGCACTTAATCGCGAGGTGATCCTTTCAACGCAAGAAGAACTCAAGAGAACTTGCCTCATTGGCCAGCTATTCGGTGCTAGGCCCCTGCTAGATTTTGTGCACTAGTGGTTTTGCAAAGAGTGGTTCCCTCATGGCTTAGTCTTGAGTAAGTGCTAATTCCTTCCAGCTAGACACCTCTTGCTAGTTTTTGAGAACGAATAAATGGCACTCCAGGCCCTCACTGTCGGGTTCTAGCAAGTCAGGCGTGCCACCCTATGCCTCTTCAAATGGGCCCCTGATTTCGTGCCCGACAACTCTAAGCCCCTTCGGTACCCTCTCTGGGTCAAGCTCCCAAATCTCCCTTACTTCCTTTACGGCTTTTCGTGGGATATTGTCTCTCCGATTGGCAAGCCACTGGCCTGGCACGGAGATGTTGAGTGTTTCATATATGAGGGCACAAAACACGCGTTTAATCCTCGTTGGCATCCTCAAATGTGTGTGGAAGAAGACCTCAGTAGGCCTCTCCCCTCACAAATTATTGTCGACTTGGGTGCAGGGGAATCTTGGGTTTAGGAGATCACTTATAAAAATCTACCCAATGCTTGCTTTCAATCTGGTCAACAAGGCCATATAATTAAAGATTGCCCCTTGAAGTAGAAGAATAAGCAAGAAATAGTGAGCAAAGCCCAAACACTCAAGGGGAAGCAGGTCGGCCCAACATTGGAAGAGAAAGACAAGGTTGACCAAATCCCAGAAACTGACTGGGAGGGATCCGGGACTTTGCAGGCACAAGTAACTTACTCTTGGATTGGCCCCCCTCTAATGAGGTCAATCAAGAGGACTACATAACTAGCAAAGAAGACGGATTCACCACAAGTAATGAGGACAATATGGACAATGAAAGTTCCATCATTGGAACAACAATACTGGAAACCACCTCTCCAACTCCCCCACTAGAGGCTTCCCGCGAGGGGAAATAGTTGGCACGTATGCCCTGGAGAAACCCCCTTAAACCAAAGGCGCATGGTCGGGACCATCCCCCCTCAAGAAAGAAAGAAGACTCCAAGAGGAAAAAAAAGAAGTCCCACCCTTGGAATGAGGGAAGTGCAAGAAAATGATCATCGCTTCACTAAACACTAGGGGGCTAACTCACCCCACAAGAGCCACCATTATTAGTCAATGGCTCCGTGACATAAGCTTAAATGTGGATTTCATTTGTCTTCAGGAGATTAAAATTGAAGGAGAAGACCTTCAAAAAAGACTTAAGGGCGTCTCTCAGTCCCATGTGTGGTTTTCCACAACCCGTCAGCGTGGTTTTGGTGGAACTGCCATTGGTATCAATCACTTATGGGCTAATAAGCTTGACTACACCACTGAAGATAGAAATCATAGGTGGATGGTGGTTACATTCAACACCCCCTTTCAATTCTCCTTGATCTCTATGTATGCTCCAAATGAGGAGGCTGAGAGGATCGATACGTGGTCCTCCTTGAACATGTTTTCTCATAATGTCATGATTTGCGGTGACTTCAATATGGTGGAAGACCCCTTTGATAGGTGGAACAACAAGGGCTGCATCATTGATGGCCAAGAGAAAGACACATGGGACCAAACCAAACTATTTTTGGATCTGGTCAAAGTCAAGCATGCGAATTGTTTTTCTTGTTCCAATCTTCAATTCGGTGAGCACTTGAGGAAAGCGAGACTCGACAAATGCTACATCTCGTAGAATCTCATCCATCAATGGGGCCCTCCCATCCTAACGCAATGAATCGACCTCACTGTCTCAAACCACTACCCAATGGTGCTCACCTTCCCCCCTCTATCTAAAAGTCGAAAGGCACCTTGGTTTCACACCAGTCCATTTGTATTCTCACTCCCCTCTAACCATCAAGAAATCACTAATGCTTGGCTTGAGGCCTTCATCGTCTGCACCTCTCTAGCCAAGTGTTGGAGAAACCTGGTGGAAAAGTCTCATTAGATCTTGGTTAGGACCATGAAGGCTCTCAAAACCATCCATCGAAGACATAGAGAAAACCTATACCACCGGCTTTGGAGACTCGAAGAAGAAGTTAATAAAGGGAAGAGTCAATCTCAAAAGGGACTCCAAAACATCAGAGAAAGATTAAGATACGAGGAGGAGATCAAAAGGAAAAATCTTCAAATTTATTTTAAGGAATGGTGGGCTGGTAAGGAAGATAGACCTTCCAAAGAGATGTGCAATATTCTCAGAAGAAAACAAATTAGAGACGAGATCCCGCTACTGCTTGACAAGAATTGGGTGGAATGTCAGACAAAGGAAGAGAACATTGGCATTATAGAAGCACACTTCACGAGTCTCTTGGGTGGTGATTGTCCCCTCTCCCCCCATAGGTGGGATCGCATGGCCACCATCTCTCGGACTTCCTTGCATAGAATCCTATGCAACTTGAGCGCTCTGCTTGATGCCACCATTTTCTAACAAGAGATCCTAGAAGTTATTGATTTGCTTCCAAACAGCAAGAGCCCGGGGCCTGATGGGCTCACTAATGAGTTCTTTAAATTATTCCAATATGTGGTGGCCACCCCCTTGCGTCTGGTTTGGCTTGAGGCACTTGAGTTTGGTGCCCTTCCCGCTTGTCTAAACAATGCCATCATAAAACTTATTCATAAAAAAGGGGAGAGGAATAGAATTGAGAACTGGAGACCTATCACAATGCTTCAAACCGGGTATAACAATCTTGCTAAAGTCATTGCCGACATGATATCCTGCCATTTAAACCAGTGGCTTAGCAAAGACCAAAAAGGCTTCAGTAAGGGAAGGTCAATATTGGAAGCCATCATTGATATCTGGGGAGGTCTGGACTTCGCTGAAGAATCTAATCAGAACATTGTCTTCTCTCAAGGTTGACTTTGAAAAAGCCTACGACAGATTCGAATTGGACTATATTTTACAATCGCTGACAGACCTTGGGCGTAGTCAGAGATTCCTTAGGATGATCTCCACTCTCCTTGGCAATGCTCGACCAAATTCAATTTCAACATGCAACTTTCAAAGGCAATCAAAGTGAAACGATCCATCATGCAAGGTTGCCTGTTGGCCCCACTACTCTTTGCCATCACCACAGAAGGACTTAGCCGACTTGTGGAGCGACAGATGGGGTTTGTTCGAATAAGATGCATCACTTTGCCACATAACTCAAGGCAAATGACCAGAGGCTATTTGCAAACGACACAAATGCCTTTGTTCACAATGACGATACCAGCCTAGAAACCTTTTGGTGGTGAATCGACACTTTTTGTGAGGCCTTTGGGTTCAGAATTAACCATTCCAAGACTACGTTCAGGGCTATCAAAGGGAATCAGCCCAATCTCCTCACTGTGCAAGGATGCCAAAGCATTCAATCGGGTCAGGTCGTTTGCATTCTTGGTATCCCCATGGGATTCCGTGTTACTATGGAACAAAGGTGGGCTTGTGTCCTCGCCAGACTTAATAATAAACTTAACTATTGGAGGGGTTTGCAAATTAATCTTGCTGGCTGTGCCATGGTGATCAACACGTTTTTCACATCCTCAATCATATACTTTCTCTCTTGCTAGAGACTGAAGGATCAAGAATTAGCCAAATTGGAAAGTTCTTGTAGGAACTTTCTCTAGACTGGGGACCATAACAGGAGGGGAGTGCCTAAAATCAAATTGTCCATATGCACTAGCCGAAAGGAGAGTGGAGGTCTGGTATTAGGGACATTGGCATTATGGCCAATAAACTTGCAGCAAAGTGGATGATTAAGGCATGGTGCAATAGAGATTCCTCTTGGGCCACATTAATTTTCAGAAATACGAACGTGGTTTCTCTGATGGGCTACCCTAGGTGGAAAAACCTCGACATCCTCACCTTTTATTCTTTCCGATTCTGGTCTCACCCAAAGGATTGATCCTAGTAAGATCCTTGTTGTTGGGTTGGAATAGATTCAAACCTCACATCAGAATCAGTGAAGATTAGAAGTGGGCAGCAAGTATAAGACAAAATGACTCTATTTGGTTCTCGATCCAATGCATGAGAAACGTGGAGCCTTGGAATTTCTTAAGTGGCAAAAGACTCTAGAATAAGGGATTCAAACAATGGAAGCACCTCTGGAAACAGGACACGAGTAGATGGGTGGACTTTGAGGACCTTGACCCTAGTGCTACGGTCATGTACGAGGAATGGAATGTCTTATTGAGTAGATGCCATGCTTGGGGCTACTCTAAAACCTGACTACTTATGGGACAAGATGCTCCAGACCTAATGGGCCTTAAATGGTATAATGGTAATCACCTCTCCAAGCTTCCATATGTCGAACCTCGCAATCAAATTCACATCTGTCTCAACAAGAAATGGTGTCTCAACTAGATGCAGCTTCGTTGGGATATGAAATTTATGTCTATATGGCACCCTCTCATTGGAAACAAAAATTCGGTCCTCCTATGGCAAATTTTACACCATGGAATATGGACCAATGCAAAAGCTAACAAGATCTATGGTGTACCGCCCTCGTGCAAGCGATGTTGTCATAGCAAAGAGGATATTGGCCACTTGTTCTTTGCTTGCCCTAAATCCCTTCGATTATGGAGGGTCCTTGGTCGTTCTCTAGGACTCCAAGAACAAATCAATTGGAAGCAAGCCCTTATTGGTGAAGCGATCGGTTGCTCTGTGGCATTGTGGAATGCGATCAGGGAAGAGATCCTTTGGAAGATTTGGTGGGAAAAATGTGGTCATAAGTTTGGCAATACCCCCAAGGAGTGGTCGATTGAGAAGTCCCTATTCCTTCTCAGTAAAAGAATTGCTAACTGTAAGAAAGCCCCCTCCAAAACAAAGAAGAACTATAGAAGTGAATAGACATAGTACCATGCGACCTTGTATCTCACAAAACAAGGGTTAAACTATCCGAAGGCAAACATTGGGAAGAATTGTTCGAAGGCTTCTTGTTTAATACTACACGAAAGCATTAAACTGGCCTTGTATCTCGCAAAGCAGAGGTTAGATTGCCCGAAAACAAACACTAAGAAGAATTGTCCGAAGACTTCTTGTTTAATACTACGCGAAGGCATTAAATTGACCCACGTATCCATGGAAGTTTTATGTAATTTGTGCTCTTTGATTTGGGCTTCCTATTCGTATTCGTTTCATATTCTTTTCTACTTTCCGATTATCGAAGAATTTTATCCTAAACAAGATGAAAGATTCTTATGAGGGTTATTCGTTGAGGTCTTCGAATCTAAAGATAAAATTATAACCTATGACATTAATGATTTTAGTTTATTGGAGAACCTTACACCAAACACTGATGTCAAAAACATTGACATATACATTTTTACGTACATAAAGGCACCCCTACATACATACACACACACACACACACACATATATATATATATATATATATATATATATATATATATATATATATATATATATATATATAGAGAGAGAGAGAGAGAGAGAGAGAGAGATGTATGTGTATGCATGTGTGTTGAATTTCCTATTTCAATATTACTTGTATAAAACCTTTCGTTGAAGACATACAATTGTCTTTTTGTTTTTTCTTTTAGTTCGTGTTTTCACTTTTCATGGAGCTCACAACATACCTGAAAACTAAAATATACTGAATCTTTTTCTTTGAAGGTACTTGTACAAGATGCTTCATCATAGTTATATTATAGTTCGGTTTCCTAAAAGCAATCATTTGATGCTCTTTTACATTATTCGTTTTTCCTTTTTATCTATACATTTCTTGTGTGCATGTGCTTTGAAGTTTCAGCTCGGCCAAAGTAAAACTTTTGAAGAGACATTGCATCTGCCCCTCCACATTTGATGGCCATGTCATTTCATGAAACTTTATTTAAAAAGGGAAAGAAAATTTCAGGCTCTTTAATACCGAATGAGGTTGAGAGTCCATAAAAGAAAGTAAGAGTACCTATTTTAGTATCTCCATATGTATTTTATTGTTAATTATGTGCCATGCCGACCGTTTACAAGTCTTTAGACTTCAGGTGGACATATTCACTTGAGAGCTCAAGTGTCTCGACATAAGCAAACATGGAGACTTATAAGTTTGGAATTGTTTTTTTATAAAGGAAGTTCGGCAAGAGACATCCTTCTTTTCCTATTTCAGTTGTCTTACATATTGTGTGGAGTGGAGTGGTGATTAGAGCTTTCCCATGAGAGGATTGAAATGATGGTTCCATAATCGACCTTTACTCACTTCTCTGAAGAAGTAAATCATCCTTCTATGGGATAGCGTTTCTAAGTTTCTTTCTCTCCTTCGATTCTAGATCACCATAGCCTTCAAATTCCCAACAATCATCCTCCTATTTCTCCTCTTATTTTCTTTCTTTGCTCCGTCGATGACATAGAGGACATACTATGATAACACATCCTAATAAAGAGAAGTGTTGGTGGAATAGTTATACAGCCACTTCTAGTTTGCTAATCTTAATCTTTAAATATTCTCACATCCTTGGACTTATTTGATTATTGATTTCATAATCACGCGTGGAAATACATAAGGGATCCTAGATTATAGAGGTTGTCAAGAAGCACTAGTTTGATTATCCCTGGAAATCACTTACTATGATTTTTTTTCTACTTGATCATCTCTATAACCATGGATATGAGGCTTTAGGATATGGAATTTGAGGTAATTGTTACATTTGAGGTAATTTTTACATTTGAGTAGTTCCTAAATTTCCAGTAAGTATGTTGTTTATTGATGTTCACTCAATCCTCTTTACATATGAAGTCTACATTTATGACCACGTATTTCCTACTATGATACAAAAAAATAAGCCCCTTCCTTCATAGCATGATGATTTTATTTTAGGCAATGTCCTCTAGCTAAGGAAACACATCTAGCTGGTGAATTGGTTAATACAATTGGTGAGCATCCTTCTTTTCCTATTTCAGTTAGCTTTGTTAGCATTGCATCTTCCCCTCCACATTTGATGGCCATGTCATTTAGCAACACTTTTATTAAAAACGAGATAGGTAATTTTAGGCTCATGCATACGAAATAGTTTAAGATTACAGAAAATAAAGAGAAAGAATAAATTTTTAATATCTTTGTTCTTTAGAGTTCAAGTAGACATATTCACTCGAGAGCTAGATTGTCTCTACAAAAATGGACTTATAACATGGAAAATAGTAATTTTACAAAAGGAAATTTGCTTATTGAGAAGATGCGAAATGTTTCTTTTTTTAAAGTCAACTTCAAACATATTAAGAAAGGAGAGAGTACAAGAGAATAAAAGGAGCTAGAAAGATGGCTAGTTGGCTTATTGTCTTTGAAGAGGGGAAAATACTAGGGAAAACTAAGAATCTTGATGATGGTTTGATCATCTTCATGCGGGACCACATTACATTTAGGTTTGTTGTTCTCTATAACAAAAACTCTATGGTGCTCGAGGAGGAGGGGGAGCTCTTAGTGTTTCTGATTCTTCTAACTACAAACTCTAGGGAGGACTAAATAAACCATTCTTGATGTGGACTATCAAAGTTTTCAAGTATTTGTCTCCCTGAATCTTCTAGAGAACCTCCGTTTTGATCATGTTCTAAAGGGTAGTGAAGCAACAAACCACCTCCTCCCATAGTTCTTGTTTCCAATCAGTCAACTAATCAAATGTAAGATGCTCTATTTCCCTCCTCTAAAGAGTGGGGCATCTAGGCGATGAGAAGAAGAGGTGAATGAGATCTTTTTGTCCTAGATAACATCTTTTACACCAAGGCATAGCCTCCTATATCTTAGAAGCCTTCACATTGGTCCAAATTCCCAAATAGATAATTCTGTACATTGAAGTAATGGTAGTTTCTCATCCCAATTAGTGGGATTATCTAATGAATAATAATGCAATAAATAAATAATAGGGCTACTTGTGGCTTCATTTTGTCCATTAATTTCAAGATGAAATGCAAAACTAATTTAAATAATGGAACCTAAACATGATTTGAAAAATCAACATCATGATGAGACAACATAACTTTTGGAAAACTAGGATGTGAGAAGATACTTTTAATAAACGACTTAGCAGCCTAAGGTGCAGCCAAGGTTTGCTCACATGGAATGAACTGTGCATGTTCACAAATCTATCAAAAATTATCCAAATCATGTCATTAGGAGATGAAGTCATGGGAAGAATAGTAATAAAATCCATAGAAATATGTTCCCATGTTTCATTAGAAATGGGTAGTGGCATTAACAATCCAAATGCTTTACCATGATGATGTTTAACACAATGACATTCAAAGAATTGGGAAACATAATGGGGAATATCATTTTCCATATTTAAAAAAAAAGAAGAAATCTTTACAATAAGATGTTCTGCTTTGTATATCGCTATGTCCCATGAAAGATGCTTCATGCATTTCCTTCATAAAAAAGTCTAGGAAAGCCTAAGTGAATCATAATTTGTTTTGAAAATAAAATAAACCATTATGAAATGTATAATGTTCATTAGTTGAAGATGTGCAATTGTTGAAAGTATTCCATGCATGTGAAAAATCCAAATCCCAAGCATAAGTAGGAATCATTTCATGAAATGAATGAATATGAATGGCCTAGATATTATGGAAGAAAATAGAAATCGATTGTAGTGACAAAAAATGACTAAGAACATCTCCTAGTTTGCTAGTTTACTAGTTTGATAATGAACCATTGGTTAAAAACTATGAATACAAGAAGCCCATTTAATATGTCTATCAAAAATCAAAGGTTGATGTAATAAATATTTTAATAACGTATTGATCTTTTTTAATTAAAATCACAGAACTGATAAGGTAATGTTTCCACATCATTAAAGCATGCAAGACAACTAAAAGTTCCTTATCATACATAATGTGATTCTTTTAAGGAGGTTTATGTTTCCTTCTTTCAAATGCAATGGGATGATTGTTTTGCATTAAAAGTGCACCTATAATTGAACCACTAGCATCTATAACTACATGAAAAGGTTGTGCAACATCAGGCACTTACAAAAAAAGTGCATGTTTGAGTTTTTCAAAAGATTCTTGTTGCTCTAACGGCCACACAAATTTTACTTTCTTTTAAAATAATGAAGTAAGGGGAAGTGTCAAAAAAAAAAACAAATTTCTATATAAACTAGCCAACCCAAGAAAAGAATTTACATCATTAACTCATCCACGTACATTACATTCTACAAGTAATTTGGTTTTCTTTTGATCTACATGAAGTCCTTGACTAGAAATGATATGCCCTAAATCATACTAAAAGCGAGATTGATTTTCAGTCCTTGCCAATATGTAACGTTCCTTTTTTTTTTTGAAATAGGAAGCTCTGCCAAAGCTTAATCTCTCTATGTTGAACAATTATACAAGTGAATGGGAATAGTATTCATAGGACCCCTATATTCCACAAAGCTTTTTTCGAAACAGGAAGCTATGCCATAGCCTAATCTCTCTATGTTGAAGAACTATACAAGTGAAGGGGAATAGTACACATAGGACCCCTGTATTCCACAAAGAAATAGTTCCACTACCCCAAAAACAAACACTAAGAAGAACTCCTTGAATGTATCTGGTTAATAAGGGGGGAGGGCATAAGACTAGCCATAAGCCCACACATGTCCTGCCTTAGAGAAGGGTTGAACCCTCCACCCCCCCTCAAGAGGTGGAAAACTGTCTTTCCTATTTCAATATTAGTTCTATAGAACCTTTCCGTGAAGACATAAAAGTGTCTTTTTGGTTTTTTGTTTTAGTTCGTGTTTTCACTTTTCATGGAGCTCACAACATACCATACGTTTGGCGAGATTAAAAAAACTAAAATATACTAAATCTTTTCTTTGAAGATACTTTTACAAAATGCTTCGTCATAGTTATATTATAGTTCGGTTTCCCAAAAGCAATCATTTGATGCTCTTTTACATTATTCATTTTTCCCTTTTATCTATACATTTTTTCCACACGATATGCTTGTCTTGTGTTTAAGCCTATAGCTTAGATAGCACCATTTTTCAAGATTCTATAGCTTAGATAAAGGACCTAGCATTAGTCGCATGTGCTTTGAAGCTTCAGCTCGGACAAAGTAAAAAATTTGAAGGGACATTGCATCCTCCCCTCCACATTTGATGGACATGTCATTTAATAAGATTTTTTTTTGAAAAGGGAAAGGAAATTTCAGACTCTTTAATAACGAATGAGGTTGAGATTCCATAAAATAATGTGAGAGTACCTATTTTTCATATGTATTTTATTGTTAATTATGTGCCATGCCAACCATTTACGATTTACATCATAATCGAGCACAAGTGTCTCTACATAAGCGAGCATGTGGACTTATAAGATGGGTAATGTTTCTCGAAAAACATTGGGTTATTGAAAAGATATGATTTTCTTTTAAAAAACCAATTGTAATTATATTAACAAAACAAAGAGTACAACGGACAAAAAATGCGTTGGAAACTACTAGGAAAAACTAAGAAGCTTGATGATGATTTGATCACCTTCATGCGATATCCACTAACATTTAAGTTTGTTTTTCTCTATAACAAATAAAAATATGGTGCTTGAAAAATTGGTGGGGAGAGCTCCTAATGTTTCTGATTCTTCTAGTCACTATTCCACGAGAACTCCATAGACTATTCTTGATATCAAATTTTGCAGGGTAGCACTCTTTTAAAATCCCCATGAAGGGCTTGTTTCCAATCCATCGGCTGATAAGATTTAAGATGCTCTTTGAGCCTCCTCAAGAGGGTGGAGCTTCTAGGAAATGAGAACACGAGATGAACGTGATCTTCCTCTCCCGGATGACATTCTTTACGCCAAGGCATAGCCTGATAGATTTTAATAGCTTCCACATTGGTCGAGGGTAGTCGACTTCTTGCGTTCCACCAGAGGGTTGTAGAATTCTTGTTGAGAATCTTAAAAGAATTTAGGTGGTTGCTTGAGTCTCCTGACATCTTCGATCCAATTGCTATTTTTCCTAATACCTTTCAGAGTTAAACGTAGTTTTGACGAGACTTCTATAATGGGCATTATTATTCTTTTCCTATTTCAGCAAGCTTTGTTAACATTGCATCTTCGCCTCCACATTTCATGGCCATGTCATTTAAAAACACTATTATTAAAAAAGGGAAATGTAATTTTAGGCTGTTGAATACGGAGATTCCAGAAAATAAAGAGAAAAAACACATTTTTTATATCTTTCGTATGTATTTCTTTCTTAATTACGTGCCGTGCCGACCATTTACGAGTTCGATCATACTGAAGCATAGAATTTGAGTCTTGTTCTTGTCAATAGCGATAAATCTTTAGAGGTCAAGTGAGCGTATTCACTCCAAAACTTAATTGCCTCTACATGAGTGAAAAGACGGGCTTACAACATGCGAAATAGTATTTTTTAAAAAGGAAATTTGGTTGTTGAGAAGATGCGATTTTTTTTTTTAATAATCTAGAAAGATGGCTAGTGGGCTTATTGCTTTTGGCAAGTGGGCTTATTGCTTTTGGCAAGAGGGAGATAGTAGGACAATCTAAGAACCTTGATGATGGCTTGATCACCTCAATGCAGGATCCATTTACATTTTAAGTCACTACAACATACTAGGGGCAAACCGACGCTATCTATACCAACAGTCACTGCTCAGCACTGGTATGAATGTTAAACAAATCTAATTAAGAATACCAACAATCACTTGACCATCGGTTTGACAGTTTAAAATAGATAATCGGGATGCTTTGCGACTGCCGGTATAGGCATCGGTATGAGTGCTCGTATAAGCGTTCACAATTTCTAGTAATTTACCGATGCTCAAAGCGATGCTTATACTAGCGCCTATACTAGTGCCGTGTTTTAAACATACCGATACCCAAAAGAAAAAATCAACATTTTGCGTGTCTTTTACACTAAGAATTGCTTGCTTATGTTGAACTTGTGCATGCGAATCGAATTGTGACCTGCATTGTCTTGTGCACACACACACACAGATCTCTCTCTCTCTCTCTTTCTCTCTACACACACACACTCTATAGATCTCGCATCTTGGTAAGGGGTGTGTGTACTCTTATCCTTTGTCTTTCTCTATGATTCATGTTTTATAATTTCTCTTCTCTTTGATTTTGCAGGAGTTTTTTGGCATCGATTCTTTGGAATTCGACGAGAGACGACATACATTAGGCTTTGATGACATCGATCCAAAAGAGGGACATACCTATAAGTGATTTTTTTATTCTCTATTGATAGAGAGAGATCTAGAGAGATAGAGAGATGAAAGAGAGGAAGATAGATGTTGATATATTTAGGTAGTGATGTGTGTGAACACTCTAGGACCGCTGGGGCACTTTTTTCCCTCTTTAGGAGGTTTTTTTCCCCCGGCTTATATATACGCCTATTGCCCTAATGGGCTACTTATCTTTGTATATTCTCTAGTAATATATTCAATATTGTGTGTTGTGCTCCAGGCTTCTTCTTCTTCCTTGTGTTGTTCGTGTACTTCCGTAGACGTCTGACTCTAACAATTGGAATTAAAGCAGGTCGTCGCTTCATCTAGGGTGCCGTCGACACTCCTCCATTTGCACTCTCAGAAAATCGCACGAATTTTGGTGAGCATACTCAGCGTGTTTTCAAGATAAAAAAAGCTTTGCTATGTGGTGCCGAAATCACGATCTGAGCTCGTTTCGGCCTCCGAACGCACTATCCGAGCGTTTGTGCAAGCTATTTCTGCTTTTTATGCCAAAGGTATATACCAGTTTCTGTTTGCCAATATAAGCGTCTCGAAGTCTGCTACAGGTGTAGCAAAATTCGTCTGGGCAGTTTTGTTCAACTTTTTGAGATATAGTCAATTTTTTGCATCAAGGTATTTTAGTCATGGACCATGGTTGAAAGCAGTGATGTATTCTGTATGTTGGCTGTTGAGGATACGTTGGATGGTACCAACTACCTATTATGGGCTTATATGATGCGACAGGTGTTGGTTGCAAAAGGATTGTGGAACATTGTGCAGGGTGTCGAAAAACGTCCTATCACACCTGCAACTGTTACAACTGCAAGTACTGAAGCTGATGCAGAAGGTGTCGAAGATGATGATATTCTGCATATTCCTGTTCGTGCTGCGGTTTGTGCTGCACCTACTACAGAGCAGATTCGCAGGGATGGCAAGGATGCCCAGGCACATGGATTGATAGCTTTGTTTGACATCAAATGTGACATTATTCCTCACATTTGCTCTTGCAAAACAGCTAAGGATGCTTGGGATACACTTACCACATTGTACCAAGCTAGGAATGAGGCTCCTGTTGCTTACCTCCGAAAATAGTTGGAGAGTGAGCACATGAATGAAGGTGATTCTATGGACAATTTTCTAACGAAGATCAAAGACTTGAAGGAACAGTTGATTTCTACTGATGAGGTTATACCAGATAGCTCACTTATGCAGACTGTTCTGAATGGTCTTCCTGATTCATATCAGAGTTTTGCTTCTACTCTTCGGTTGATGATGAAAGGTAATCCAAATGCCTTATCATTTGAGGAATTAGTCTCTATTCTGTTGCAGGAAGATCATTTGAGGAGTTAGTCTCTATTCTGTTGCAGGAAGATCAGTCCAGGTAGAACAGGTCCATCATGTGAGTTGCAGATCAAGCTTTCCTAGCTAGTTAGAAGGGCAAAGGAAAATGGAGCTCTTCAACTAGTAAGCAGAAATCTGCTAATTTTGCATATTCGAAGAAGGAAGATAAAGATGACAAGAATCAGAAAAGCATAAATTGTTTTGTAAGTACTGTAAAGGGAATGATCATATCATAAAGAACTGTCCAAAACTGGCTGCTAAAGAGGCAAAGAAGAAAGAGGTTGGAATGGTTGTTGCAGAGGCCTCTACACAAAAAACAGAGTCTGCTAATCTTGTACAGGAAGAAGAATGGGTGTTTACTACTGTCTGCAGTTTCGACCCATCTTCTCATGAGCAGTGCATGTCTATAGTAGAATCAGATGTTTGGTATTTTGATAGTGGGGAAACCAAACATATTACCTTGCAGCGCAGTTTCTTCTCTTCAGTTGAGCCTGTCCCTAAAGGGAATACTGTTACATGCACCAACAACTCCTCTTATCCTGTTATGGGAGTTGGTAAGATCATTTTGACTACTGTTAATGGTAGTTCTTTCACTTTTTCAGATGCTTTATTTGTGTCAGGGATCAAGAAGAACCTGTTATCAGTTTCTACATTAGCCAAGATTGGCTTGGTTGTGAAATTTGTTGATAACAGGTGTACAGTTCATGATCTGTCAAATGGCGATGTGATTATTGCTTCTCGCATTTTATGTCATGGGCTGTATAAGCTCATAGACTATGAAAGATCTGTAAATGATTTGGCATGTGTAGTAAATGATTCTCAGGCTATGTCAGATGCAAAGCTTTGGCATGCATGCTTTGGTCATATGAATTTTGCTAGTTTGCTATGCCTGTAGAAATCTTAAATGGTGTCCTCTTTGCCCAAACTAGAGGCACCTGGAAAACATGTTTGTGAAGGCTGTATTTTGGGCAAAATGCAGCGTTCATCCTTTCCAAAAGATGGTTCAGTTTGGGCTACTCAGAAATTGTAGCTTGTACATAGTGATGTTTGTGGTCCTATGCAGACACCTTCTTTTGGGAATTATCTTTACTTGGTGACTTTCATCGATGATTTTTCCAGGCATGCATGGGTATATCCATTGAAGGAAAAGTTTTTGGTTTTCATGTGCTTCAAAAAGTTTTTGGTTTTGGCTGAAAATCTCTCAGCATGTAAAATGGGCACCCTTCGTTCTGATCGAGGGGGGAATATATGTCTTCTGATTTTAATGCATTTTTGGCTGAACGTGGGATAAAACACCAGTGTACAGTGCCGTATACACCTCAACAAAATGGAGTTGCTGAACAAATGAAGAGGTCACTCATGGAGATGGCAAGGTGTATGGTCAAGAGTCAGGCTTTACCACAATATAGTTTCTGGCTTGAGGCTGTCATGTGTGCAGCATATGTACTGAATAGGTGTCCCACTAAAGTGCTGTAGTCTATCACTCCATATGAGGCTTGGCATGACTGCAAGCCATCTGTTGCTCATGTGCGTGTTTTTGGTTGTTTGGTATATGCATTAGTGCCTGAACAACATCGCACAAAATTGGATGATAAAATAGTAAAATGTATTTTTGTTGGGTACAGTTCTGAAAGTAAAAGCTATCGTCGGTATCATCCACAGACTAAACCCATTCTGGTTACCCATGATGTTGTATTTATGGAAGATGCTATTCAGCCATTGCTTTCATGTACTAAGGAGACATCTGTTAGCTCCAAAGACATGTATGATACTTTGTTGCCTCTTTTACAGGTGGAAAATCTAGTGCTAGTCCTAATGAGGCAACTTCTCAGCCTTTGCAGGTTTCATGTGATGATGTAGATCATTCCATTTCTGATGCAGATTTACATGATGCACTAGTTGATGTGAGAGCTGATATTGACTAGGCAAAAACTATGCCAAAATGGCTAGTGCAGACTTTGCATGACAGCAAATTAGATGCACCTCTATCATATCGTACTTGATCAGGCTGTCATAGTGCCTCTTTTGCATCAGATTGTTATGCTATGGCTGCATCTAGTCTCTCTGATGAGAATGAGCATGTTTCGTTTGATGAAGCACAAAATTCAGAACATTGGATGGCTGCTATGCAATCTGAATATGATGCAATAATGAAGAATGGTACTTGGTCTTTATGTGACTTTCCACCTGGCAAGAAGGCCATTGGCACTAAGTGGGTATACAAGCTGAAGCGTAAACCTAATGGTACAGTTGATAGGTATACATTAGGGGAAAAAATGAGCCCTGCATGGGCCTTGTAAGGATTTGGATTAAAAAGCTTAATCTAGGAGATTAAGGGACCTTGCAAAACCACTAGTAGTATTGTCAAATAAAATAATACTTCACAAAAGATTGTATTCGAATTCAAAAGATGAACAAATTTTGGCCTTTTGATCCTTCAAATCAATGATCCATATTTTATTCGATGTCACTCTAGTGAGAGAAGCTCTGGCAAGGTAATGATGAAGACTAGAAGCTCAGACACTTTTTTCCCTCCCTCTGCATATTTTTTGACCCTTAGATCAAGACAAATGAAAGGGCATACCACATTTTGGGCTGATCACATTTTCGGAGCTACCTTGAGCCATTGGATGGGTCCAGAATCGGAGGGTGAAGACAAAAAGGTGCCTTTTGATGATGGATCCTCATTCTCTGCCATTAGATAATGTGTGCATCCTATGGTCCACATTTTAGGCGCCCAAACTTTCTTTCTTTCAAGGAGATTCGTCCGATCTAAAGATCAATCCAATGGTGTGGAATTGATGGTGCATTTTCTAAGATGAAGCTAATCCCAACCATTGATCACAAGAGTAATCCAAGGGTCCAGGTTCAATGCTACCTTGACTTTTGGTTTTCCACCTCATCTCTTGGATCATTGAACAAATCTAAGCATCTTATTGATTTTGAAGCATTCCAAAACCATTCACAAAGCTAAAACCATGAGTTCTAGGTGGTTTTTGTATCTTTGACCACACAAAACCAAGGGAAGCCTATGCCTAGTCTATGTGATTAAGGGAGTTGACTGTGGCCACCACCTTCTTCTCATTGGTCCATCACTAATCAGCCCTTGAGCTAAAAGGCCATGCGAACAACCATGTATAAAATTAGCTCCTTGGTATGGTGGATCTCTTCTAAAGAGATAAATACATATAGCATAGAGAGTGCGAAACGCAATGTATAGAGGCTATTTGTATGGTAGAGAAATACTTTCCCAGAAGTATTCTCACAATTCAGCTTCATTTGTTAGTTCATGTGGTAGATGAAGTTGGAATAGTAGGAACTATCCATAGTCAATGGATGTTCTTCTTAGAGTGCTTTATGAAGACATTAAAAGGATTTGTTTGACAGAGAGCATGTCCAGAGGGCAGCATGGCAGAGGGATGGCTTGTACAAGAGTCTCTTGTATTCATTACTGAGTTTCTACATATGTTGGATCCAAAAATGCCTCATGTATGGAGCAATGATGAAGATATTTTTCTCGTAGGCGATGAACCTCAAGGTAAAGGGACGCAAAGAAAAATAGATGAAGTTTTGCATCGTTAACTCTGAGCCTAAGCAGAAGTGGTTAGAAAGGTAAGAGCTTGCCAAGGATGTGAAGAGATGGATAGATATGTGCTTGAAGATGAAGTGGTGCTGCAAAATCCATGCGCTAGACCAGGCAAATGAACTCCACGAGTATGTGATGGACCCTTTTAGCTTGCCAATGGATGTGCTAGACATTGTATGTACCTTGAAAGATCATTCTCAAAAAGATAGATCAAAACACATAAGATGGAGTTAATTTAGAGGTGAAAAACTTGCTATTTTGGTTCATACACGTATCCAGTGATTTGAATAATTCTTTGTGATTTGAATAATTCTTTGAGCGCATCAATAACTAGCTTAATTCCTTTTGGGGAACTCTAATTAACATAGAGAGCTAACGTTCAAGAGTAATCTCATCAGAAATAGTGAATCACACAATGAGAATGAAGTTTAACAATTTATGACATCATCCCGATTTTCACGAGTTGCAATAGTACTTAGACTAGTGAGCAAAAAAATGATCATAAATCAAGATTCAAATATTCAAGGATTAAGAAATTTTGTATGTTATTACTAGACAGTATGTTGAATCCAACAAGCTTCGAATCATGCAATTGATAAAGTACATGTGGAGAACCATCTTTGACAAGATGACTGATAAAATTGAAAACGTGAAAGAGGAGTGAATATGACCAGATAGGGTTGACTTCAACTAAACATTACTCAAGATTGAGAACTCCAATACCAACGAGATTTTGTCAGCATATATTAGACTTTAAGAGAAAGATTTAGCAAGTTAAATCATTGAAAAAGATGCACGATATTGAGAGAGGTGATCTCTCCAAGCTGACTCAAAAACTTGAGAAGCATAACAGTAAAGAGTAGACTCACACAACCATGAAGGTATGAACTTGTATGATCATAAATATGAATGTATATTGATTGTAGAATACAATGAACTTACAGATAATGTGTGTGTCTTGTATCCACACTTTTATGGCATATAGCTCAGCTTATGGATGCCTCTAAAGTGCGACTAAACTGCCATGTATATATAGAGAGTTTTGGAGCCAAGGTTTCCTAATTTTTAGAGGTTGATTGATTCTCCAACCTCCAAATCATGAATTCGTGGCTTCTCTCTCTATTTTTATCAAGTGAATTCAACCACTTTTGATTCCTTTTACTTTTACATCAAGTAAATGATCAAACAATTACAAGGGTGAGGTCACAAGTGAACTCTTAGATTTCCATACATTGTCTTCTCTTACTACTTCTCCTAGAAACTCAAGCCAATACTTAGGCTTGTAATAGATTTGTTCCAACAGCTCCCCATCAAGCCAAGTATGCTTGAGGTCTTCAATCTTCAAGAATAATGTGCAATCCAATCATAGACTTGAATTTGCAAAGTTTTGTACCATCCAATGCTTTGGTCAAAATATCTGCACATTGTTGATGAGTGGACACATATGATATTGAACCTCTTTTCTTAGAACCTTCTCTCTTACATAGTGATAATGAACTTCAATGTGTTTAGTGCTTGCATGAAAATGGGGTTAGGAGCTAAATGAATAGAACTCATGTTGTCACCAAAAATAGTTGGATTTCCAAACTCCAATCCAAGATCTTTGAATAATGTCTTCATCTACATAGCTTCTTGTGTAGCTATGGCAAGACCTTTGTATTCAACTTCACTAGAAGAGAGAGCAACTGTGGATTGCTTCTTGATGACCATGAAATAAGCTTTGAACCTACAAAGGTAAGATAACCTGAAGTGCTCCTTCTATCTTCCTTGGAGCCAACCCAATCTGAATCAGAAAATAGCTTCAACCCTAAATCAGACACATAAGGATAATAAGGTCCTTCATTTATGGTTCCTTTGAGATATTTGAGTATCCTCTTAGCAGCATCCATGTGTGGTTTCCTTGGTGTGTGCATGAATTGACTTAGCACACTCACACTATAGCATATATCTACCCTTGTCAATGTGGCATAGTTAAGACTACCCACAAGGCTTTGATAGGATGTGATGTCCTCTATAAGTTCACCTTCATGTGAGCTCAATTTATGGTTGACCTCCATTGGAGTAACTACAATTTTACAATCCTCCAGCTTGAATTTCGCTAACATATCCATGATATACTTCCTTTGAGTGACAAATAAACCATGATCTTTGTAAACAACTTCCAAACCTAGGAAGTAGGTAAGTGAACCTAAATCACTTATCTTGAATTCTTCTCTCATCTGATCTTTGATCGTCTTCATACCATCTGCATTATTTCATGTCAATATAATATCATCTACATATACACATAGGTAGATGACCTCAAAATTACTCTTCTTAATAAGAAGTGAAGGATCTGCCTTGCTTGGTTGAAAGTCTTTGTCCTACAAGAATGAAACAAGCCTAAAATTTCCAAGCTCTTGGGGCTTTGCTTGAGACCATGCAATGCTTTATTAAGTTTACACACATAATCAGGATATATGTGATTCTCAAAACTAGGTGATTGTGCCATATATACCTCTTCTGTTATCCATCCATTAAAAAATGCATTTTTTACATCCAACTGAAGTATCTTCCAATTCTTGGAAGAGGCAATACTAAGCAAAACCCTAATAGTAGGCATCTTTGCCACAGGAGAGAAGGTCTCCTCATAATCAATTCCCTCAGTTTGTGCAAAGCCTTTGGGAACACCTTGCCTTATACCTGTTAATGGAGCCATCTGAGTTCTTCTTTAATTTGTAGATCCACCTTGAGCCTATCACTTTCATTGATGGAGACTTAGGAACCAATTCCCAAGTGTTATTCTCCTCAAGAGCTTCAATTTCTTCTTCCATTGCATGCCTCCATTCTGATTTCTTCTTTGCTTCCTCACAAATGTTGAAGGTTCCTCTTGATTTATGTCTTGTGCTAGATAGATTGACTGTTTAGTGACTAGAGAAGTATCAAACCCATACCTTTCTGGCTTTCTTTTCTCCCTCATGGACCTTCTTAGGCCATGATGTGATGATTTTGCCTCTTGTCCAAGTTCCTGTATTTTTGCTTTACCTTTAGACTTCCACATTTTGATTTTTTCATATTGAGTTGCTTCATCATCTTCTGAGGTATCCTGCTCTTCAACTTTAGAAGAAATATCCTTAAAAATTTCTCAAAATCTTCTTCAAGATCATAAGGTAGGTTGACCTTTCTACATGAATCTTCCTACCTACAACTTTTCTCATCAAATACTACATCTCTACTCACCAAGAATCCTTTGGTTGTTGGGTTGTATAATCTGTAGCCCTTTTGATTGTTGTCATATCCAATGAAGACACTCCTTTCTACTTTGGGATCCATCTTGCCTCTAACCCGTGAAGGAACATGAGCAAAAGCAACACATCCAAAAATCTTACAATGAGCCAATTGGTCTTCTTCCATTCCAAGCCTCATATGGTGTCATGCCATCAAGTGATTTTGAAGGTAACCAATCAAATAAGTGGCTATGGATACAACCTCAGCCCATAAGTAATTAGGTAAGTACTTTTCATTTAGCATAGACATTGCAGCTTCAACAATTGTCCTATTCCTTCTTTCTACCACTCCATTTTGCTCAGGAGTGTATCTTGTAGTTACCTCTCTTTCATTAGGAAAAAGGGTGAACCCTGCATGGGCCTTGTAAGGATCCCTAATTTTCAGGGATTAAGCCTCATTCTGCTGTTGTCTAAGGGGACAAAGTGCATTTAATAGGGCACTTTTTAGTAGGCTGGAGTAGGCTTTTTTTAAGGCTTACTAGGCTCCTCTCTCTCTTCTTTTAGAGAGAGAGAAAGGGAATCTACTTTCCACATCATCAAACTCGAGCATGTATGGGAATAAAAAAATGATTTTTTTTTTAAGTCTCAATTTCAGTGTTTATTTACTTGAAAGGGCTCATTTTTTAATATATATGTCAGAAGTGACCTTTTTTGAGTTTAGTTTTTAATTTTCCTTTTGAAAAAGCAATATTTTTAAAATCCCTCCAAAAGTAGAGTGCCACATCATCAAATCCGTAACTACTCTTCACCCAAAAAATGACTTTTTCAAAATTTCAACATTTTTGGCTATTCTCAGTGGAAAAACACACTGTTACCCATCCTCATCCAAGAAAACAAACTTTTCTTGAGAAAATCATGCTCTAGCATCTCTTCCAAACAAATTTCTGGTCTCTTTCTCAGTATTGTTTAATTGTTGGAAAAGATGGTGTTGACACCTATTACAAACCTCACATTAGGACGTCCTCATGCCCCAGCATCAACAAGTATCCATGTTCGTGTGCCCAGAGAGTTTGCTCCTGTTAAAGGTTATTTCGTTGTTTATGATTATCGTAACTGTTAATTGCCTACCGCGGTCGTTAATTACTACTTCAACGCAACAACCCTTCGGAGACTCCAGAATCTGGTTCCATACCTGTGTACCAGATATTTCCGAGTCTCTCCCTTTTGCTCTGAATTCAATATTACCGCAGAAACTACACTGCCTCGAACCATGTGGGTCCTTGGGAGTGGTAGGGGTCTGTTAGACAGAGGCCCTGTACTATTTTCCCAATTCCTTACTCAACCGTAGTTGTGGCTATTCCGTCTTCGCTCAGGTTTCGCTCCTGAACAACTTCAATTAGACCAACATACTGGACTCAAAGTTCTCAGGCTGTTCTGCCATAGTGGTTGAGCAGTAGTCTGAGATTGCAGTCCAACACTTTTAGTAACTTAACACACAATCCTCCTTATCAGTTCACAAACTTACCGCGTGTCTACCTTTCAAATCGTAATCTCTACGGATCATAAGACGCATCGCAACCGTGTTGCCATTCTACCCGTACTTAGGTATTACTGGCGTTACCTTGAACATAGACTACGATACCAACTCAATCCCTTACAGAGAATCCTACCAGCTCATGTCCATCCTTCACACTTACTTATTCCACCACAGGAATAGCAAATAGACAACACTCTAACACCTTACGCATAATCAAGTCACCTCAACTCGTTACTGAACAGACTCTCACAATCGCAGTACCGACTCGTAACACACAGTGTATCACACATACACAGTCGAATGATTACACAGAGAAGGTGCACAGACAGGACAGAACCAAGACACTCTACTCGTTTGCACACAGTAGAAGCAGTAAAAGTAACCCCAAAAACGGGAACTCTCACAATATATTCGCAACTTCCAAAAAACGGGGGGGCGGGGGGCTCTTTCTGATGCCCTCTCTGATCGCTTTAAATAGAGTTTTGTTACAAGGCTTTTACGCGAATCTTTCTTTACTGCGTACTTTCAGAAGGGTTCTTTCTACATTAAAAACCTCTGTCTAAGTACAATTGTCCTTTGTTCGGCAGCCGTCTAACACTGGCACGCACGGTGGACTCGAACCCGCAAGTGCAATACTGTAGGTGATATCCTTTTGCCTGGGGCTATGCATCAGAAAGACTCTGGTTAATCGTTCATAATGTCCATATCCTGCGGGTGATTCTGCAACTATCTTCCAATCCCGAATATGTCGCTGTACGTGGTAGGTCGTCTCTTTCTCCATAATTTCCTCAAACTCGTATAGCTGGTCTAGTTGCCTCAAGGACTCAATACTTTAGATACTCGCAGCTCTTCCTTTAAATAGCTTTCTGGGCCCACCTTCTTGATCTTGTGCTTTAAGCGCTTCGTGTATGGAATCAAAGTACCCTCTGTGCTGTTGAATCCATGTCTTCTGCAGAAGTCATGTAACCATACAGTATCCCATCACCACCTGGCTGAGATATCCATTTATATTGTCTGTCGGTCCATGCCAGGAATTAACTCCCCAATCCTTTCTGATCGCACTTGTTCTAGTGGCGGAACAGGTCCACTGTCCCCAGGGTGACTTAGCAAACTGTAGGAGTCCCATCCTCTGGTGATGTTGTCGAAGTTCTTTGATATTCTCCATCAAATCCTCGTCATTATCCTGTTCGTTTCGCCTGTCGTCTTCCGAATCGCTAGCCATGATCACTTCTCCCGAGTCGCTGGAAATGATCAATTCTTCCCCGCAGTCGTATTCGCACTTCGTCACTCCCCGTCTTGCTTTTGTCTGCATCGGCACCATCCTTGACGCTACCTTGCTTCATCACCCTTTCCGGCCACCATGAAGAGCGTTGTCTTTCAGTCTTGTTCCACACTAAGTCACACAGCGTACGCCTAGTGGTTTGCCAGCTCGCTCGAAGCCACTGTAATGTAGTATCGGTTGTACGCCTAGTGGGGGTTGCGCGGCGAGGATGGTCGGGAAGAGGAAGGAGATGATGTGTGGAAGGCGAGAGCGGGGGGAAGAACCCTTTTGGAGCTGTTTTACGATAGCTACACATTCTTTATGGATTCTATGGAAGAAATAGGAGGCAAAATTTACCGGTTCGCGGGCAGCTAAATCTAAGGCAGAGTAGAAGGGGCGAGAGATGCCATAAGTTCGTTTCTGCAGGTTAAGGATGGCTACAAGGAACTGGAGGGCGGATCGCTCGGGTTCGGGGCGACATAGGATGGCGTATTCGTTTGATGAGGAACGGGGAAAGAGTTCGGCCATACGGGCTACAGTGATGGTAGGGCCATTTTCGCGACCTTGCGGGGTGAGGCGGTAGGCGTCGGCGAAGGCTTGGAAGGTGATGACGGTTCTGTGTGGGAGGGAAAGGAAGGCCCACTGTCGTTCGGTGGCGGAGTTTTGGGCAATGGCTTGAATGATCTGGGCGGAGAAGGGATGAGTTTCCACTGAGTGCCAAGGCAACTCAGCGAAGTTGGCCAACCCTCTGCATCTCAGGTATTCGCCTACGTCTGTAGGGATGCCTTCGCGGAAAGAAGCGTAGTTGGCTAGAGCTTCCATGGCGTTCACAGTGCACAGAAAACACAGAATACACAATCACGAAAACACAATAGCGGTTTTTGGCGCAACTCAGGGGTTTAAATATGTAGAACACGGTGTGGAGGTGAGGATCATTGTGTGGTGCGGGAACGATATGGTTTGCATGCTGGCGTGCGTACTGAGTGATCGGTAGGGAGAGGCGGCTGGTATCATAAAGATCTGTACAAAAGACGGCTAAAAGCAAAACGTATAAATTTGTACAAAAATGCGGCTCGTCGCCGAATAATTAAGGCGTACTGGTAGTGGGATAATACGGTCGCAACTTCGATCCATTAATTACTTTTGGAAGTGGAATTTCGGTCAACGTAGTCAACCGAAAAGTTGCCGGACCTACTTGTGCTGAGATCTTGAAAGGGCCGAACCATCGTAGTTTGAATTTTCCTGCTGCTCTGTCCGATTTTGCATTATAGAAGAGTACAAGCTGTCCTACCGAAAAGATTGGTGTCTTCAAATATCGATCGTGCGTCTTAGCCTGTCTTAGTTGAACTTCACGCATAGTTAAAAAACTGAGCCATCGGTGCTTATCGAGTGCTCTGAGTGCGTCCATACGTTCTGTCAGTGAAGATTCTGGAAGCATCTTCTGAGTGATTGCTACCCGCAAACTTGGGATGACTATTTCCATGGGAGCGATAGCTTCTAAGCCATAAGCTAACTTGAAAGGTGTCAGGCCTGTGGTTACTTTATATGTAGTTCGGTATGCCCATAATACTGCAGGTAGTAGTTGATCCCATCTTTCCGGTGTTTCCATGATCAATTTCCGGAGGATATTTAACAGTGCTTTGTTTGTACTTTCAGCTAGTCCATTGGCACGTGGATAATAAGGAGAGCTAAATTTATGTGTGACTTGGAAGGACTGTGTGAGAGCCTTCATTAAATTGTTTACAAAATGAGTACCTTGATCTGAGACAATTTCCAGGGGTAAACCAAATCGTGGAAAGACATCCGTGAGTAGGCATTTTGCTACCGTAACTGCTGTAGCAGATCGCAAAGCCCAAGCTTCTGCCCATCGAGTTGCGTAATCTGTGCAAGTCAGTATGTATCGATTGTTACTGGATACTGCTGGAGGTGTAATTGGCCCGATAAAATCTAAACCCCATTTCTGAAAAGGTTCTAATGGTAAGATGGGTTGCAGGGGAAAAAGATGTCGTTGTAAGGGCTGACCAGTTCTTTGGCAAGCATCGCATTGTCTAACAAACTGTGAGATATCTCTGTACATAGTTGGCCACCAGAGTCCTCCTTGTAAAATTTTCCGGTGAGTTAAGTCTGCTGCAAAATGGCCACCGGAAGGAATTGAGTGAGCCAAAGTGATAACTGAGTTAACTTCATGTGGTGGAATACAGCGAAGTAGGATTCCGGTATGATCTGTATAATACGGTTCTCCAGCAACTAACCGAAATCGGCGGCTAACAACTGCGATTTTTCTTCGAACTGCCTTGGCAGTCTCCGCTGGAAAGCGTCCTTCGGTGAGGAAAGTTAGAATCTGATCATAGTATGTAGGTGGTGTTTCTAAGTTGGGTGACTCATCCGGTAGTGGTTCAGCATTATAAATCGCAGGAGTCGTGTCATCTATTCCTATCGGAGCTTCACCGGAATCTAGGCGTGATAAGAAATCTGCTAAGGCGTGTGCATTTCCGGGTCGGTGAATGACATCATAATCGAATTCTTGTAAAAGTAGCACCCATCGTGCCAATCGTCCTCCTAAGTGCTGCTGTCTTACTAGATAAACAAGGGCAGCATGATCCACATGGAAGGTAAATTTACGACCTAGTAGATAATGTCTGAACTTTTTGATTGAGTAGATTAGTCCTAGACATTCTCTTTCCGTGGTGGAGTAGTTCTTTTCTGCAGGCGCAAGTCTTCTACTGGCGTAATAAACAGGGCGAAACCACTTGTCTGTTTGCTGCATCAGAATACTGCCTATTGCAATATCTGAAGCGTCAACAAAAACATGGAACGGATTGTCCCAGTCCGGTGGTTGTAAAATTGGAGCGTGCGTCAGGAGATACTTGAGTCGATCAAATGTAGTTTGACATTCTTCAGTCCATTCAAACTGTCGGGGAGTTTTTGTGATTAGCTTGTTCAGAGGTACTGCTAGGTGAGCAAGCCACCGTAAGTGTCTGCCATGCCATCGTATTTGACCCATAAAACGCATTCCTCCCTTCGGAGTTGTGGGTATCGGGGCTTCTAAAATCGCTGAAATCTTATCGGGGTCCACTTGAATACCTTGAGCAGATACGATATGCCCAAGTAGTTTACCACACGAAACGGCAAATACGGATTTGCTAGGATTAAGGCAGAGTCTATATTCTCTACACTTCTGAAAGCAGCATCGTAAGTGAAACAAATGGGCTATCATCTTCCCAAAGATTGAGAAGTCGTCGAGGTAGACTTGCATGAATGAAGTGAGATAAGGAGAAAATATCTCCTGCATACATCTTTGAAATGTGCTTGGCGCATTTCTTAGTCCGAACCACATTACTGTACAGGCAAAAACACCCCAATTGGTAATGAAGGCAGTTTTTGGTATATCTTCTTCAGCCATTCTAACCTGGTTGTACCCGCTGTATCCATCTAAAAATGAATACATTTCATGACCTGCGACTCTATCGAGCATGGTATCCAAAAAGGGGATCGGGAAAGGATCTGGTACTGTTGCTGCATTTAGTTTCCGGTAATCCACACAGATTCGTAACTGCTTGTTTTTCTTTGGCACGATCACGATGGGTGAGATCCATTCAGCGTGTTCTACTGGTACAATGAATCCGACTTTTAATAGTCTATCAAGTTCAGCTTTTACTTGTGATGCATAATGGGGGTTCATTCTATAGCTGGGTTGTCTTTGCGGTTTCACTTCTGGTTTCAACATGACCCTGTGTTGATAGATGCGCGGATCTAATCCTTTCATGTCTTTGTAATCCCATGCAAAGACGTCTGCAAATTCTTGAAGAAGTTTAATCAAATCCGCCTTAAATGTTTCCGGTAAGTTCTGCCTTATCTTCACAGGTCGTGGGTGGTCTCTATCTCCTAGATTGTACGTGATCAGCTGGTCTTCTGGAATATAAAATTGTTGAGGTTTCTCTGTATCATCTGTTGGCTTGAACAGTGGTTGTAATTCGTCGTCATGGGTTGAGGAAGTATTTTCCTGGACCGAATTTCCGGTGATAGCTACTACTGTACATATTGACGTGTTCCAGTTATCTATGACGGATTGTAGGTCAACAGTTCCTAGAGTCATTAAATCGGCGTTACTCTTCAGAAATTGCTCTTCTTCATCATCTGACAGTCCATCTAACATGTGAACTGGTTCAGCAAAGTACGGTCGGGCGTGAGGTTCGCAAGATTGCATAGCATCTAGTTTCACCACATATTTACGATGGGCATCCTTGAACGTGAGCTCTTGTGCAGACCAGTCCTGTATTACCTTCGCATGCTTCAGCCAAGGTCGGCCGAAAAGAAGATTGTAATCCAAAGTGGATTCGGGTAGATCTAGTATGACAAAAGTCATCTTGAAGGTTGTACCTTGTAGAGTGATTGGTACATTCCGCACAAGTCCTACAGGATGGACTCTCGATTGATCCGCCATTCGAACAAAGAATTGCACTGGTTCAATTTCGGTCCAGCCTAGCTTTTTGCATAATGCTGCGGTTGCAATGTTTACGCCTGAGCCTCCATCAATCAATACTTGCGTGATCTTTTGGTTCTTATACCATACTGTGATCAAGGGTACTGCGTGGTCAATCGCAGCATCAGGTTCCGGTTGAACGGCGGCTGTCGTAGGAATGCAAGAAGGTACTGGACTGAATTGTTGCTGAAACTGTTGTCGGATCCCAGGCACTAAGGCCAGAAGTTGGCCTAGAGGTAGCGTGATGGATGCCTTGGACAAAATTTCCCAGGCCTGTTGAGCTTGATTGTCTTGTTCTTTTGGACTTGCAGTCTCTACTGACGCAGAAATGTCTGCTGTTGTTTCTGCTGATGATGATGGCCCTACTGATGCATCCTTTTGTGTTGTGTCGTCCTTTGATGAAGAAGCCTGAGTCACCGGAATAGGTTCAGGGAACACTGGTGGTTCTGTTGTGGTCCAGTGACTGGCTTTGTTATACATCCTTCGTTGTTCTTGTATCCCTGGTTCAAAGATTTCTGCTGCCGACTGAAGTTGTTTACCAGAACGGGTCTGGATTGTAGCAGTCTGTGTCTCAAGCGGTGTAATTGTCACCATGTTGGCCATTGGATTCTGGCGTTCCTTCCTTCTTTGATCATACTCTATTGCGTCCTTACAAAACCTTCTAATGTGGCCGAATTCGCCACAAAAATGGCATCGTGGAGGTGGTAACTCAGGTTTTTCCGGTGGTGGTCCATTCTGCCATCGGTTGGCATTATAAGTGTTGTTTCTCTGTCCTCGATAGTTCCGATATCCTTGTTGTTGATTGTTTCTCTGTTGCGGAGGCACATAGCGATTTACTGGTTGGCCATGTTCTTGGATGACTGCATTGACGGTTGCTGTCCCTTGTATCCTAGCGTTGTAGATACAGTTTCCGGTGGTGTGTCCGGTAGTGTTGCAGATAGCGCAAAACACTTGGTTCAGTGCACAGTGGGCACTTGTATGCCCCGAATTTTTGCATGTGGTGCAATATACTTGCCTGGTGATATCTTCAGCCGTATTTTTGTTTGTTTTTAGCCATTCCAAATCTTCCGAAAATCCACCAACCTTGGATTCTAGCTGTAGAGCCATTGCAATAACGGCATCCAAGGTCATAGCTCCGACACATCTTATGATCATGATCTGCTTCAGTTGTGGGGTTAATCCATTGATAAACCATTGAGAGATGACATCATCAGGTAGATTAGCGTGAGCCTGTGGTATCTGCCGTAAATGTGTTCGAAAGAGGGTAGCGTACTCTTGGATGGTCTGATTTACCTTCTGTCTGTTGTTCTGTAGATACTCAAAGATTTCAGCGGGATTCTTCTTCAGTCTGAATCGCTGTAAAAAGGCGTCTCGTACTGCATCGTAAGTACCGAAATGATTGATATCATATTCCGTGAGCCATCTAGCCGCTTCATTGATCAGTGTTGATTGAAAAACAATGGCCTTATACGCCTGATCTGGTGGGTGGTTAAGAACTGCATAACTTATCTCGAACATCCGTACGTGGGCATCTGGGTCGTCTCCTGGGAATCCACCGAATTTCGCGTAGGTTACTCCTGTTGGAGGTGGCCTTGGCGGTCCTAGTTGTTGTTGTTGATGGTGTTGTTGTTGGTGTTGCCCGCTCATTGTGAAGGGTTCAGGGTTTCCTTCTATATCTCGGGATTGATCGGGTGAACTATCGGGACTTGTATCGCCGGATGGTGCGTTTTCCGGTGTACTGTGTCGGCTTAAGATGCTTCGGATCTCTGTTTCGAACAGCTTTCCTTCCTTCTGGATGTCTAATATTCGAAATCTTTCTTCCAAACACGAAGGTCGAGTTGATGATTCCGCAAAAAAGGCTAACCCTTTGCCAGCGATTGGTAATTCTATTACCGGAATCTCACCGGAATGAACCGAAATTGGGCCAGAATGCCCTGTTTTACTACTTTTACCGAACTTTTCTAACGTATTTCTGACCGTGGATAACTCTAAATCTTTATCTGATATTGTTAGACTAGGTTCCAACGGCGTTTTGATAGAGTCTGGTCTTGCTATATCTTCGATATGCTGGGTCGAAGTAGCATCAGAATGTATCAAAGGCGTTGACCGTTCTACCGGAATATGACCGGAATTACTTGTAACGTTTCTACTTTCCTTGACCACTTGGTCAGATTTAATTATGCCTACTTCTTCCGAGGCTATCTTTTGGGATTTTCGTGCTCCAGTCTGACGATTCTTAGGATATGTTTCGCCCGATCGAGTGACCGGCATGTATCATTGCCCAGTGATACTATTCGAGCAGTTCGCAACAATCTGGATCTGTTGCTACTGTTAGTGAAGAAAATGTTGCTGGATGTTTGCTTCTTACAAACCGTTAGCACTCTAGTGCCACTGTCTCACAAGTGACTCGTAATTAAATGCTACTTTACCGTAGAGACTGGTAATCAGTTGCCATTTTCTCGCAGGCACCTGGGCCAGAGAGCTGGCAAGCGGATGCCACTTCCCACAGACGGCGCCAAATGTTAAAGGTTATTTCGTCGTTTACGATTATCGTAACTGTTAATTGCCTACCGCGGTCGTTAATTACTACTTCAACGCAACAACCCTTCGGAGACTCCAGAATCTGGTTCCATACCTGTGTACCAGATATTTCCGAGTCTCTCCCTTTTGCTCTGAATTCAATATTACCGCAGAAACTACACTGCCTCGAACCATGTGGGTCCTTGGGAGTGGTAGGGGTCTGTTAGACAGAGGCCCTGTACTATTTTCCCAATTCCTTACTCAACCGTAGTTGTGGCTATTCCGTCTTCGCTCAGGTTTCGCTCCTGAACAACTTCAATTAGACCAACATACTGGACTCAGAGTTCTCAGGCTGTTCTGCCATAGTGGTTGAGCAGTAGTCTGAGATTGCAGTCCAACACTTTTAGTAACTTAACACACAATCCTCCTTATCAGTTCACAAACTTACCGCGTGTCTACCTTTCAAATCGTAATCTCTACGGATCATAAGACGCATCGCAACCGTGTTGCCATTCTACGCGTACTTAGGTATTACTGGCGTTACCTTGAACATAGACTACGATACCAACTCAATCCCTTACAGAGAATCCTACCAGCTCATGTCCATCCTTCACACTTACTTATTCCACCACAGGAATAGCAAATAGACAACACTCTAACACCTTACGCATAATCAAGTCACCTCAACTCGTTACTGAACAGACTCTCACAATCGCAGTACCGACTCGTAACACCCAGTGTATCACACATACACAGTCGAATGATTACACAGAGAAGGTGCACAGACAGGACAGAACCAAGACACTCTACTCGTTTGCACACAGTAGAAGCAGTAAAAGTAACCCCAAAAACGGGAACTCTCACAATATATTCGCAACTTCCAAAAAACGGGGGGGCGGGGGGCTCTTTCTGATGCCCTCTCTGATCGCTTTAAATAGAGTTTTGTTACAAGGCTTTTACGCGAATCTTTCTTTACCGCGTACTTTCAGAAGGGTTCTTTCTACATTAAAAACCTCTGTCTAAGTACAATTGTCCTTTGTTCGGCGGCCGTCTAACACTCCAAATACACAATGCAACAATGATGTGAACTCTCAAAATGAGCGTCGTGAAGCTGGAGAAAAGAATATTGATCTTTGGACTCATGGTTCATTATACCCTCCTGATCCAATGTCTTCTTACCATCCAACATTCCATAACCTCTCAACTTTACTTCAGTTCATCGGTGCCGGTAAAGCTGGGCTCTTAGGTTATTGTCAACGATTATCTACACATTCAACTGCCATTACTGAGTATTGGATTCAACAATATCAACTAAATCATACAAGGTTGGTCACTTTTGAAAGCACAATCATATCTTTACAAGAAAAGCTTGCAGAGCTTGAAAAGCATATGGAAGAAAAGGAGAGAACAATTGAGAAATTTAAAAACACTGTCCAACACTTGAGAGAGACTCCACTTGGGATGCGACGTAGGAGACGATCATTAACATCCTTTGACTCTCTTTCAATTGGTGGTGGAGCACGCAAACGACGAGTTTTTGCAATAAGGTTTGGCTTGTATTCGTTTCTCTTTTTGGAAGACTTTTATATGTATATATATATATATATATATATATATATATTTTTTTTTTTCTTGTTATGTAGGTCATTCGTTGAAGATGTTAATGCATCATCAACAACAGAGGATCAATTCAAGTTATTAAATTCTTGTTTGACCAACAAGCAGGTGGTTAGTATTTTGGAGTCACGGATAGGAAACCTAATCAAGAAGAAAGTGATTAAAGATTTCACAAAAAAGTTACAAGATATTATCACTCCTAGAGACGTGCAGATGGTATGTGATGAAGCAGGAATTAGTACTAAAGGATACAGTGCATTGTACAACCTTTTGAAGCATTCATTAGAAAGAGAAGGTATTTTACAGAATATGTTTCCATCTCCTTACAAGGTATCGCTAAAGAAGTCAATGTCCAATGAAGATATAACTAGTATTCTTGGAAACTACTTATATATAGAGGATATTATGCCTATGTCTATTTATCATTTATCTACATCCAAAAAAGAGTTGAAAAGCGCAGTTGGAAATGGATTTCCTTACACAAAGTACAACAACATATTCGTGGATTTGGAGAGGCTTCAACAGGCAATGGTTCAATTTTACAAATCTACTATACCAGGTATGTGCACTATTGTTACCTTGATATACATTGTATTTTGATGTTATAAAGATTTTGCTAATTTATGCAGATTGTAATACCAAATTACAGTTTATATTGAAGTTAGATGAATGCCAGATTATAAAGGGATGACGAATGGAGAGATTGAGTTTGACACTCATGAATGAAGCTATCAGAAATGCCATATCTGATGAAAGTTGTAACTCTAGCTCTAAGTCTACATATAGTGTTCAATCCGAGAAAGAAATATGGTGGTTAGGTGCTATTGAAGTACCTAAAGAATCCAATGATGTTCTTTCATGGATTTTTAGTAGGACCCCATGGATCACTAAAGTAATACTTTCTCAAATTCATGGTGCAAAGCTCCACATAGAAAACTTGGGTGATTTTGAGATAGATTGGCACTTGGGTGGGGATTTAAAAACTATCAAATGCATGTTAGGTTGCAAGCAAGGTGCATCTGCTCGCTATCCATGTCCATTTTGTACTCGAGGCTACAAAGTAACAAAGGGACAACAAAAAGTACTATCTAGCTTAGATGAATACATAGATGCACCTACTTCCACGGAATGGGATAGACCTTTGTTAAGGTGTCCAATGTTAGAAATACCTAACCGTGACACATTAGATAAAGATTGGAATCCCATTATTCCATTTCCATTAGTTAATGTTCACTTTTGCACATTGCATGCTTTCATGAGAATATTTGATAGATTATTGAAGCTCCACATAGAATATGCATTTTCCATGAAGCCAATTGATAAATCTGTACACGCAATCAAAAAATTGGAAGAGTTGCTTAATTTGATTGGTTGTCATGGTGGTAATGTAACTCTAGTTGTCAAAAAACCTGGTGAATCGCAAAATAGTTTGCAACAAGTGTCAATGACAGGGAAGAAGGCAAGAAAATTTTTCAGAACAGGTGTAAGCCCTAAGAAAAATGAATGCAGGGAGCTATGGAAAGACTTGTGCATGATCACCACTGATAATGATTCTCAAATTGACCTTAGTAATAGGCGAAAGAAGGTTTGGTCATGCTTAGATAAGTTGGTAGGTTTAATGAGTCTTAATAGCTCCAACAAAAATGACCGTCAGTTGTTTCAAGATACATTAATGGAGTTTGCAAAGTGTTTCATCCTATCTTGGGGAGAGAGCAATATTACACATTACATTGTAAGTTTTCTTATTTTTTCAATTTTCTTGTTGATAAGATTGTGTTATATGTACTTATATCATTTCAGCATATTTTATTTGCACATGGAGCATTTTTTATGCATCGATATGGTTCATTGGAGATTTTTAGTACACAAGGAATGGATAAGTCACATTACAAGGCTAGAGGTGTTTACTTCAAGAACACACGACATGATGGTGGTGCAATGCAATCAAACTATATGGAAGAGATGTTTAATTGGTTTTATCGTACTGCATTTTCAAGGACATATGCAATGGAACGAGCCAAGGAGTCGAAAGTTGCAAAACTTGCAAGATTTCATCAACACAACTTAGCTAGTGAAAAATGGAAGTCATCATTGGGACCTTTACGTCATGCTCAATGGCGAGCTACAAGAACACGAGAGGGTTCATCATGGAAGTGAAGTCATTTAATACATTCATGGCATTTTCTGAATAATTCATAAGGTTTGCTACACACTAATCTCTTCTTTGCAATTTTTTCAGGTAATTTTTAATTTTTAAACTATTTTTTGTCCATTCAGGTGTGAACAGAACCTTTTTAAGTGAAACATTATAAAAGGAGACTCATTGTCTCATTTCAACATTCTAGCACTATAGAGGATGGCACGAACAAAGCAAACTGCAAGGAAGGATCCCATTAACTTTCCTAGCTATGTGCAAGGCACTCAGAAGCCACCATGGATGAATCACCACAAAAGGCGACGTAGTGTCTCGCACTCTGCATCCCATCGTGAAACAGGTGGTGGCCATACCTCTGGGAGTGAACAGTTGCATGAACAAGTGGAACATGGGCAATCCAAGGAAAAGGCCGTAAATCAACCCCAATCACCACCATCATCATATGATGAGCCTCCATCACCAAAGAGACCAACAAAGAGAAGGGTGAAGGAGCGTGCTCATAGACAAGTAGTTTCTGATGATGATTTTGATGAATCGCATGAGGATGTGTCTCAACAAGGTTCACAAGCAAGTGATGAGAGTCAAAGATTGCCACCATGGGGTAACGAAGAAATACCTACAAATCATAGGGTTACTGTAGCGGGAAAGACACTACCATCAAATCAGGGGGCCATACCCAATGATCAAGAGAGAGAGCAAAGCCAGCAACAACATCCTGAACAAGGAGAAAGCTCAAGACGCGTGCAACGGAAGAAGAAATTCTTTCAACCTCGTCGTAGACCACCCCAACCAAGACCACAAGAAAATGTCCAACGAAGACCACCACCACCACCACAAGCTAGAGCACCACAACGAAGAAGAAGATATACGAAGGCATTTGCAGAGATAAGGCACTATCAAAAGACAGCTGAGCTTCTCATACCTAGAAGACCCTTTGCAAGGGTGGTCAAAGAAGAGTTACAAAGGTATTGTGCAGGGTTAAGGATCCAAGCTCTAGCTTTAGAAGCTTTACAAGAGGCAGCTGAAGCATTTTTGATATCAATGCTAGAGGATTCCAACCTGTGCGCCATCCATGCTAAGCGAGTCACTATACAACCGAAGGACATACAATTAGCTAGGAGAATTAGGGGTGATCGTAGCTAAGTTTTGTAACTCATCTCTATGGACAAGAGATTTTTTGTAAATATTGCCATTTTCAATGAAACATTAGCACTTTTCCTCTATTCCATTTATAATCTCATTATTTAGAATGAAACATGAGCAGTCATTTTACATTTCCATGTGTTTTCTTGTGATAATCTCTCATATATGAATGATTGTTTTCTTATCTTGTCATTTTGATCTAGTGATAATATCCCTGTACTGAAATTTCTTTTTTATTTAAGGTCATGTAGGTCTTGTAGGGCATTAGGAGGCCAAATAAGGCCCTGCCACAGAAACGCGGGAGAAGGCCCTGCAAAACGTTTGCAGGGCCTTCTCCCGCGTTTCTGTGGCAGGGCCTTATTTGGCCTCCTAATGCCCTACAAAACCTTTGAAAGTGCATCAGAGGGATCATGACTAGTAAAGCTAGTTCAGGGGTAAGGTAACTATCTTGAGCAACTATCTTGGTCTTTTGAGCAACTATCTTGGCATCCCATCAAGAGTCCAAAAGAATGAAACTAAAGGTCCTGACATGCCCAAGGTTACCTTACATGAGACTCAACCTTCACTAGATGGATATTTTCAAGATGGTTACCTTACCCCTGAACTAGCTTTACTAGTCATGATCCCTCTGATGCACTTTCAAAGGTTTTGTAGGGCATTAGGAGACCAAATAAGGCCCTGTCACAGAAACGCGGGAGAAGGCCCTGCAAACATTTTGCAGGGCCTTCTCCCGCGTTTCTGTGGCAGGGCCTTATTTGGCCTCCTAATGCCCTACAAGACCTACATGACCTTAAATAAAAAAGAAATTTCAGTACAGGGATATTATCAAGAGTCCAAAAGAATGAAACTAAAGGTCCTCCCAATGCCCTACATGACATCAATACATCACATGCAGGTGCAAAAGAATTTTAGATAATATACTGAAAAAGAAATACTTGAGACAATTGTAAATAAAGCAAAGTGAAAATTTGATATTAATTCAATTGTTTACATCAATTGGCTTTGAGTTTCTCAATGACTCTCTTTCGACGCTCCAAAGCCATGGGTAGGGTGTAAGTCAAAATTGAGTTTGCTATTTGATCAACACTTCTAACACCTAGACCTAGAGATATACCTATTTGGCTTAAGACCTTTCCACGGAAGTTGGAATCTAAGGTTGTAGTTACAAGGGATTTCTTAACTAAAAAGATACAATTACTCCCCTGTGTAATGGTTGATAAACAAAGCAATTTACTTAAGGCCTTTAGACACCATGTCATGAAGTGGCCCTGAGGACTGAACTCTTTATGGATAATTACAAAATGGTCTTTGGGAAGTTTCCCAATGTAGTTTGCAAGGGATGAGCCACCTCCACGAGCCACTCGATCACCTCCGCTCCTTGCTGCAAACTTGTCGACTTCAATCACCTCCTGCACAAAGTTTTATGATTAGTAGCTGCATGTGTTTGTAAGAATGAATGACATGAATTGAAGATACTTACATCTTGAACTCTATCTTCTTCTTCTCCTCTCTCTTGAAGTTGTAAATTAATGCTGGAGTGGGACATCCCACTCTGCTCGATTACTGGTGAGGAGGGAATTTTTGATTCCAATATCCTTTCTTGTGCATTATTAAATTGTTCTTCTGTGATATGTTCATGTTCACTTGTGAGTATGTCATTGCAAACCAATTTTATTGTGTCGGCCACTGAGTCACCAAATGGCAAACACTTTTTCTCCAACAACTCAGAGGTACTATCCAAAGGACACTCTGACAAAGTACAAAACAAACTTAGGCATTCATCAAGCCGTAGCCCAAATGCCTTCTCTACATCATGTAAAAACAAATATTCTTGTCCCTCGACAAGAACCACTGAAAAAGTTTCAATCTCCACCTCTGGAATAGTTGCTTCTGGCTCCGAAGAGGTGGATGGCTTAGGCACTTCTTTCAACTTATCATCCACACCAAGAGGATAAGTTTTCTCAATAGCTTCTCTCTCTAATAGGAGATTCAAGGGTTCTTGAGGTGGTTCCTTTTTATCCTCGACAAAACCACTTGTAAGAAGATGAGGGATCTCATGAGGAATTGGTTCTGGTTCCTCATTCACAAAGAAAATTGTGGCAGCAATGAATGAAAGATATTTTGGACCCATCTTGCGTTTCCTATTCAATTTCCTTATAAGTGGCACAGTTTCATCAAGAAGGTGCCCTGCTTCCTCTGCAATTGCCTGGAACCGTTTCAATCGTTTTGCAAAAGCCTCATCACCTTTGTGAATGTAGGTGAGAAGGTCACGTGGAACCCAAGTTCCATCATATGGTGGTATTTCAATGGAGAAACGCAATATATGAACTTGCATATATTGAAGTAGCTCCTCCAAAGCATCGGCATTCATTTGCACGGTTCCATGGAGGTCAGGAACCTTGGAGAGAAGATCATATAGGTCATGTTGACCTTTGTAATCTGAATCCTCCAAAAATTCTAGAAACTTGTGGCGTGCACTCTTAGTAGGTACATAGGTGGAAGCCATAGCTTGCAAATGCAGACTGTTCTAACACTCAATGTGGTTGCAAAAGTGAGAAATGAGGAGAGAGGACTCCTATTTATAACTTTTCTAGAATTTTTAAGTGATGGGTCCCACTTTTTCATAGAAGTGACTTTTCCTTAAATTAAAACATAAGAGTCTTGAAAAGGAAAACTTTGACATTCGAGATCACATCAAAGGAAATAAACAATAAGAATGCTCTTTCAAGAAAAACCTTGAGAATTTACAGATACAAGTAGAATGTGGCCAAAATATCCTTGAAGCAAATGTGAAAAATTTTTCATTGCAAAAATAGGTTTGTTTACAGGTTTCACAGTATCTTTACAAAAAAGAGTTATGACAATGAAATGTCAGTTCCATCCATGCTCCAATCTGCAAGAACCTTGATTTTGTCTTCCAATCTCTTTCCAATCTGTGGACAATTCATAAAAGAGTAAAACATTTTCAAATCATGAACAATAGTGATAGAATAATATATATATATATATATATATATATATATATATATATATATATATATATATATATATATATATATATATATATATATATATATATATATATATATATATATATCTATATGTATATATGGAATACAACTCTTACCTTGTTCCCTCGTATTCGAAATTTGAAATCATGAAGATCGTCATATCCCATGATAAGTAAGTGCTCTCTCAAGTTGGCCAAGTTCCAATGTTGATTAACTAAAACCACCTCCATATCATTGTTTGGTAACTTCACATTAATTTCAAATGAAGCTAAAGATCCCTCCGAGCTTTGCAAAGGTATCCACTCTCCTAGTTTACACATCCAACGATCATAATAAAATCTGATGTACAATGAGGTGCGATGTTTTAAATAGCGAAATCCTATACCTGTGTCACCAATTCTACAACGATATCTATCCCCTTTTGACAATCCTTCTACATAACCCCAGTTTTCCCCTAACAATCCTTCTACTGCTTCGTATGTAATATCTTTACATAGGAACATTGTAGGAGTTTCTACAAAAGGAATGCCTTGAAATATGAAAACCAAGCAACGGATTGGTAGAGTCCAATGAAGACCTATTGATCTAGATACGCGTGTGAATTTCAAAGAGTTATGTATGTCCATCACCATCTTACGCTTGAAAGATGATATGGACCAAAATCAGGTTTTGGCCACTCTAAACTAAGAAGAGAGTCAACTTTGATAATCTCCAACCTTCCATATTCACCATCTGTGGAAGGAACAATGTACTCGTGAGTGTAAAAGAAGATCCTTTCACGAATAAGTTTAGCAAGAGGTACATCTGGAAACACTAATGCCCCAATGTCTGCATGTAATGCTTTGAAAGTTCCTGTGAGACTATGAAGTGGTTGCTCTTCCACTAAATTAGAAGGAAATATGACTGTAGCAATGAAAAACATATGAGATGAGTAATTAAGACATTTAACACCATGAAGCATTGAGAAAATAGAAATACTCACAATGGATTGGATATCTAATTCTATTGGAGTTTTCTAACTTCATGGTTGAGACTGTGAAGACATGTTGTACAATAGCAACCATCCCACCATGTGTTTGCTGCTTGAAGCCTAAGAGCTTACCTTTCCAATGAAGATCCAAATTTCCACGATCTCGAACACGATGAGGACCAAGTTCAGATGGCTGCATGTACACCCATGCACCTTTGCAAAACTCTTGTGGTAGCCAACTTCCTTCCATTGTTTTGATGTTGTGGCACGTCATTGTGTGAACTTCGTCCTTTGGTCTCCTACGAGCTCTGGAGCTTTCCATGGGAGTAAGAGTTGTTGTCATTGCTGCAGAAGTTGGGAGAATGGTAGGAGGAGAAACAATGCTTCTGTTGTATGGTATGGAGGGAATAGAGGTGAAAAATATGACTTTTTGGGTTTTGGGTATGAAAATGGGAGTTTGAAGAGGGAAAATAGAGTTTTTTGAGTCATTTTGAAAAAAGTCACTTTTTTAGTCCACAAATATGCACGGATTTTGAATTAGAAGTCAAAAATAGCACTTTTGACCCTGAAAAGTGATATGGAGGTCATTTAATGGTATTATGATGAGTTTTACAACTTTTAAAAAATTTTGAATTTTTGGGCCCAGCCTGATTACGAGATTTCTTCTCTCTCTAGAAGACAACCCTGAACATAGAGGAATCTTGTCCCCTCTTCCCCCTTCAGCCTAGTATTTTATAGGGTATAGACTGTGGCCACCACCCTCTTCTGATTGGTCCATCACTAATCACTCTTTGAGCTAAAAGGCCCATCCAGGGTTCACCTTTTTTCCTAATGTTGATTCCTCTTTCTTGAAGAAAAGAATCAAATTCATGGGAGAAGTATTCTCCCCCTCCATTTGACCTTAGCCTTTTTAGTGTTTTACCTGTTTGATTCTCAATGAGAGCCAAATATCTTTTGAAGCATGAAAAGACTTCATCTTTGTGTTTCATAAAGTATAATATAGTCCATCTACTGCAATCATCAATGAAGGAGACATAATACCTTGATCCAGATATTGAAGCATCCTTGCTAGGTCCCCATACATCTGTATGAACCAACTCCAAGAGATCTATATGCATATATCCTTTCTTCATGAATGGTAACGTGTGAGACTTTCCAAATTGAAATGCACTACACTTATAAATCATGTGTTGTTTTGACAAGTTAGGGAGTCCAAGTACACTTTGGTCCCGGCAAATTTGCTTTAATGATCTTTCACCAATATGTGCTAACCTTTTGTGCCATACTTCCAACTTTGTGAGTGTCTGACTACCATAATTAAAGAGAGCAATGTTTCTCTTGTCTTGTAATTCAAATGTGAACCATCTACTATCTTTTCACCTTTTACAATTCTTCCGAATCCTTGACTTGGATCTTCAACAAATGCTCCTGCTTTTGTGAACCTGACTTGCAACCCTTTCTCTACTATCTACCCAACACTTATCGAATTCTTTATAATGGTAGGGACATAGAGTACCTTACTGAGTAAGTTGATGTTTCAATCAGGTGCTTTGAAGTTTCCTATTTTCTCCACAAGGTGTCTTGTATCATCTCATGTTTGTACCTCATGCTTGTTCCTTGGATCTTCTAAATCTGATAGGAGGGCCACATTTCCTACCACATGATTTGAACAACCTGAATCTATGTAGAAAACATGCTCATCAGATTTACCTTATAGCATGGCCATATTCATGATTAGCAATAAGTCCTCTTGATTTGAGTCTTCTGTGTATTTATTGAAGTCTCTTCTTCCCCTATTGCCTCCTTGATATTTTGAATGGTTCTTAATTGTTGTAGTTTCCATGGTAATTGCTGAACCTTCCTCTTGAGTAGCCATAACTTCCTCTATTGTAGCCTCTGCCTCTTTGATTCCTGGAATTCCTAAAGCAATTTTTAGTTCTATGATTAGTTAATCCAAAAAGAGAGCATGAATTAGAGTCTTGGGATCTCCCCCTGCCTTTTCTTCCTCCTCTACCTCTACCTCTACCATGTCTTCCTCTCCTGCATAGTTAGCTTGATGTGTACGTGCTTCATCATCCACTTTCTTTCCTCTTCCTTTGTTTTCTTTGGACTTTCTTTTATTAGTATACAAAGCTGAAGATTGATTACCTTTGGAGCTTTCTCCATTCTTGATAAGCTTGGCCTCTTGAGTAAGTAGTTGTCCTATGAGTGTGTTCAAATCTGGTACATGCATATCCATGTATAGATCCATAGTTGTGGTGAAGGCTTCCCACTTGTCATCTGCCTTCAAGCCATTGATGACCTGCCTTACAATTTTCTCTTCATCTATTACCTCTCCAATGCTTCCCAACTGATCTACTATGTCCTTGATCTTTGTGACAAAATCAGTCACATTTGTTTGGGAGCTTTCTTGAGAGTTGTGAAGTCTAGCCATAGTTGATGCTTCCTGGCCTTTGTACGTGAAGAGAAGAAGGCTTCAAGTGCATTCCACACTTCCTAAGATTTTTTACAACTTCTAATGTGAGGCAACAAAAAATCTGAGATAGAGTTGAGTAGATAAGACCTTGCAAGTGCATCCTTGGAGCACCATGTGCTCAATCTTTCTTGCTCTTCTTGTGTTGGTTGACTTTTGTTCCTAAAACTTGGCATAACTTCATCAACACTATATAACCATATAAATTCCTTCCTTGAAGATAAGCTTCCATCCTTAATGACCAGGCTTAGTAGTTACCTCTATCCAATTTGTCAATTGATGAAGGAAATCCATCTGCCATGTTGTCGAACCTTGTTCTGATACCACTGTGAAGAGATGGATAGATATGTTCTTGAAGATGAAGTGGTGTTGCAAAATCCTTGCACTCCACCAGCCAAATGAACTCCAGGAGTATGTGATGGACCCTTTTAGCTTGCCAATGGATGTGTTAGAAACCCTATGTACCTTGGAATATCATTCTCAAAAAGATAGATCAAGATAGATAAGCTAGAGTTAATTCAGAGGTGAAAAACTTTCTATTTTGGGTCATACACCTATCGAGTGATTTGAACAATTCTCTGAGCACAACATTAATTAGCTTAATTCCTTTTGTGGGACTCTAATTAACTTAGAGAGCTAACTTTCAAGAGTAATTTCATCAGAAATAGTGAATCACACAATGAGAATGAAGTTTAACAATTTATGACATCATCTCGATTTTCACGGGTTGCAACAGTACTTAGATGAGTGAGAAGAAAAATAATCATAACTCAAGATTAAAATATTCAATGATTATGAAATTTTTTATGCTAATAATAGACAGTATGTTGAATCCAACAAGCTTTGAATCATGCAATTGCAAAAAGTACACGCGGAGAACCAGCTCTGACAAGATGGCTGATAAAATAGAAAACCTGACAGAGGAGTGAATATGAACAGACAGGGTTGACTTCAACTGAACATAACTCAAGATTGAGAACTCCAACAGCAATGAGGTTTATTGAGCATATATTTGACTTTAAAAGAAACCTTTAGCAAGTTAAATCATTGAAAAAGATGCACCATACTGAGAGGGGTGATCTCTGCAAGCTGACTAAAAAACTTGAGAAGCATAATAGTGAAGAGTAGACTCACACAACCATGAAGATATGAACTTGTATGATAAAAAATATGAATGTATAGTGATTGTAGAATACAATTAACTTATAGATACATGTGTGTGCCTTGTATCCACACTTGCTATAGCATATACCTCAGCTTATGGACGCCTCTAAAGTGCGACTAAACTGCCATGTATATATAGAGAGTTTTAGAGCCAAGATTTGAATTTGAATCTTGCTCACCTAAAAGTAGTTTCCTAATTTTTAGAGGTTGATTGATTCTCCAACCTCCAAGTCATGAATTCGTGACATTATGTCTCCCACTTCGATTCCTAGAGTGAGTACCTCAGATGCATGTATGCCATATAGTACTTCATGTACACATTAGGATGCTCATGACTGTTAGAGTTAAACATTTGCAAAAGCACACAAACAAGACAAGGAAGAAGAAGAAGATTGGAGCACAACACACAATGTTGAATGTATTACCACTAGAATGTATAAAGATAAGTAGCATGTTAGGGCAATAGGCGTATATACAAGTTGGAGGAAAAGCCTCCTAAAGAGGGGAAAAGGTGCCCCGACGATCCTAAAGTGTTCACACATATCACTACCTAATTATATAAACAAATCCCCCTTGGGAATGATGCAGTGAATGAGGAGTTGGCACTTATGTATAAGGCATTGCCAAGCTATGTGGAATCAATCCACAAAAGGAAGTAAGCCCAAAGATTTGCGGAAAGCTTCAAACTTCTCCCTAGGAAGAGCCTTAGTAAAAAGGTCTAGAATGTTCTCCTGCATGGGCACATATGCCAAGCTGATATCCCCAGCAGAGAACCTCTCCCTGACCTAATGATAATGCACCTCAATGTGCTAAGTGCAAGCATGGACCACAGGGTTCCTCTCAACTGCCAATGTGCTCTGACTGTCAGTGAAGATGGTGGTGGCAGAAGACTGACCAACACCCAAATCAGCCATACGGCATCTGAGCCACACACGCTCAACAATCCCTGTGAAAGCCACCCTACACTCAGCCTCACAACTGGAAGTGGCCACGATAGGCTACTTCTTGCTCAACCAAGATATACATGAGATACCAAGCATGAAGCAAAAGCCACTGGTTGACACACGAGTGTCATAACAACTAGCTCAATCACTATCAAAGAAAGCATGCAAATTTGGCGGTAGTGATCCCCCTTTGGGATAAAACAATCCAAGTAGCTGGGTACCACTTAAGTAGCGAAAGATGCTCTTAACCGCCTCCCAATGCTTGACACCTGGGCAATGCATAAATCTACTCATCTATGAGACAACAAATTGAATATCTGGCCGAGTAATGCATAAATAAGTAAAGCATCCAATAGCCTACTGATAGAGAACAACATCAAAAGCATGTCCAGCATCATGAAGACTCAATCGTAAACTTGTCTCCATAGGAGTGACAATAGGCTTACAATCTTCAAGGCCAAAATGCTGCAATAATGTGTCAATATATTTTGTTTGACACAAAGCCATTCCACCATCAACTTGCATAAACTGAATGCCCAAATAGTGATCCAAATGCCCCAAATCAAACATCTCAAATGGGGCATGCAAATCAGCCTTAAAATCAGCAATATGCATGTCAGGAGGAACAATGAGTAGCATGTCATCATCATACACCACAATGATCAGAAGCACATCATCAACACTCTTAACATATAAGGTCCTTTCAGTTGGACTGTTCTCAAAACCATGTGCAATGAGATAGGCATGTATCTTTTCATACCAAGCACATGGTGCTTCCTTTAAACCATATACCGCCTTCTTTAACCTACACACTTGGTTTTCATGCCCTTTCTACACAAAGCCATGTGGCTGAAAAACATACACTTCTTCATGCAAGCCACCATTCAGAAATGTTTTTTTGATATCCAATTGATGTACATTCCAACCATGATGAGCTGCAAGTGCACATATGCTATGAACAGTAATCATTCGGCAAGTAGCAGCAAAGGTTTCATCAAAATCAATGCCTCTTTCCTATGCATAACCTTTGCAACAAGCCTAGCGTCATACGTGTCAACTATTCCATCAGGTTTACACTTCAACTTGTATACCCACTTAGTGCCAATGGCCTTCTTGCAAGGAGGCAACTCACATAAAGACCAGGTACCATTTTTCATGATAGCATCATATTCAGATCTTATTGCAACCATCCAATGTTCAAAATTTTGTGCTTCATCAAACAAAACAGGTTGAGTCTCATCACAGAGACTAGAGACAGCCATAACATAGCAATCTGATGCAAAAGAGGCACTATGGGAGCTTGATTGAATACGATATGATAGAGATGCATCTAATTTGCTATCACACAAGGTGTGCACCAGCCATTTTGGCATAGTTTTTGCCTGCTCAATATCAGCTCTCTCATCAACAAGTACATCATGTAAATCTACATCAGAAATGGAATGATCTGCATCATCACATGAAAATTGCAAAGGCTAAGAAGTTTCCTCATAAGGACCAGCACTAGACTTTCCACCTGTAAAAAGACATAACAAAGTATCATACATGTCTTTGGAGCTAACAGTGTCTCCTTAGTACATGAGAGTAAGGGATGAATAACATCTTCCACAAAAAAACATCACGGCTAACTAGAATGTGTTTAGTCTATGGATGATACAGACGATAGCCTTTGTTTTCAGAACTGTAACCAACACGGCCTTATCATCCAATTTTCTGCGATGTTGTTCAGGCACTAATGCATATGCGAGACAAGCAAAAACACGCGGATGAGCAATAGATGACTTGCCACCATGCTAATCCTCATATGGAGTGATAGACCATAGCGCTTTAGTGGGACACCTATTGAGTACATATGTTGCACACATAACAAGCTCAAGCTAGAACTATGTGGTAAAGCGTGACTCATGATACACCGTGCCATCTCCATGTATGACCTATTCTTTCGTTGAGCAACTCTATTCTGTTGAGGTGTATATGGCACTATACACTGATGTTTTATCCCACATTCAGCCAAAAATGCATTACAGTCAAACGACATATATTCCCCCCTTGATTAGAATAGAGGGTGCCCATTTTACATGCTTACAGATTTTCAGCCAAAACAAGAAACTGTTTGAAGCACATAAACACTTTTCACTTTGCCTTCAATGGATATAACCATGCATACTTGGAAAAATCATCGATGAAAGTCACGAAGTAAAGATAGTTCCCAAAAGAAGGTGTGTGCATAGGACCACAGACATCACTATGTACAAGCTGCAATTTCTAAGTAGCCCGAATTGAACCATCTTTTAGAAATGAAGAATGCTGCATTTTGTCCAAAATATAGCCTTCACATACATGTTTACTGGGTGCCTCAAGTTTGGGCAAAGCAAACACCATTTCAGATTTTTGCAGGTCGAGAAAAGTAGCAAAATTCAGATGACCAAAGCGTGCATGCCAAAGCTTTGCATCTAACATAGCCTTAGAATCATGTATTGTGCATGACAAATCATTTACAAATCTTTCATAGTTTATGAGCTTATACATCCCACGACATAAAATGCGGGAAGCAATAATGACGTCGCCATTTGACTGATCATGAATTGTACATTTGTCATCAACAAATTTCATAACCAAGCCAATCTTGGCTAATGCAGAAACTGATAATAGGTTTCTGTTGATCCCTAGCACAAACAAAGCATCTGACAAAGTGAAAGAACTACCATCAGTAGTAGTCAAAATGATCTTATCAACTCCCATAATAGGATAGGAGCGGTTGTTGGCGCATGTAACAGTATTCCCTGTAGGGGCAGGCTCCAGTGAAGAAAGAAACTACGTTGTGAGGTAATATGTTTGGTCACCCACGGTCATAGTACCAAATATCTGAGTCTAATGTAGACATGCATTGCTCATGAGAAGATGGGTCGAAATTGCAAAAAGTAGTAAACGCCCATTCTTCTTCCTGCACAAGATTAACAGACTCTATTTTTAGTGTAAAGGCATTTGCAACAACCATTCTCACCTCTTTCTTCTTTGCCTCTTTAGCAGTGAGTTTTGGAAAACTCTTCATGACATGATCATTTGCTTTACTGTATTTGCAAAACAATTTTTGCTTTTCTGATTTCGTCTCATCTTTGTCTTCCTTCTTCAAATGTGAAGCATTTGCAGATTTCTGCTTACTAGTAGAAGACCTCCATTTACCTTTGCTTTTCTAACTAGCCAAGAAAGATTGATCTGCAACATGCATAATAGACCTGCTAAACTGGTGTTCCTTCAATAGAACAAAGACTAACTCCTCAAATGACAAGGCATTTGGATTGCCTTTCATTATCAAACGAAGAGTAGAAGAAAAAATCTTATATGAGTCAAGAAGACCATTCAGAACGATCTGCACAAGTGAGCTATCTGGTATAACTTCATTAGCAGAAATCAACTATTCTTTCAAATCCTTGATCTTTGTGAGAAAATTGTCCAAAGAATCACCTTCATTCATGTGCTCACTCTCCAATTGTTTCGGAGGTAAGCAACACGAGTCTCATTCCTAGCCTGGTACAATGTGGTAAGTGTATCCCAAGCATCCTTAGATATTTTGCAAGAGCGGATGTGTGGAATAATGGCACGTTTGACAGACAAAGCTGTCAATGCATGTGCCTGAGTATCTCTGCCATCCCAACAAATGTGCTCTATAGTAGGTGCAACAGAAATAGCAGCAGGAATAGGAATCTGGAGAATATCATCATCATCGATACCATCTCCATCAGCTCTAGCACCTGTACTTGTAGTACTTATATTCAGAGGTGTAACAAGATGTCTTTCAAGACCCTGCACAATATTCCATAGTCCTTCTGTGACCAATACATGATGCATCATATAAGCCCATAATGGGTAGTTGGTACCATCCAACTTATCTTCAATAGTCAACATACGGAATACATCATTGCTTTCAACCATGGCCAGTGACTAAAATATCTTGATGCAAAAAATTGACTCTATTTTAAGAAGTTGAATAAAACTACTGAGATGAATTTCGCTAAACATGTAGCAGAGTCCGAGATGCTTATACAAGCGAACCAAAACTGGTATATATCTTTGATCTCTGAAACACCCTAAGTATGCTTACCCAATTTCGTGCGATTCTGAGACTGCAACTGCAGAGATGTAGACAACACCCTAGACGAAGCACAAACCTGCTCTGATACCAATTGTTGGAGTTAGACATCTATGGAAGCATGCAAATGGCACAATGAAGAAGAAGAAGCTTGGAGCACAACACACAATGCTGAATGTATTACCACTAGAATGTACAAAGATAAGTAGCCTATTAGGGCAATAGGCATATATACAAGCCGGGGGAGAAAAACCTCCTTAAGAGGTAAAAAAGTGCCCCAACTGTCCTAGAGTGTTCACACACATCACTAGCTAAATATATCAACAATGACCATGATGACTCCAAGGTGTACTCTATATATGATGGAGCTCTAATGATGGATGGCGCCGACAAGGCCATGCATCAATGCATATGGAAGCTGCACTCCATATAGTTTGGATACTTTATCATGGTGAAATGGATTGAACAAGATAAAAATGAAAAACAATTACATCACGGAGTCCATTATCAGGAGTACCAACCACCACTTGGGCACCCTATTGTCAGCTCATAGTGGATTCAACACACAACACATGAGGTGATGTCCATCGATGATCAGAGGTTCATGATGCTTTCAGAGCAGGCTTACCGAAGTATGTATGGTTAGAGGTTGAGGAGTGGGATATGATCGGCGATGAGCAGTAGCAAACTCCTGACCGATATAATTAATAGCGAGATGTTAAGCATGTGATGTATGTTCATATGATAATTTGCATATTTGTTGTAGGATTTGGTAGTGGATCATCCTCAAAAACACGAAGAGGAGGCTTACGGATATCATCATGGATTAGTTGCACCATTGGAGGACTTGGAGGGATCTCATGTGGTCATTTCATGGTAGCATCTATGATGAGCTGAGCTTATAAACTTGGTTTGGTATTTTTTAGTTGTTGTTTATAAATATCATATCAATTTGTCTTATTTCATGAATGTGATTTGTTTTAGGACTGCATATATAGATGGTTTGATCCCTTTGGGCATATGTATGGTACTGGTGTGCCATAATTTTATATTTGGTTCATATATGACAGTGGTGCATCATAATTTTGTATTTGGTTCCTATATGGCAATGGTTTGCCACATTTTGTATTTGGCTCATATATGGCATTGATTTGCCACACTTTTGTATATGGTTGATTTGTGGAATATATATCTCTTTGGTACATGCTTATTTATAGAATATCTCTTTTGCACATGGTTCATGGTTCATTCTGCTCATCTCTTTTATGTTCATGTTTTTTTCTTTATCAAATCATGTTTTGGTTGTCCATCATGTAAACCCTAAATCGACAACCACTAGAGTAGATGTCACATGTACTCATTTCTTTTTAGGTAGAGTGTATTGTCTTTTGCTACACAACAACACTCTAATGTTGCTATAGCAAGAGACAACACGCTCTACCTAAAAGAAATTTGTAGATATAGTCATTGGTATAGGCAATCGTATGAGCGTCGATATGTCTAGGCATATACACACGCCTATACCCATGCTTTTTCCCAGGGACTTATCGACACTTATACTAACGATATATCGACACATATAGCATCAGTTTGTAGATACATACGGATACCTATACTAGCAAAGATCTATTGGAGCCTTATATCAAAGGTATTGGGAACTTATCAACGCTTATATCAGCACCTAATGAGCACTTATACTAACATTTTTGTACCAGTACCTATACCAATGCTGAGGCAAAAATACTCCCGTGTATTTGTGCCGATATAAGGGTCAGTATACCCCCTCATATGTTGTAGTGGTTTGCACTCTTGGGATCAAATTAAATGAGTATTATAGGAAATTTCCTTCATGCAAAGATGGATGGCTTTGGCTCTAGCTAGATTGGCGAAGCCTTTGCAATCGAGGGAAACATAGGAGATGGAGGACTAATTCATTTCTTGAAATTTTTGAGAGGTTTAACTATGGATCCCAACATCTTTACTACCTCCTTTCTTTTTTGCTTCATTTCTTAGACTTTTTGGGAGGTTTAACTATGGATCCCATTGTCTTGACTACCTCCTTTCTTTTCTACTTGGATGATTGGGATTGGAGGGAGAGGAGGTCTCTTTGATTAGGACATGTGAACACCTTAATTCTCTTCTTTACGATGAGGGGACTCATGATATCTTTTTGCATCCATACAATTTAAAAGACCCTAAAAGTGACTTTAATTAGGACATTAGGGGCTTGTTTTGAATTATTCTAGTTGGGGATTTGAAAATCAATTGAGACATTCTGGAATGGAGCCCCTTCTCCCTTCACTTTTAACCTAGGATCCACGCTTGAGTTCATCATGCATGACTAAAGGCACTCAAAGGTTTGTTCTCATTAGGATACAATCTACTATCATTGGAAGGATGATTTTCCTTCCTCTAGACTCTCATCAAGGAGAAACGGGTTGAAGTTGTCCTCAAGAAGGACTTCAAAGGGGTTGACGACTTTTGAATTCTTTTTGTCAGCTAGCTTAGAGGTTTCATTCTTCTTCACTAATGGTGACATCCCATTTACTTGGACTATGACAATAGGATGGTTGGTAACTATATGCTTAGCTTGACTTTCCCAAAGGGCTAGTTTTTAATGAGGTTTTCTTTCTTATAAAAATTGAAACAAGCATTGGGATGCTTACAATATCTGACCTTTTAGAAGTCAATAGCTGCCCATCAGAGTCCTTGATAACAACAGTGAGTTTCAAATCTTTATCCACATCTATCAAAAGACTCTTCTATCAAACCCCCAAGCTTATCAAGCGAGGGATCATACTATACCAAAAGGTCAATGAGATCTCCTAGATGGTCTTCTAGGTAGACCTTGGGTCTCTGGGATAATATCTCGAGAACCACTTAAGTAATAAGATAAGTATAGATTTCATCAACCAATGACCCATGGTAATGATGTTTAAAGAGTTATTAGCATCCTAAAAAAAAAACCTAACAGAAAGTAATTGTGAAGCAAGTACTTAATGTTATGGACGAAGAGACCTCTTGACTCCTAGTTTGCCTTGATCCACGATGTGAGAACTTATTGGGTCGGCCTTGGCCCATGGCAAAGACCAACAACTACTATGTTGAAGAGCTGATTTTTTTTTTTAAAGGAACTTCAACAACAACCTAATCTCCTAGACTTTAATTAATAGAAAAAACACATGTACAAGAGAACAGCTTAGTACCCATGGGACCCCCGAAATCCCACAAACTAGGGGTTACATCACTAGAGAGCTTCACAAAGAAGGTTGATCATCCTCTCATCCCCTTCATGTGGGACCCATTTGCTCTTGATCTTGTTGTTCTCGAGGAAAAACACTCTATGATGTATCAAAGGCAGTGGTTTCTTACAATTGAACATTCTTTTTCGTAAAAGGAAAATGGACAATTCTATCGACCATTCTTAAGGAGGGCTTCCAAAATTGGCTGCAAGCATCTCTTTCTAGATCTTCCAGAAGGTCTCGCCTCTAATCACCTTCCAGAATGATGAGGAGCATCCGATTGCTTCTGCTAGCAAAGGTTGTTTTCTACTTGTTTCCAATTGATTTCTCGTTGTAGCGATAAGATTTTTTGAAGGGTCTGCCAAACCAACTTTGACTTCGGGCATGAGAAGAAGAGGTGTGGTAAGTCCTCATTGCCACATAGGCACCCTTTGCACCATGGGGGGGCCCTGCAAATTTTGCGAGCCTTTACATTGGTACGAATTCCCCGATGGAGAATTCTCCACATAAGTACTAACTTTTTTATTTCGATGAGGGGATGCCAAATGGATTGGAACTTAAAGTCCCATCACAAGATAGACCAATTAAGGCACTACTTACTATTAAGCGTGACATGGAAGTCTTGAATCTTCTTGAATATCTCAATTTTGTGAAGGCTTTTGCCATGATAAAAAGCTACTTGAATCAATGATTGATGTAGCATCGTCGTTATCATGAGAATATGTTTCAATTATCTTATGAGCATCCATGTCTTCTTTCCGGTTTTCTGAAGCATGTGAGGAATGAGTATGAGAGGTTGGAGAAAGTAACCTATTGCTAAGCATCTTCTGTGAATGTTTTAGGCGAATGTTGGCATACCAAACCCCTCTAGCTCAGGCTTGGATAATTTTTTGTAATGGAGGTTCAGATAAAGCCTAAAAGAATGGAGGTTCAAATGAAGCTTACTCCCCCGGACTTTAGCTTTGAAATTGCAACTATACAAGTGAACATGCATAGTATGCATGGGACTCTCTTATCCCACTTCTCGACGGTGACACAAGAGAGAACTTGTTTCAACTGAACATAACATAAGTTACACTAGCCTTAGGCCCATACTGTGTTATTGTGTGTTATTGTAAGTGGAGATTGAACCTTCACCCTCGCATCAAGAGACGAAAAGATCTAGCCAACCCAGCTACGAGAAACTCACGAGACTGTGGAAAGGCCTAAATCACAATGTCGCAACTAGGGAGATCGCCATGGCTTTGGTCGTCGATGCGCAAGCTCTTGCTCTTGTTCACAAGCAGTTAAAAGTCCGACCATCGTCGTGACGCACGTGACGCTCGGCAACCGCCGCTCAGATTCTGTCAGCTGCAGGCATCAACGGCGCGAAACAAGTAGAGACGAACGATGACGTCCTCACACAGTAGAGCCACTTACGAGATCGATGACGTTCTCAAACTGTAGAAGACACTCCTAAGATCGATGACGGCCTCCACTTGAGTGGCTGTTGCAGGAGAGTACCGAATGCCCATCGCGGAGAGCATCGTGTAGGGACATGCCCTCCCCCAAGGGCGACCTCAACCACTAGAAACAAATCACGGCCTCGAGAATTGCTGAGAGCATCGTGTAGGGACATGCCCTCCCCCAAGGGCGACCTCAACCACTAGAAACAAATCACGGTCGAGGAAACTCAGGGAGAGTACCCATCCCGAAGAGCTTTGTGTAGGGGCATGCCCTCCCTCAAAGCTTTAGTGCTTGATTACTGGAGAACTATGGGAATCGAAGCTCCATTTAAGAAAGGGCGCTTTGAGACTCAAGTGATCTTTGAAAGCTGTCTCTCGCTTTGAAAATTGTATCCACATGCGCAAGGCTGCGCTCTGTTAGCAGCTGCTAAAAGGATGATTTGCTGGAAAACACACTTCGCACGGCTTCCTTCGTGTTCATTCCGAGGAAAAGCACCGCAGGAAGCTCACCATGGAGACCCCATGGCTTTGGTCGACTTGCACAGACTCTTGGTCTTCTTCACAAGCGCTTGAAATTCTGACCACCGTCTGTCCCACGTGACTGCGCATCGACCGCCGCTCACAAATTTTGTCATCTGCCAACGCATCAATGGCGCCGACCAAGTAGAGACGAACGATGACGTCCTCATTCAGTAGAGCCGCTCACGAGAAGAAGGCATTCTCAAACAGTAGAAGACAATCCTGAGATCCATGGCGGCGTCAACCACTAGAAACAGATGTTGCTGCTGCGTTAGAGCATTCATGCTTGTCGGAGACCAGTTTTATAGTATCTAACAAAGTAAGTTTTCTTTAGTGCTTTCTGCCGACACACGATGGGATACTAAAAGCGGGTTTCATCTGCAGTCCTCGCCAGTATGTAATGTTCCTTTTCTTTTGAAAGAGAAAGTACGACCGAAGCCTTATCTCCTTTGTTTGAATTGATTGAATGAAATATAGAACTGAACACGCATAGTACCATGCGACTTTGTATCTCACAAAACAAGAGTTAGACTCTCCCAACGCAAACATTAGCAAGAATTGTCCGAAGGCTTTTTGTTTAATATTACACGAAAGCATTAAACTGACCTTGTATCTCGCAAAGTAAAGGTTAGATTGCCCGAAAACAAACACTAAGAAGAATTGTCCAAAGGTTTTTTATTTAATACTACGCGAAGGCATTAAACTGACTCAAGTATCAATGGAAGTTTTATGTAATTTGTGCTCTTTGATTTGGATTTCTTGTTCATATTCGTTTCGTATTCTTTTCTACTTTCCGATTATCGAAGAATTTTATCCTAAACAAGATGAAAGATTTTTATGAGGGTTATTCGTTGAGGTCTTCGAGTCTAAAGATAAAATTATATCCTATGAAATTTATGATTTTAGTTTATTGGAGAACCTTTTTGTCCTAAACAAGATGAAAGATTCTTATAAGGTTTATTCGTTGAGGTCGTCGAGTCTAAAGATAAAATTATATCCTATGAAATTAATGATTTTAGTTTATTGGAGAACCTTACACCAAACACTGATGTCAAAAACATTGACATATACATTTGTACGCACATAAAGGCACCCCTAAATATATACACACATACATATATATATATATATATATATATATATATATATATATATATATATAGAGAGAGAGAGAGAGAGAGAGAGAAAGAGAGAGGAAATCGAACACACATGCATACACATACATATGTATCTCTCTCTTTATATATATATATATATATATATATATATATATATATATATATATATATATGTGTATATATATATATATATATATATATATATATATATATATATATATATATATATATATATATGAAATTCAACACACATGCATACACATACATGTGTATCTCTCTCTCTCTTCTCTCTTTTTATATATATAGAGAGAGAGAAGGAGAGAGAGAGATACATATGTATGTGTATGCATGTGTTGAATTTCCTATTTCTTATGACGGTTATTCGTTGAGGTTTTTGAATCTAAAGATAAAATTATATCTTATGAAATTAAAAATTTAGATTATGGGAGAACCTATCACCAAAGACTGATGTCAGAAACATTTACATATACATTTGTACGTATGTAAAGGCACCTCGCGCACACACACACACACACACACATATATATATATATATATATATATATATATATATATATATATATATATATATATATATATATATATATATATATATATATATGAGATCCAACACACATCCATACGTATCTCTTTCTCTTCTCTCTCTATATAGAGAGAGATACATATGTATGTGTAAACATGTGTCCTGAATTTCCTAATTCAATATTACTTGTATAAGACCTTTCGTTGAAGACATACAATTGTCTTTTTGTTTTTTCTTTTAGTTCGTGTTTTCACTTTTCATGGAGCTCACAACATACCATACACTTGGCAAGACATAAAGAAAACTAAAATATACTAAATCTTTTCTTTAAAGATGCTTCACCATAGTTATATTATAGTTCGGTTTCCCAAAAGCAATCATTTGATGCTATTTTACATTATTCATTTTTCCCTTTTATCTATACATTTTTTTCAGAGGACCTAGCACCACCTTTTAGGATTCTACGGGTTCCATAAGCATTAGTTGCATGTGCTGTGAAGTTTCAGCTCGGCTAAAGTAAAACTTTTGAAGAGACATTTGATGGCCATGTCATTTAATAAGACTTTATTTAAAAGGGAAAGAAAATTTCAAACTCTTTAATACCGAATGAGGTTGAGAGTCCATAAAATAAAGTAAGAGTACCGATTTTTTGTATCTTTCATATGTATTTTATTGTTTATTATGTGCCATGCCGACCGTTTATGAGTTTGATCATACTCAAGCACAAGTCTTTAGACTTCATGTGGACATATTCACATGAGAGCTCAAGTGTCTCTACATAAGCGAATATGAAGATTTATAAGATGGGAAGTTCGGCAAGAGACATCCTTTTTTTCCTATTTCAGTAGTCTTACATATGTTGTGCAGGGTCCGTCGAGTGGAGTGGTGATTAGAGCTTTCCCATGAGAGGATGGAAATGATCGTTCCATAATCGACCTTAACTCACTTCTCTCAAGAAGTAAACCATCCTTCTATGGGATAGCTTTTCTAAGTTTCTTTCTCTCCTTGGATTCTAGATCACCATAGCCTTAAAACTCCCAACAATCATCGTCCTATTTCTCCTCTTATTTTCTTTCTTTGTTCCGGTCGATGACATAGAGGACATACTATGATAACATACCGATACCATTCTTGGACAGCATTATGATGTGGTCATCCAGGTGCAAAATTGCAATCTTTCTTTTAGATATTGTAATTAATCCATGTTAGTGCGGGAAGTCCATGAATTATCGTATTTTAAGCCATATGCACATATGAAAGATAATGTATCTATCTTTTCTTAATAAATAGAAGTGTTGGTGGAATAGTTATAAAGCCACTTCTAGTCCCTTAATCTTAATCTTCAAATATTCTCACATCCTTGGACTTATTTGATTACTATTTTCATAATCACACGTGGAAATACATAAGGGATCGTAGATCATAGAGGTTGTCAAGTAGCACTAGTTTGGTTATCCGCGGCAATCACTTACTATGATTTCTTTTCTACTTGATCATCTCTATAACTATGGATATGAGGCTTTGAGATAGATAATTTGAGGTAATTGTTATATTTGAGGTAATTTTGAAATTTGAGTAGTTCCCAAATTCCAATAATTATTTTGTTTATTGATGTTCACTCCATTCTTTACATATGAAGTCCACATTTATGACCACGTATTTCCTACTATGATACAAAAAAGTAAGCCCCTTCCTTCATACCATGATTATCTTATTTTAGGCAATGTCCTCTAACTAAGGAAACACATCTAGCTGCTGAATTGCTTAATACATTTGGTGAGCATCCTTCTTTTCGTATTTGGGTAAACTTTGTTAACATTGCATATTCCCCTCCACATTTGATGGCCATGTCATTTAGCAAGACTTTTGTTAAAAAAGAGATAGGTAATTTTAGGCTCTTGCATCCGGAATAGGTTGAGATTCCAGAAAATAAAGAGAAAGAAGACATTTTTAATATGTTTGGTCTTACTCTATGGTGCTTGAGGAGGAGGGGGAGCTCTTAGTGTTTCTGATTCTTCTAACTACAAACTCTAGGGAGGACTGAATAAACCATTCTTGATGTGGACTATCAAAGTTTTCAAGGAAGTGCTCTCTCCAAATCTTGTAGAAGACCTCACTTCTGATCATGTTCTAAAGGGTAGAGGAGCAACCAACCACCTCCCCCCATAGGGCTTGTTTCCAATAAATCAACCAATCAAATGTAAGATGCTCTATTTCCCTCCTCTAGAGAGTGGGACATCTAGGTGATGCGAAGAAGAGGTGAGTGAGATCTTTTTGTCCAAGATAACATCTTTTACACCAATGCATAGCCTCCTATATCTTAGAAGCCTTCATTGGTCCGAATTCCCTAATAGAGAATTCTCTACAAGATAGTCAACTTGTTGTGTTTTGCAAGAGAATGCCAAAGATCATTGAATTTGAGATTCCATCGAATGCAAGAACAATTCAAGCACTTGTTCCTATGGAGATCTTGAAAGAATACTAGTGGTTGCTTGATTCTTGTGTCATTTTCATTCCTATTAGTTTTTCTCTACTTAATACCTTTTGGATTAGTAGCTTCCGGTCAACTAAGAAAGTAGTGTTCCAAGTCAAGAAAAACACTTATCCTTTGTCTTAAAAGGCATAAGTCTTTGTATTTAACTTTGTATCTCTAGTCAGTGTCCCCAAATCTTATCCATTTTCTTTCATATTGGTACCAAATGTCCTTCCATTTCTAAAAGTGATTGGAACAATTTTTTTGGGCTCTTTGAAGGTTTCCGGATTTATTTTCTCTAATGCCATATATCAAAAACCTAATATAGTCATTTTGCCTATTGTCAGCAACCCACTTCCAATTATTTCTAATCATGTAGTGCTTCTCCATCTTATCCTAGGATGCCAAAAAGGAGTCCACCAATGAAGATCCCTTATGGGTAAGGAGGATCCAAGTTCTCTGTGTCTACGGTGTTCCCTGACTGTTAGATCCAGTCGGTAAAGGTTAACGATTAATCTTGTTTCCGGTATTTCCAGTAAGTTTATGTGTAGCCACAACATAGCATCTTGCATATTCGATACCCGTGGTTGAGCTAAGACTGTGAAGATAATATCTAAGTATGGCAATCTTTGATAGTGCTCTCAGCATTAGTGTAGTGATGGATGTGAGCAATGAGTTTGGGAAATAAGTACAGGGCCTCTGTCTACTTCCACTCCCAAGAACCCAAGAATCACTTAAACGCACTTCTGATAGTTAGAAGGAACCAACAGCGTTTAACACTGGCGCCGTCTATGGGAAGTGGCATCAAGATTGCTGTTTATCTGTCGAAACTGTTATCAAGATTGCCATTTATCTATGGGAAGGTGGCAACAGATCAGATTGTTGCAAACCTGCTATGGAAACGTGACTGTAAATTTTTAATCGATAGTAACAGTACGCGATTAGTACAAAAGATGATACATACCGGTCACTCGATCCGGTGAAACGTATCCAAAGAACCACCAGCCTGGGGTACTTAATTTGCTAAAAACGACTCCGGGAGGTAGAAGTACAACTAGGCTTAACTCAGTTGTCAAGAAAGTAAAGAACGTTAGTAGTGATTCCGATCATATTCCGGTGGAACGTGTTACGCCTCTGGTAAATTTTGGTACTATTTTGGCACAGTCTATCGAAGATATAGTAACTCTAGAATCTACCACGACGCAGCCTGAAGTTAGTTTAAGAACATTGGGTAAAGATTCAAATCTGTTTACAACTAGAAACACTTTAGCCAAGGAAATTAGCGAAGGTGAAAAAGCACCTTGTTTTGGCGAAAATTCGACACATTCCGGTGATATTTCGATAAGAGTTGCTGAAAGATCGCAGTTTTCCGGCAACGGTTTACCATTTCTCGGTGAATCTTCAGCCCAGTCATCGCTATTGGGAATAAGTTTCCCTACATTTGACATCAAGAAGGAAGGTAGCTTGTTCGAAACTGAGATTCGAAACCTACTGAACAAGATTATTGAACCGGAAAGTGCGCAGTCCGACAATACAGATTCCGATAGTTCAGATATTCAGCCCTGGGATACAGGAGATAGTCACCATACAACCATCAGCACGATGAACGAGCAACAACAACAACAACTATGTATACCCAGGCCGGCTCCAACGGGAGTAACGTACACCAAATTTGGTGGATTCCCAGGTGATGACCCGGATGCTCATGTACGCACATTTGAGATAAGCTATGCAGTACTCAACCATCCACCTGATCCGGCATATAAGGCTATTGTTTTCCAATCGACATTGGTCAACGAAGCAGCTAGATGGCTTACAGAATATGATATTAACCATTTCAGCACTTATGAAGCAGTAAGAGATGCCTTTTTGCAGAGATTGAGGCTAAAGAAGAATCCAGCCGAAATTTTTGACTACCTGCAAAACAATAGACAGAAGATAAATCAAACAGTACAGGAATATGCCACGTTATTCAGGACTCATTTGAGGCAGTTACCCCCAACACATACCAACCTACCGGATGATGTTATTACTCAATGGTTCATCAATGGCTTGACTCCACAACTTAAACAGATTATGATCATACGCTGTGTAGGAGCTATGACGCTAGATGCAGTGATCGCAATGGCTTTGCAATTGGAAAACAAGGTTGGAGGATTTACAAAAGATCTGGAGTGGTTAAAAGCAAATAAAAATGTCGCCGAAGATCCGACCAGATAGATGCACTGCACTACCTGCAAGAATTCAGGCCATACTAGTGCCACTTGTGCACTTAATCAGTTGTTTTGTGCTATCTGCAACACTACCGGACACACCACCAAAAATTGCACATATAATGCCAAAGTGCAGGGAACAACGACTGTCAATGCAATTATACAGGAACCAGGGTAGCCAGCCAATCACTATGTTCCTCCGCAAATGAGAAACAACCAGCAACAAGGATATCGAAATTACCGAGGACAGAGAAATAATAACTATAATGCAAACCGCTGGCAGACCGGACCGCCACCGAAAAATCCCAATTTGCCACCACCGCGCTGCCATTTTTGTGGTGAATTTGGTCACATTAGAATATTTTGTAAGGATAAAGCTGAGTATGATCAGAGGAAGAAAGAACGTCAAAACCCAATGGCTAATATGGTACAAATCACACCAGTAGAAACGCACGCTGCGGTAATTCAGACCCGCTCCGGTAAACAACTGCAACTAGCAGCAGAAATATTTGAACCAGGCATACGTGAACAAAAAAGGATGTACGATAAAGCTAGTCAATGGACCACCGCAGAACCTCCAGTCTTCCCAGATCCTATTCCGGTAACCCAGACTCCGTTAACCGAAGAAGGAACACAACAACAGAATTCCAATTCAGCAGCAGGCACATCATCTTCAGCAGGCGCATCATTTTCAGAACCTGTGGAAAATACAATCCAATCACAAAAGGCTTGGGAAATTTTATCTAAGGCATCCATTACTCTTCCTCTGGGCCAATTACTTGCACTAGTACCAGGGGTTCGACAACAATTCCAACAACAGTTCAGTCTTGTGTCTTCTTGCATTCCAACGACAGCAACAGTGCAATCGGAACTTGATTCTACGGTCGATCAGTGAGTTCCTTTGATTACGATATGGTATAAAAATCATAAAATCACACAGGTACTAATTGATGGAGGATCTGGTGTCAACATTGCTACTGCTACACTGTGTAAAAAGTTAGGGTGGACCGAAATCGAACCAGTTCAGTTTTTTGTCTGAATGGCCGACCAATCAAGAGTCCATCCCATAGGACTTGTACGAAATGTACCAATCACTTTACAAGGTACAACATTTAAAATGACCTTTGTCATACTAGATTTACTGGAATCCACTCTTGATTATAATCTCCTTTTCGGCGGACCTTGGCTGAAGCACGCTAAGGTGATACAGGATTGGTCTGCACAGGAACTCACTTTCAAGGATAATAATCGTAAATATGTTGTAAAATTAGATGTTATACAACCTTGCAAGTTGCATGCTAGACCGTATTTTGCGGAACCAGTTCATATGCTAGATGGGTTGTCAGATGATGAAGAAGAAGAGTTTCTGAAAAATAACATTGACTTGATCTCCCTAGGAACTGTTGATCTACAATCTATTGTAGATAACTAGAATCCTACAGTGTGTACGGTAATGATTGTAACAGAAACAGATATGAAACAAGATAAGGCTACCATAGATGACGCTGATCTACAACAATTGTTTACGCCAGCTGACGATACAGAGAAGCCTCGACAATTTTATGTTCCAGAAGATCAACTGACCACTTACAATTTAGGAGATGAAGCAAATCCACGACCTGTTAAAATAAAAGAGAGCTTACCAGAATTATTTCAAGCACATTTAATTCAACTACTTCGAGAATTTTCTGATGTATTTGCATGGGATTACAAAGACATGAAAGGCCTGGACTCGCGCATCTACCAACACAGGGTCATGTTGAAGCCAGAAGCAAGACCGATCAAGCAACCTAGCTACCGGATGAATCCAAACTATGCATCACAGGTAAAGGTAGAACTGGATAGGTTATTGAAGGTTGGATTCATTGTACCAGTAGAGCATGCTGAATGGATCTCACCAATTGTTATTGTGCCTAAAAAGAATAAGAAGTTACGAATATGTGTAGATTACCGGAAACTGAATGCAGCTACAGTTCCTGATCCATTTCCGCTCCCTTTTCTTGACACAATGCTTGATAAAGTAGCAGGACATGAAATGTATTCATTCCTAGATGGATACAGTGGTTATAATCAAGTTAGAATGGTTGAACAGGATATACCGAAGACTGCCTTCATAACCAACTGGGGCGTGTTCGCATGTACTGTTATGTGGTTTGGATTAAGGAATGCCCCAAGTACGTTCCAAAGGTGTATGCAAGAAATATTTTCTCCTTACCTTAGCTACGAGTCTCACGAGATGAGGTATTCGATGAGCTAAGACCATGGTTTGGAGACAAAGGGAAAGAGAAGATTCTTGAAGAGGATTGCGAAGATGATGGAGGTGCTATCCAAGAAGAATTTCAGCAAACGAGCACTCAAATGTCAGGTCCAAAAGCTTCTACATCACTTGAAGAAAGCTCAACATGGAAGGGGAGGCTAAGGAGTCATTCCTCATCACCAACATCAGCTTATGAAAGATCTAAAGCTGAAAGTGCTACCCAAAATAGTGATTCAAATGCAAGTGAAGAAGAGTATGAAGAGGTGATCACACCAAAGGTAAAGTTGAACCGGTTGAAGAAGCAATGTTCAAAAGGAAATTAAAGGAGGTCTTCAAGAGCAAGGTATCCAATTGAAAGGCTGAGCTATGATAGTTTTATTGCAAAGCATTTTGCATATATGACACAGGTGATCAAAGACAAAGAACCAGATGCATATGAAGAAGCATGTACACAAAAAGAATGACAAGAAGCTATGCAAGAAGAGATAAAAGCTCTCAAGGACAATCACACATGGGAGCTAGTTCCAAAGGCTGAAGGTATGAAGATTGTTCCAAATAAATGGGTGTTTAAAATAAAGAGAAATGCTGATGGCTCTCTAGCTAGGCATAAAGCTATACTAGTAGCAAAAGGATTCAAGCAAACTCATGGCATCGACTATGAAGAGACTGTCGACCCGGTTGCAAAGATGGGAACAATTAGAACCTTGATTGGAGTGAGTGCAGCAAGGAGATGGCCATTGTACCAACTTGATATAAAATATGCTTTTCTCAATGGTGAACTTCAAGAAGAGGTATACATGAGTCAACCGATTGGATTTGAAGACAAAAAGCATCCAAATTTTGTTTGTAGATTGAAGAGAGCTTTGTATGGGCTGAAGCAAGCACCACATGCTTGGAATCAAAGATTGGTCGAGTACCTTACAAGGTGTGGGTATAGTCCAAGTAATGCAGATCCCTCTCTCTACATGAAGAAAGAAGAAGGCAAGCATGTATATATTTGCATATACGTTCATGATCTCATCATAACAGGAAGTAATGTTACAGGAATACAAGAGATAAAAAGAAAACTCGGTAAGGATTTTAAAATTTTAGATCTTGGTGAGCTAAAATACTTTTTAGGCATTGAGATAGTCTATGGGAAAGATGGCATTTACTTGATGCAAAGAAAGTATCTGTTGGATGTTCTTTTCAGATTTGGAATGAGTGAATGCAAACCACTCACTCAACCTATGGACACAAATGTGAAGCTATGCTCAAATGATGGAGAGAAGTTACATGATGTAACTATATGCAGGAGTATTATAGGTTCATTGATCTATGCTATGATCACAAGACCAGATTTGTGTTATATTGTTGGAGTTCTTTCTCAATTTATGCAAGCTCCAACAAGTGAACATTTAAATTCAGCCAAACGAGTGCTAAGATATGTGAAGCACATTGTCAATCATGCATTGTTTTATAGATATGATGAATAATTGCAGGTAAAGGGCTTCAGTGATGCTGATTGGGCTGGTTCGAAGGAAGATAGAAGATGCACTTTAGGTTATGTGTTCATGATAGGTAGCAAACCTATCACATGGAGCTCAAAGAAGCAACCTACTGTTGCACTATCATCTACAAAAGCTGAATATAGAGGTTTAGCCGTTGCAACTTGTGAAGCTATGTGGATTAAGAAGCTGTTGGCTGATCTTGATGTGCAGGTGGAGACCATTCCAATTTATGGTGACAACATGTCAAGCATTCACTTGACAAACAATCCAATGTTTCATGCACGAAGCAAGCACGTAGAAGTGCATTATCATTATGTTTGAGAAAAAGTTTTGAGCAAGGATGTGGATATAAAGTTCATTGGACCTAGTGACCAGGTTGCAGACATGCTTACAAAGTCCCTAGATGCTTCTAAGCTAAAGAGGTTCAAGGACGACATCAACTTGCAGGATATGGCTGAAGGTGCAAGCTCACATGTGATCTTGAGGGGGAGTGTTAAAAATAAAGAAGTAAGCTCGTATATATTTTCGCAAAAAGGATTTGTCTGAAGGATATGGCTGAAGGTGCAAGCTCACATGTGAGCTTGAGGGGGAGTGTTAAAAATAAAGAAGTAAGCTCGTATATATTTTTGACTTTGATTATTTTCAATTATAATTTTCTAATTTTCTTCTTTAGTTGGGGCATTTTGATTTTCTTGTGATTGAGTATTTTCTTCTAATGGTTTCTTTCCTTCTCTAATTAATCTTCTTTTTTTCTTCTTGAGACAAGTTTGCATTATCTTCAAAGTGTACTCTTTTTTCATTGTTACTATTTCTCTTCTCATTTTCTCTAGTTTGTATTCTTGTCACTCTCCTAACTCCCTCTTCTACATCATCTTGCATGTCATGTCGTCTCTGCTTCTCCTCAACACTGGCAATGTGAGAATATACAGAGGCTTGGTCAATAGGAGATTTCCATGCAATTTGCACATGATTTTGTCTCTACCTCTTACCAGTGCCTCGATAGAATAGGGATTTTGGTTTGCAGTACAAAGAGTTCTCTCATCTAATGACTCTAATCTAGTAGCTGAGGTACTGGCAGTTGCATTGAAAATAGTTAGGTTTTCATATAATTTCTTCATGCCTCCTTTGCCCCAATTAACGGCTAAAGGAAGTCGTGTTCTAAAGTCACATATTTTTCTATCAATTTCAACTACCAACTGATTATCTTTCGCATTCTTTAACTCATCACATGCATATGTCTCTTGATCTTGACTATCACACCAAGCACACCTTTTATTGCCAGTCCCTCTTTTATCAATATTTGTTTGAGTAATGGAATGAGTAGGAGGAATTGGCTGATAAACTGGCTGAGGAGGAGTAAATTGTGGCATAGTAGGCTGTATGGGTGTAGTCATAGATGCTTGACCCAAGCCACTACTACTAGCTCCACGCTCATGCAAGCTCATGGAAAACACTTTATTGTTTAATTGAGCAATCTCTTTGAAAAGAGATTCTTGCATATTCATTACATTTTCCATTTGTTTGCACAAAATATCCGATTGAAATTCGATTGGAGCCTTAGGGGAAACTACAACATTAGCTGCAGCCATAGCTCAAGGCATTGGCATATTAGATTGCCCTATTGTAGGTAAATCCCTAAGCTGAGTAGAAATAGGTTTTGCATAAAGAATAGATTATCGTTGTTTCATTTGAGCTATAGCCTCTATTTCACATTTTACATTTCCCCAATCATCAATCAAACCATACCTTTTACCAAGTTCTTGTATTCTTCGTTCTACTTCAGCTCTATCCTCTAGACTCAATATCTTGAGGAAGTGAATAATAAGGTGAGGATTTAATGCATTCCTATCTTTCTGAGGAAGCTGAGCAAACCATCTCATAAACTCACCATGAAGATGAGTTAGAGACTCATTAGTCTTAGGAGACTTCACCCATCTCAAAAATCCTTCTCGATTGTGCTGACTAAAATCCTCAAGAAAAAACATTTTATGAAGTTCTTTCCTAAATTCAGCCCAAGGTTTACTAGCATGCACATGGATGCTTTCAAGTATGGATCCAGAGACAATACAACCAAAGTACTTTACTAGTACATCGTCATGCAATCCCTAGATTTGCGCTTGCTCTTCAAACCCATCCAGGTATTCAGTGATATTCAACCTAGTGAATTTACCCTTTTCAAGTAGGATTTCTTGCATAGTTCGTGGCCCTTGTTTTTCTTTCATTATATTTTTAAACACTTCCTCCATCTTGCGCTCTTGATATCGCCTAGAATGGAGTAGTAAGTCTATAATAGTGGGCTCTAAGAGATCTCTAAATTCTCTAAAACTATCACTAGAAGATAAATCGAGGAATATCGACTTAACCAAAACCTAGGCTTTTCTACTTATATTTTCATCTATCAATATATTTAAAATATTAAACTTTTTTTACTTTGTTCTCATAATTGTAATTACTCTAGTCTAAATTGATATTTTGTTTTTGTATTTTTCTTTCTATCCTTCGAGTTTTTTATCCCAAATTTAACTTTAATGGAAATTGTATTTTTACATAATTTTATATAAGTTCTCTTAATTTGTTTTTGGAATTTTATGTAGTACTAAAAATAGGAAAAGAACAAGAAATATTAGTAAATAACTAAATGGAGAAAATAACACTAACTTTCTAGAATAGAAATCCGTTCTTGTAATATTAAAGTAAATTCTAATGCAAGTTATAAAGCTTTCCTTTGTTTTTCCAAAACTAAAAAAAGACCTATGATCTAACATGTAGTTACTATCATTCTTAATGCAATGTTAAACAAAAATAGTCTTTTTTATGATGTTTTAATGATTTGCAAATGCAAGTGTAATGACTCTTTCCTAATGCAATGTGAAATGAAAACAATCCTTTTATGAGGGCACGTGATGTATGTAAAATTTTGGTGCAAATGTAAATGAATTTTAATAACAGTTACCTTTAAGTTTGTTGTAGGAGAAGTTTAATCGTTTAAAATTAAGGACTAAATAGAAAATTTCCTTCTTATTGATAGGGGGGAGTAAGTGTTGAGGCTACTCTGTTTTGAATGCTCCTCTGCCCGTAGAGGTCCTCCATTCCCTAGGGGATAGCCCTAAACAACTAGGGAAAAGGGTATGTGCCAACAAGGTCTCGACTTGTCTTTGCGGTTGACTAGGCTCCTTTCTCAACTCACCTACAAACAAGAATAATGTAAATGTTAATTTTTTTTAATCAATACTGAAACACACCTAATAATCCTAAGCACAAAATTGTCACGATTCACATCGGGTTCACCAAATGTCGAGGGGTGTGAATGGAGACCAATGGACAGATCAGAACCGAATTTGCTATGGCCTCACTATGTGACTACACATGGGGTGTTTTTTAGTGTGCTTTAGGATGTAAGAAATTAATTAGTGTAATGAGCTATAAAATAGCTCACAACACTATTTATGGTCTAATAGGCTATAAAATATATAAGATCAACCTATTTAATCATTGACCATATGGTTGTGTAGCTAGATACCTAGACAAACCATACTCATAGGATAGCGAGACTAAGGTCTCATTAGTAATGCAATCTTTGATGAATTCTTTTCCTTCTAATTCTATATTAGCTACCTTCTGCTTAGATTGAGTGGTAGAATTTATAGGTGGAGGTAATAAAAACTCAAAAATGAAAGATGTAGAAACAGTATTTTCATTCGTAGATGTTGGTGTATGGAACACCACAGGAACTAAGCTAAAGAGATATTAGAATTCTTGCATAACCATCATTAGCTTAGCAACACTCTAAATTTGAAATTTTTATCATTAAACTTAGTGAAATTCAAAAATTCACTTTCCAGAAATCTATGCCTTTTCTTCTAGCTTCAAATCTGATCTGTATTAACTTGATATTTCTAAATTCTTTTGATCATTTGCTAATACAAGTTCTTCGTAATGGTAAACAACACATTCCAAGAAAAAATTTCAAGTGATAACTTCAGAATCTTTTGAATTCACTTCAACATTTGAACTATGTCTGAAATCTGAAAAAGGACTTCATCAATCTTACATACCTTCACTGTTAGACTCATTTCTCTAAGTACACTTCATGTTTTGCAAAGATCTTTTGGTCAATTTTATTTGAAGGTAGTAGATTCAAAATGAGCTATGACTCATGAAAAACGTTACATTTTACTGTGATATCTGACCTTTAGAAGATCAAGGAAAAGTCGCTAGAAAACTCATAACTATCAACTAACTTTCACACTAATATGAAATCACTTAGAAATCTCTATACAAGAGGAATTAGATCATGTGTTATCTATTAGATTATATGTGTACAAAATGGCTTGGCTTCATTCTACTCATAGCCATGGAAAACTCTCCTACTGTGAGTAGTTCTTCCTCAACATCTCTCTCAGAAAAACCTGATCTTTTCTCTTGTGACTCAAGACTTACAAATCAAGATCTTCTCTATGTTTTTAACTCAAAATTGACTTATATACATATGTTCTATATACTGTTAGACTCAAACTCGTAATTCTAGAAGTTCTATGTCAAGATTAGACTTTTAATTTTGCACTACATTACAAGTGTGAATTTGTCCCTTCACTTAGGCTTGATTTTCTGAGTGTTTTGATTTTACTTCTCTTTGTCTTTCTTCTTCCTTCATATGCCTTCATTTCTTTATGTCTAATTATTGAGTGAAGCCCCAACAGCTCCCCCTCAATCACTATTTAGCATCCTCTGTCTTCTTCATACATCCTTCTTCTCTTTTATTCCTGCCATTTCTTTAAATCTACTTGCCTTGACTCCATCCAACCTCTGTCATAATGTCTGCGATTTGATCTTTTGTAGAATTATACACCACTTCAAGTTCCTTCTCCATTACATTTTCTCTCAGGAAATGATATTGAATCTCTATGTGCTTTGTTCTTGCATGAAATACAGGATTTGCTACAAGATATAATGAACTCATATTATCTCCATGTATGATAGGTATACCTTGATCTATGTCCAAGCTTTTAAACAAGGTCTACATCCATATCACTTCTTTAGTTGCTTCCACAAGTCCTTTGTAATCAGCTTCAGTTGATGATAAAGCCACTGTATGTTGCTTCTTTGAACACCAACTCACAAGTTTATCTCCTATGTATATCATATACCCCTGTGTTGACCTTCTATCATCTTGACTTCTTGCCCAATCTGAGTCACTATATGCTCTCAACCTTATATCTGATGTAAAAGTATAATATAATCCTTCCTTAAAAGTTCCTTTGATGTATGTAAGAACTCTTTGACCTGCAATCCAATGTGGGTCCTTTGGACAATGCATGAATTGTGAAAGAACTCCTACTACATAACTAAGATCATGTCTTGTTAGTATAGCATAAATCAAACTTCCCACTAAAGATTGATACTTCCTCATATCCTTGAACTCTGCATCATCATATTTATTGAGTTTATGATTGATCTCAAGTGGTGTTGATGCTTCTCTACAATTCTCCATGCTAAACTTCTTTAGAAGATTCAGAAGATACCTTTCTTGTGATACATATATGGCATGTTCTGCATAAGTGATTTGCATTCCAAGAAAATATGACAATTTTCCTAGGTCACTTACCTTGAATTCCTTCTCAAGTAATCTCTTCACCTCCTTGATTCCTTCATTTGAAGTACCTGTGATTATAATATCATCTACATAAATACAAATGTAGATCATACCTTCATCTGTTCTCTTGATAAGTAAAATTGCATCTGCCTTTGAACTTTGATATCCAAGATCATTAAGATACTTCACAAGTCTTCAATTCCAAGCTCTTGGAGCTTGTTTTAATCCATAAAGTGCTCTTCTCAATCTGCAAACATAATTTGGATGCTTGTAATCTACAAACCCTTGAGGTTGCTCCATGTAGACTTCATCTAATATATATCCATTTAAAAATGCATTCTTTATATCCAATTGACTCAATGTCCATCCTTATGATGCTACAATAGCAATGATTGTCCTTATGGTTGACATCTTTGCTAGATGACTAAATGTCTCATCATAATCTATGCCATGAATTTGAGCATAGCCTTTAACCACCAATCTAGCTTTGTACCTAGCTATTCTTCCATCTGCATGCTTCTTTATTTTGTAAACCCACTTATTTCCAATCACTTTCTTACCATTAGGTTTTGGAACAAGTTTCCAAGTCTTGTTCTCTTCAAGTGCATTGAACTCTTCCTTCATTGCTTCTTCCCATTGTCTCTTACCTTTTGCTTCATCATAGCTTTGAGGTTCTTCATCTTCCTTAACCATATAAGCATAGTTTTTCTGAGTCAAATAAGAAGTATCATAAGAATACCTTGTTGGTTGTTTCCTCAATCTGGTTGACCTTCTTGGATCACAATCTTCATGTGTATCTGGATATACTTCTTTATCAAATCTAGGTACATCGTCATTTCCTCTATATGATCCAACCCTGGATGTGCATTCTTGCATATGATCTTCATCTCCATCTACCTGCATGTGTGATTTACCTCTTTCACTTCTTCTCACCTCTTCTTCAAATGTTTCAAGATTACACTCTTTATTTGCATACCAACTCTTCTGTTCATCAAATGTCACATCTCTGGAAACAATAAATTGTTTTGTTAGAGGACTCCATAGCCTATAACCCATCTGCTTTTCATCATATCCAATAAACACATATTTTTCAGCCTTTGGTTCAAGCTTATGTCTGAGTTGTGATGGTACATAAGCATAGGCAATTGATCCAAACACCTTAGAATGACCAAATGTTGGTTTCTTACCCCACCAAGCTTCATAAGGGGTCATTCCATTTAGAGCTGCACATGGTAACCTATTCACAAGATATGTGGCTGTATTTACAGCCTCAACCCAAAGATAATTAGAACAATTATATTCCTTTAGCATTGCTCTTGCAAACTCAACCAATGTTCTATTCCTCCTTTCTGCCACCCCATTTTGTTGAGGTGTATACTTGCAAGTTATTTCTCTTTTGATACCTGTATTGCAAAGATAATCATTCAATTCTTGGGAGAAGTATTCTCCCCCTCCATCACACCTTCGCCTCTTGAGCTTTTGACATGTAACTCTCTTTGCATATGCATGAAAATGTTTGAAGGCTCTAAACACTTCTGATCTTTCCTTCAAAACATAAATGGTTATCCATCTTGTAGCATCATCAACTTTAATTCCAGAAAGGTATGCAATTGAATGTGTTGCTAGCACGATGGTGACCAGTCCTTTCCTGATTTCATCCTTCCTTTCTTTTCTCATATGCTCGAGGCCATCCAACTTTTAATGTTTTAAAGTTAAAAGAATGTGTAGATCTTTTTGTGGATGGGATAATTGCATTCGTTTGAAGGAAGAAAGTGGTCTCGTTATTCTAGATGTGGAAGCTATGGAAAACAAAGTTGCATCCAAATGGATGATATGATCTTGGATAAATTATACGAAATCTTGTCAAGCCTGATTTTTGGAGACAATGATATCCTCATGCTCTTAGGTGCCTAAGATGGAAATGCTTTAACCTCCTTACTCTATCATTTTCTAAGATCCTTCTTACCCATAAGGGATCTGCGTTGGTGGAATCCTTTTCAACATCCATGGATACAACAAAGAAGCACTACACTATTAGAAATGATTGGAAGTGGGTAGTCGAATGTAGGAAAAATGATTATATTAGGTTTTTGATATATGGCATTAGAGAAACGAAAGAGGGGAACCTTCAAAGGTCCCAAAAACTTTGCTTCAAGCGCTTTTAGAAATGGAAGGACATGTAGTACCAATCTGAAAGAAAATGTATAAGATTTGGGGACATTGATAAGAGATGTAGAGTCATCTACAAAGACTGGTGCCTTTTAAGACAAAGGATGAGTGTTCTTCATGACCTAGAACGTTGCTCTCTTGTTGGAGAGGAAGCCCCTAATCCACAAGGTATTAAATGAAAAAATAGTAACTGGAACCAAAAGGACATAAGAAAGCAACCACCAGAATTCTTTTAAGATCTCAATAGAAATGGGTGCTTGAATTGTTCTTGCATTCGATGGAATCTCAAATTCAATGAACTTTGGCATCCTCTTGCAGAACACAACAAGTCCACTATCTTGTGGAAAATCTAGTCCAATTTGAAGGCTATCTTGTGGAAAATCTAGACCAATATAGGGGAATCTAGACCAATGTGAAGGCTTAAGAGGATCTCACTCACCTCTTCTTCTCATCGCCTAGAAGTGCCACTCTCTAGAGGAGGGACAAAGAGCATCTTATGTTTGATTGGTTCATTGATTGTAACAAGCCCTATGGGGCAAGGTGGTTGGATGCTCCTCTATCTTTTAGAACGTGATCTCCTCTAGAAGATTTGGAGAGAGCATTGCCTTGAAAACTTTGATAGTCCATGTCGAGAATGGTTTATTCAGTCCTCCCTAGAGTTTGTAGCTAGAAGAATTAGAAAGACTACGAGCTCCCCATCCCCATAAAGCATCATAGAGTTTTTATTACAGAGAACAACAAACTTAAATGTAAATGACTCCCACATTAAGGTGATCAAACCATCATTAAGCTTTTTAGTTTGTCCTAATATTTTCCCCTTGTCAAAAGCAATATATATATGTGTATGAATATGTATATAAATATATATATATATATATATATATATATATATATATATATATATATATATATATATATATATATATATATATATATATATATATATATATATATATATATATATATGTGTGTGTGTGTGTGTGTGTGTGTGTGTTTGTGTGTGTGCGTGTGTGTATATATAATATATATTGTGAGAAGTGGAGAATGACATGTCTGGGACTCACCTCCCAGCTTATTTATGTTGATATATTTAGGTAGTGATGTGTGTGAACACACTAGGACCGCCAGGGCACTTTTTTCCCTCTTTAGGAGGTTTTTTTCCCCCTGCTTGTATATTTGCCTATTGCCCTAATGGGCTACTTATCTTTGTACATTCTCTAGTAATACATTTTGTATTGTGTGTTGTGCTCCAAGCTTCTTCTTCCTTGTGCTATTCGTGTGCTTCCATAGACATCTAACTCCAACAATTGGTATCAGAGCAGGTCATTGCTTCATCTAGGGCACCGTGAACACTCCTCCATTTGTAGTCTCAGAGTTGCACGAATTCTAGGGTGCCGAAATCACAATCTGATCTCGTTTCGACCTCCGAAGGCATTATCCCAGTGCTTGTCCAGGCTATTTTGGCTTTTTGTGCCAAAGGTATATACCAGTTTGTGTTCGCAAGTATAAGCGTCTCGAAGTCTACTACAGGTCTAGCAGAATTTGTCTCAGCAGTTCTGTTGAACTTTTTGAGATACAATCAATTTTCTGCATCAAGGTATTTTAGTCATCGACCATGGCTCAAAGTAGTGATGTATTCCGTATGTTGGCTATTGAGGATAAGTTAAATGGTAATAACTACCCGTTATGGGCTTACATGATGCGACATGTGTTGGTTGCAAAAGGACTGTGGAACATTATGCAAGGTGTCGAAAAACGTCCTATCACACCTACAATTGTTACAAGTGCAGGTAATGAAGCTCATGCAGAAGGTGTTGAAGACGACGGTATTCTGCATATTCCTGTTCGTGCTGTGGTTTCTGTTGTACCTATTTCAGAGCAGATTTGCTAGGATGGCAGAGATGCCAAGGCACATGCATTGATAGCTTTGTCTGTTAAACGTGCCATTATTCCTCACATTCGCTCTTGCAAAATAGCTAAGGATGCTTGGGATACACTTACCACATTGTACCAAGCTAGGAATGAGGCTCGTGTTGCTTACCTCCGAAAACAATTGGAGAGTGAGCACATGAATGAAGGTGATTCTATGGATAGTTTCCTAACAAATATCAAAGACTTGAAGGAAGAGTTGATTTCTGTTGATGAGGTTATACCAGATAGCTCACTTGTGCAGACCGTTCTGAATGGTCTCCTAATTCATATCAGAGTTTTGCTTCTACTCTTTGGTTGATGACGAAAGGCAATCCAAATGCCTTATCATTTGAGGAGTTAGTCTCTGTTCTGTTGCAGGAAGAGCAGTCCAGGCAAAACAGGTCCATTATGCGAGTTGCAGATCAAGCTTTCCTGGCTAGTCAGAAAGGCAAAGGAAAATGGAGCTCTTCGACTAGTAAGCAGAAAATCTGCTGATTCTGCCCATTCGAAGAAGGAAGATAGAGATGAGAAGAAATCAGAAAAGCAGAAATTATTTTGTAAGTACTATAAAGGGAATGATCATATCATAAAGAACTGTCCAAAACTAGCTGCTAAAGAGGCAAAGAAGAAAGTAGCTGGAATGGTTGTTGTAGAGGCCTCTACACCAAAAACAGAGTCTGCGAATCTTGTGCAGGAAGAAGAATAGGCGTTTACTACTGTCTATAGTTTTGACCCATTTTCTCATGAGCAGTGCATGTCTGCAGTAGACTCAGATGTTTGGTATTTTGAGAGTGGGGCGACCAAACATATTACCCCACAACATAATTTCTTCCCTTCACTCGAGCCTGCCCCTACAAGGAATACTGTTACATGCGCCCGCAACTCCTCTTATCCTATTATGGGAGTTGGTAAGATCATTGTGACTAAGTGGATGGTAGTTCTTTCACTTTGTGAGATGCTTTATTTATGCTAGGGATCAAGAAGAACCTCTTATTAGTTTCTCCATTAGCCAAGATTGGCTTGGTTGTGAAATTTGTTGATGACAGGTGTATAGTTCACGATCTATCAAATGGCGATGTGATTATTGCTTCTGACATTTTATGTCGTGATTTGTATAATCTCATAGACTATGAAAGATCTATAACTGATTTGGCATATGCAATGAATGATTCTCAAACTATGTTAGATGCAAAGCTTTGGCATGCACGCTTTGGTCAACTGAATTTTGCTAGTTTGCAACGCCTGCAGACATCTGAAATGGTGTCCTCTTTGCCCAAACTTGAGGCTCCTAGAAAACATGTTTGTGAAGGCTGTATTTTGCGCAAAATGCAGCGTTCATCCTTTCCAAAAGATGGTTCAGTTTGGGCTACTTAAAAATTGCAGCTTGTACATAGTGATGTATGTGGTCCTATGTAGACACCTTCTTTTGGGAATTATCTTTACTTCGTGACTTTCATCGATGATTTTTCCAGGCATGCATGGGTATATCCATTGAAAGCAAAGTCCGAAGTGTTCATGTGCTTCAAACAGTTTTTGGTTTTGGCTGAAAATGTGTCAACATGTAAAATGGGAACCTTCCATTCTAATCAAGGGGGGAATATATGTCTTCTGATTTTAATGCATTTTTGGATGAACGTCGGATAAAACATCAGTGTACAGTGTTGTATACACCTCAACAAAATGGAGTTGCTGAACAAAAGAACAGGTCACTCATGGAGATGGCGAGGTGTATGGTCAAGAGTCAGGCTGTACCACAGAGTTTCTGGCTTGAGGTTGTCATGTGTACAGCATATATACTGAATAGGTGTCCCACTAAAGTGTTGCAATCTATCACTCCATATGAGGCTTGGCATGATCTCAAGCCATCTGTTGCTCATCTGTGTGTTTTTGGTTGTTTTGCATATGCATTAGTGCCTGAACAACATTGCAGAAAATTTGATGACAAAGTAGTAAAATGTATTTCTTTTTGGTACAGTTCTGAAAGTAAAGGCTATTGTTTGTATCATCCACAGACTAAATGCATTCTGGTTAGCCGTGATGTTGTTTTTATGGAAGATGCTATTCAGCCATTGCTTTCATGCACTAAGGAGACATCTGTTAGCTCCAAACACATGTATGATACTTTGCTGCCTCTTTTTACAGGTGGACAGTCTAGTGCTGGTCCCAATGAGGCAACTTCTCAGCCTTTGCAGGTTTCATGTGATGATGTAGATCATTCCATTTCTGATGCAGATTTACATGATGCACTAGTTGATGAGAGAGCTGATATTGACCAAGAAAAAACTATGCCAAAATGGTTAGTGCAGACTTTGCGTGACAGCAAATTAGATGCACCTTTGTCATATCGTACTCGTTCGGGCTCTCATAGTGCCTCTTTTGCATCAGATTGCTATGCTATGGTTGCATCTAGTCTCTGTGATAAGAATGAGCTTGTTTCGTTTGATGAAGCACAAAATTCAAAAAATTGGATGGCTGCTATGCAAACTGAATATGCTGCTATAATGAAGAATGGTACTTGGTCTTTATGTGGCTTGCCTCCTGGCAAGAAGGCCATTGGCACTAAGTGGGTATACAAGCTGAAGTGTAAACCGGATGGTACAGTTGACAGGTATAAGGCTAGGCTTGTTGCAAAGGGTTATGCACAGGAAAGAGGCATTGATTTTGATGAGACCTTTGCACCTACATGCTGTATGACTACTGTTCAGAGCATCTGTGCACTTGCAACTCATCATGGTTTGAATGTACATCAGTTGGACATTAAAAGAGCATTTGTGAATGGTTTTTGCATGAAGAAGTGTATGTTTTTCAGCCCTCTGGCTTTGTGTAGAAAGAGCATGAAAACCAGGTTTGCAGGTTAAAGAAGGCATTATATGGTTTAATGCAAGCACCACATGCTTGGTATGAGAAGATACATGTCTATCTAGTTGCACATGGTTTTAAGAATAGTCCAACTGAAAGCACCTTATATGTTAAGCATGCTAATGATGTGCTTTTGATCATTGTTGTCTATGTTGACGACATGCTACTAACTGGTCCTATTGAGAAGCATATTGCTGATTTTAAGGCTGATTTGCATGCCTCATTTGAGATGTCTGATTTGGGGCATTTGCATCACTATTTGGGCATTCAGTTTATGCAAGTTGATGGTGGAATGGCTTTGTGTCAAATGAAATATATTGACACATTATTGAAGCGTTTTGGCCTTAAAGACTGTAAGCCTATTACCACTGCTATGGAGATAGGTTTAGGATTGAGTCTTCATGATGCTGGAGATGCATTTGATGTTGTCTCTATCAATAGGCTGTTGGATTTTTGATTTACTTATGCATTACTCGACCATATATTGAGTTTGTTGTCTCACAGATGAGCAGGTTTATGCATTGCCCAAGAGTCAGGCATTGGCAAGTAGTTAAGCGCATCTTTCGCTATTTGAGTGGTGCTCGGCTACTTGGGTTGTTTTATCCCAAGGGGGGATCACTACCGCCAGATTTGCATGCTTTTTTCTAACTCTGATTGGGCTAGTTGCTATGACACTTGTGTGTCCACTAGTGGCTTTTGCTTCATGCTTGGTAGTTCATGTATATCTTGGTTGAGCAAGAAGCAGCCTACTGTGGCCACTTCCAGTTGTGAGGCTGAATATAGGGTAGCTTTCAGAGTGACTGTTGAGTGTGTGTGGCTCGGACGCCTTATGGCTGATTTGGGTGTTGGTCAGACTTCTACCACCACCATCTTCATTGCCAGTCAGAGTGCATTGGCAGTTGCGAGGAACCCTGTGTTCCATGCTGGCACTAAGCACATTGAGGTGCATTATCACTATGTCAGGGAGAGGTTATCTACTGGGGAGATCAGCTTGGCATATGTGCCCACGCAGGAGAACATTGCAGACCTTTTCACGAAGGCTCTGCCTAGGGAGAAGTTTGAAGCTTTCCGCAAAGCTTTGGGCTTACTTCCTTTTGTGGAGTGATTTCCACATAGCTTGGCACTTCCTTATACATGCATGCCAGCTTCTTGTTCACCACATCACTCCCAGGGGGGCTTTGTTGATATATTTAGGTAGTGATGTGTGTGAACACACTAGGATTGTCGGGGCACTTTTTTCCCTCTTTAGGAGGTTTTTCCCCCCGGCTTGTATATATGCCTATTTCCCTAATGGGCTACTTATCTTTGTACATTCTCTAGTAATACATTCAGTATTGTGTGTTGTGCTCCAAGCTTCTTCTTCTTCTTCCTTGTGATGTTCGTGTGCTTCCGTAGACGGCTAGCTCTAACAATTTATAGCCCTTGCCTAGTCACCATCTAGAGATCTCTCTAAGGTTCCTCTAGTCAGGTGGCCATCATGAGTAGGTACCTCATATGAACTCTCTAGCTTTTGGCCTTGGATCCCCCGAGCAAAGAACTCCTTGTTCCTCCAAGCATGTACATCTCTGGAATATAACACTCTCTCCCCCTTCTAAAGATCATTGTCCTCAATGATATAGAAGGAGCTATAAACCTGGGAATCAAAATCTGTGATTCCAAATAATAAGAGTAGAGTGTCCTAGGTGTGTGAAATACTAGATGCTCAAAAAAGTAGACAACTAGTCTATGTGCTTTCTATCTAGCATTTCCATCAATCAATAGTTGTCCTTGCCTTGGTCATACTCTAGGGATCCCTTTGAGGCCCAATGAGTCCCTATGTGTGCAGCATAAGTAGTGTTTTATCTTTAAGCTCAAGTAAATCTGCTTTATTTACTTAGTGTAAAGAAATAAAACTCAAGAAAATCTCATCATGATCCAAACGCGAATCCAAGATGATAATCTATCAATGATCTAGACTATGGAACAAGATGTCAATCTGTCAATGATCCAAACTATGGACCAAGATCTCGATGTGTCATATATAATAATCCAAACTATGGATAAAAAACGCGATCTGTCATATATGATAATCCAAACTATGTTCAAAAGCTCGATCTGTCATATATAATATATAGACTATGGATCAAAATCTTGATTTATCATATATGATAATCCAAACTATGGATCAAAATATTTCCCATACAAAGTAAACCCTAATCCACTCTCTGGAATCAAATCCATCATGCCAAGTGAAGACGTGCTAAGAAAGTATAGCAACTAGTGGAACTACCATCACCTTCCCAATAATAACATGCATGATGTTCCAAGTGGATGAAACTTGCTTTATCTCTGACCACCATCTGATCTGAGGTGTCTCAAGCAAACTACTCTAATAATTTGACACTCACAGATATAATGAGGACCATAATATGAGTCCACCAAATACACTGAAAAATGGTAAGTAGATGTGTGCACACTCATAGCCCACTAGGCTAAGCATCTAGCTCACCTCATACAAACTATGTATGAACCATCGCCTATTCTCAGGCATATCAAATAAAGTAGTATGTACTCTATAAATTACTTCTCAATGCAATTGCCTATTCATAGTTCTTATGTGTAAACCTTGCATTTTTGCTTCTAGGCTACTAGCCTGCAGACTTGTCTTGTTTGTGATCACATACAGAGTGACTTCCTCAATTGCCCCTCTGTTGTCTATAATAATAAGAAGATCATATAACTGAACTCCAAATCATATAAAAAATATAATCTCAAAGACTTCTCTCCCATACCATCTATCCTACACCTAGGTAGAATACAAAGTTTGATGTCCCATACCACCGAACGTAATTCCCCACATAGATTCGTGTATGAGATTAAAGTCGGACACTTCTCTCAAAAAAATACAAGAATATATTGGTGAGTACTCACAACCATAAATAATAATAAATGAAGTCATGAAGTGTTTCTGAAGTGTTTCTGAAGTGTTTCCTTTCCTCGATGGAAAGAACAGAGTCATTCCTATGACTCTATCACTCATAACCATGTTGAGACATGAGAAACTACTTCCTAAATCAACTCAACTAGAGTTTTGAAGGATGCAGCTTGCATCAAATATCAACTCATGTGACTTGAATCAAAGATTAACTAACAAGAAATTGGAATTTATACAACTTGTATGAATCCAATTATATGAAATGAGAACAACTAGCAAAGTTCTCCTGTTCCATGCTCTCTTGGCATTATATTGATTCTTGAAACTTTCAACGGAGTCTTCTCTGTCCTACTGAGAATGGTCACCATAAACCAATGCTCAAAAAACAAGTATCTAGGGCATATCTACACCATGGTGATCACACCATCTCAAATAAATATCATAAGAAACCTGTGAAAAGTCTTTTCCTTTCAACAATGTGTCCTGCATGAACAATTTCCAATAGCAGCAGATTAAATCTTACTTTTAACTAATTTTTACTCATGCAAAATATATGAAATTTTCCAACCTTATGTAGCTTTTCTCAAGATTTCCGTAGGCACAAAAATCATTTGATTTGGATATTTTTTCAGAGTTTTATAACCATTTTACTGGAAGGTTCGAACACTTGATGATCAACTCTTAAAATGTACAGGGTCATCTTCTTGAAGCCCTTACACTAATCAAACAAATTCCAAATTTCATTTTCTTTGTGCCCAAATTTAGAAAACCATATCTAGTTTAAACTCACAAAATTTCAATTCAAAATGAAATAAATACTCATTCAAAAATATAGTTCTATCTCTGCTTCACTTGCGCTTAGGTGAGCCTAGAAACAATGCTACTACACTTTTAAAATATCTTCTAACTATGAAGATAAACTCCAAAATCCTTGAATTTTGGGTATATTCTAGGGTGTAGTATACTGGAGTAGCTTCTCCAACAAAAAGTTTTGAAATTGGAGTTTCCAATATGAAAATATAATGTGCTCATCAGACACGTACTACTCTTCGGAAAATCCTCGCCAGAGATTGGTCTGAGATGAATAGATCTTTTGACCTATCAAATGTTGATATATTTAGGTAGTGATGTGTGTGAACACACTAGGACCACTGGGGCACTTTTTTTCGCTCTTTCGGAGGTTTTTTTCCCCTGGCTTGTATATATGCCTATTGCCCTAATGGGCTACTTATCTTTGTACATTCTCTAGTAATACATTCAGTATTGCGTGTTGTGCTCCAACCTTCTTCTTCCTCCTTGTGTTGTTCGCGTGCTTCCGCAAACATCTAACTCCAACAATTGGTATTAGAGCAGGTCATTGCTTCATCTAGGGCGCCGTCGACACTCCTTCGGTTGCAGTCTCAGAATCGCACGAATTTTGGTGAGCATACTCAACGTGTTCCCCAGATCAAAACTGCTTTGCTTTGTGGTGCCGAAATCATGATCTGAGCTCGTTTCGGCCTCTGAATGCACTATCGCAGTGCTTGTGTAGGCTATTTCGTTTTTTTGTGCCAAAGGTATATACGAGTTTCTGTTTGCCGGTATAAGCATCTCAAACTCTACTATAGGTCAAGGGGAATTCATCTACGCAGTTCTATTCAACTTTTTGAGATAGAGTCAATTTTCTACATCAAGGTATTTTAGTCACCGGCCATGGCTGAAAGTAGTGATGTATTTCATATGTTGGCTGTTTAGGATAAGTTGGATGGTACCAACTACCCCTTATGGGCTTATATGATGCGACATGTGTTGGCTGCAAAAGGACTGTGGAACATTGTGCAGGGTACATGTTGAAAAACGTCCTATTACACCTACAACTGTTACAACTGCATGTGATGAAGCTGATGCAGAAGGTGTCGAAGATGGTGATATTCCGCATATTCCTGTTTGTGTTGCGGTTTTTGCTGAACCTACTACAGAGCAAATTTGTTGGGATGGCAGAGATGCCCAGGCACATGCATTGATAGCTTTGTCTGTCAAACATGCCATTATTCCTCATATTTGCTTTTGTAGAACAGCTAAGGATGCTTGGGATACACTTACCACATTGTACCAAGCTAGGAATGAGGCTCATGTTGCTTACCTCCAAAAATAGTTGGAGAGCGAGAACATGAATGAAGGTGATTCTATGGATAGTTTCCCAACAAAGATCAAGACTTGAAGGAACAGTTGATTTCTGCTGATGAGGTTATACCACATAACTCACTTCTACAGACCGTTTTGAATGGTGTTCCTAATTCATATGAGAGTTTTGCTTCTACTCTTCAGTTGATGATGAAACGCAATCCAAAAGCCTTGTCATTTGAGGAGTTAGTCTCTGTTTTGTTGCGGGAAGATCAGTCCAGACAGAACAGGTCCATTATGTGAGTTGCAGATCAAGCTTTCCTGGCTAGTCAGAAGGGCAAAGGAAAATGGAGCTCTTCAACTAGTAAGCAAAAATATGCTAATTCTGCACATTTGAAGAAGGAAGATAAAGATGAGAAGAAATCTAGAAAAGCAAAAATTGTTTGTAAGTATTGTAAAGGGAATGATCATATCATAAAGAACTGTCCAAAATTGGCTGCTAAAGAGGCAAAGAAGAAAGAGGCTGGAATGGTTGTTGCAGAAGCCTCTACACCAAAAACGGAGTCTACTAACCTTGTGCAGGAAGAAGAATGGGCATTTACTATTGTTTGCACTTTTGACCCATCTTCTCATGAGAAGTGCATGTCTGTAGTAGACTCAGATGTTTGGTACTTTGATAGTGGGGTGACCAAACATATTACCTCACACTGGAGTTTCTTCTCTTCACTCGAGCCTGCCCCTACAGGGAATAGTGTTACATGTGCCAACAAATCCTCTTATCCCGTTATGGGATTTGGTAAGATCATTTTGACTACTGCTGATGGTAGTTCTTTCACTTTGTCAGATGCTTTATTTGTGCCAGGGATCAAGAAGAACATGTTATCAGTTTGTGCATTAGCCAAGATTGGCTTGGTTGTGAAATTTGTTGATGATAGGTGTACAGTTCATGATCTATCAAATGGCGATGTGATTATTGCTTCTGGCATTTTATGTCGTGGGCTATATATGCTCATAGACTATGAAAGATCTGTAAATGATTTGGCATGTGTAGTAAATGATTCTCAGGCTATGTCAAATGCAAAGCTTTGGCATGCATGCTTTGGTCATCTGAATTTTGCTAGTTTGCTACGCCTACAGAAATTTGAAATGGTGTCCTCTTTTGCCCAAACATGACGCACTTGGAAAACATGTTTGTGAAGGCTGTATTTTGCACAAAATGTAGTGTCCATCCTTTCCAAAAGATGGTTCAGTTCGGGCTACTCAAAAATTGCAGCTTGTACATAGTGATGTCTGTGGTCCTATGCAGACATCTTCTTTTGGGAATTATCTTTATTTCGTGAATTTCATCAATGACTTTTGCAGGCATGCATGGGTATATCCATTGAAGGAAAAGTCCGAAGTGTTCATGTGCTTCAAACAATTTTTGGTTTTGGCTAAAAATCTATCAACATGTAAAATGGGCACCCTCCATTTTGATTGAGGGGGGGAATATATGCCTTCTGATTTTAATGCATTTGTGGCTGAACGTGGGATAAAACACCAGTATAGAGTGCGGTATACACCTCAACAGAATGGATTTGCTGAATGAAAGAACATGTCACTCATGGAGATGGCGAGGTGTATGGTCAAGAGTCAGGCTTTACCACATAGTTTCTGGCTTGAGGTTGCATTAGGGGAAAAAATGAACCCTGAATGGGCCTTTTAGATTAAGGAGTGATTAGTGATGGACCAATCAGAAGAGGGTGGTGGCCACAGTCTATGCCCTATAAAATACTAAGCTGAAGGGTGGAGAGGGGACATATTTCTCCCTTATTTAATGAGCTGCCTCTAGAGAGAGAATGAATCTCGTAACTCAGTTGGGCCCAAAAATTCAAAATTTCTGAAAAGTTAAAAAACTCATCATAACACCTGAAAATGGACCCCCCATTACTTTTTAGGGTCAAAAGTACTCTTTTTGACCCCAAATTCAAAATCCGTGCATGTTTTGAGCTGAAAAAAATGAGTTTTTTCAAAAATACTCAAAAAAGAGTTATTTCCCTCCTAAACCTCACATTTTCATACCCAGGTCCCAAAAAGTCATCTTTTCCCACTACTTTCACTCTGTAGCACACCATTGACGCTCCTGTTTCTACACTCCAACCTACCTGCATCTCCTATCTCGAATTACTGTTGTAGCTTGAAGACCTTTAGCTTCAATGGCAACATCTAAAGCTTCTAGGCGACCAAAAGATGAAATCCTCACATTAAGATGTCACAATATCAAAGCCACAGATGGGCAGTGGCTATCACATGAGTACTCCAAAGGTGCATGGGTGTACGTGCAACCCTCTAGAGTTGGGCCTCATCGAGTTAGAGATTGTGGAAACTTAGATCTTCATTGGAAGGGAAAGTTACTTGGCTTCAAGAAGCATAGAGACAATGGGATGATTGCTATTGTACAACGTGTTTTTACAATGGCAACTATGAAACTTGAAAACTCTTGTAGTATGAGATATCCTGTGAACTGTAAGTATTACTCTACAATATTTTATGTTTTCTTGTGTCGGATATATTTCTGAACTATTTAGATATGTTTTTGTTTGTTTGAGATGTATTTCCTTCTACTTTGGTGGAAGAGCAACCACTTCATAGTCTTACAGGTACTTTCCAGGCATTGCATGCAGATGTTGGTGCACTAGTCTTTCCAAATATATCTCCTGCTCAACTTTACCATGATAGATTTTTCTTTTACACACATAGATATGTTGTACCCTCTACAATGAATGGTTTTGGAAGGTTAGAGAGAATTGAAGTACATTCTCTTCTTAGCTTGGAGTGGCCAAAACCTGATATATGGTCCGTATCATCTTTGAAGCAAAAGATGGTAATGGATATACATAACTCTTTGAAATTCACAAAAGTGTCTAGGTCTGTAGGTTTGCACTGGTCTTTTCCCATTCATTGTTTTGTATATTTATTCCAAGGATTCTCATTCCAAGAGACTTCCACCATGTTCATGTGTAAAGATATCACATATGAGCAAGTCGAAAGTCTTCTTGGTGAAAATTGGGGTTTGATGGAAGGAATTGCAAAAGGTGATAAATATCTCTGTAAAATACGTGGAACAGGTATAGCATTTCGATATTTGAAACAACGTACTTCATTATACATCAGATTCTACTATGATCGTTGGATGTGCAAACTTGGCAAATGGATACCATTTCAAAGTTCAGAGGGATCTTTGCATTCATTTGAAATAAAGCTTAGATTGCGCAACAATGAAACAGAAACTATTTTAGTGAATAATCATTGGACCTTGGCTAATCTGAGAGAACACTTGATGATTATGGGGTTTGAAGGACTAACTCAATCCATCTTCAAAATTCAAGGACATAAGGTGAGAAATGTTTCATGTTTTTGTTAAAGTAATCTTTTTGTTATTGTTTATTTTACTTTAATGACTTCAATTTGTTGCAAATTGATTACAGGTGGGCAGAAGAATGGAATACAAAATGAAAGTCCCTGTAGATTGGAGCAAAGATGGAATAGAGCTCTCATTGTCATAGTTCTTTTGCAACCTGATAATGTCACTTCTTGGGCCCTAGTCATTGTATCTCATGGTTTTTGCACTTTCAAGAACCTTGTGAAAAGTAGGACAATTGATTCATGTTAGATATTGTATATACCTTATTCTCTGCAATGATAATTTCAAAACTTTTGGAATGTCAAAAATTCTGTTCACTACTTTGAAATGTGGTTGCTCGTGTTTTTTTCTGTGCATTATTTTGTCATCCGAAACTCATTTTTTGAAATTGCACTTCTTTATTCTATACTTTTAAAAGTGGGCCCAGTCAATTTAAAAACTTGAAACTGCTATAAAAATGGCTCTATGTGCTCATTTCTCACATTTGCACTCTCAAAGAGCTAGAAAGCACAGACTGCAAGCCTCTAGAAATCTCGCGCGCAAGCAATGGCTGCTAGCACTTCCACTCCCATGAAATCTCCTCGAGATTTATTCATGGAGTTTTTGGAAACTACAGACTACAATGGTCGTACGGATTTGTATGACCTAGTCTGTAGAGTCCCTAATCTTGAAGGGACAATAGCCATGAATTCCGATGTGATCGATGAGATCACAGATTTTATGGAACTCTATATTTTAAGATATGCCATAGATATTCCAGCATATGAGTGTAAATGGGTCCCCTGTGACCTGCTTTTTTACATTCATAAAGGAGATGAGGCATTTGCGAACGCTTAAAGCGTTTCATGGTGATTGCTGAGGCTTCAGGGCACCTGTTAGATGACACAGTGCCCTTAATTAAACAATTAAATAAGAAAAGGAAAATGGGAAGAAAATATCTTTCCTACATAGCAACAACAATCTTTTTTGTCAATGAGGAGCCCGAACCTTCACGCATGGACCTACCCCATCTTGTTACTGGGGGTTTTGTAGATGACAAGAAGGAACCCCAGACAGAAGCTCTCAACTTATTAGAAGAGAGTCAAAAAATTTCCAGAGAATTTCCTCAAGGAGTAGTGGACAAATTAAAGGAAGCAAGTACACAGAAGAGTCCACCCTCCAACTTAGACCCCGTGGAACCCACTCTACCAGAGGTAGAGATGGAAATGTTTTCAGTTGTACTTGGTGATGGAGAGGAATTTTTGTTCCTGCACGATATTGAGAAGGCATTCGGTCTACGCCTCGACGAATGCCTTAGTATTTTCAGCTCAACCTCGGATGTTCCCATGGACAACACTTCTGACATTATCGAAAAGGCAACAATTCCACTTGGTGAATCAGTTGCGGACACCATTGCATTTGTGTGTGAAGAGATTTTGAGCCATGCCAACCAAGATTCCAGTGAAGAAGATCTAGCCACAGCAAGGGAAAGAATTCTGGAGAAGAAGATTCCAACATCCCTTGTTGTGGAGCAAAGTGGCATGGCCCATTCATCAATTCCACTAGATGCAATGGGAAGAGGAGAGGATGAAGACAGGCTTCAAGATGTAAGTCTCTACTAACATTTATGGTTGTCTCATATTCATACAAGATGTATCTATTTAATTTTATGATTGTCTATGTGCAGGAAACAATTGAAGTGGATAAATTTGCAGCAAGGAGTGGTGGTGACCGTGTTTCCCGGGGCCATGGCTCTTCCTTGGCACAGTAAATTGGAAAATTGCCAAAGGAAGATTTTGTAATAATCCACAAGGACTTTTCCCCTCAAGGACACTTCATGACTTGGTGTATGAAGGCCTTGAGTAAAGTTTTGTGCCTATCTACAATAATGCAAGGGACCAATTGTATATTTCTAGTTAGGAAGTCCCTTGCCCTTACTACCCTAGGAGTTAACTTTAGAGGAAAAATATTAGGTCAAATAGGAATAACCCTCAATTAATATCCCAATCAGTTTTGACTTACCAATTGCCTCTATCTTTTCAGAGAAGAAAGAATGTAGTGGAGAGGCTCAAGGCCAAGAGCCAATTGTAAAAACTTTATAATACCAATGTTTTGTTTTTCCAATTTCCATGTGCATTCAATCTATTATATCTTTATGGTTTGACAATCTCATAACTTTTGCACAGTTTAATCAGTCTTTTTCCATTGTTTCTTGTAATTTGTGTTGCCCAAAATGCATGGAATGGCTAAGGAATGCAAAAAAAAGGCCTGCCACAGAAACGCAGGGATGGGCCCTGCAAAACTTTTGCAGGGCTCATCCCCGCGTTTCTGTGGCATGCCTTTTTTTTGCATTCCTAGGCCATCCTATGCACTAGGTTATCTGTATTGCAAGTCTATCTTCTCAATTAGCACCTTCACTTGGGGAAATGTGGAACACTCTTCTTATATGCAATAATTAGAGAAAATTAAGACTCCTCTGGGTGCATATAAGCATGCAACAGTAAATCAGTGCATGTATGTTCATAAACATTGCTTAGCTATTGGTCAGGGGTTTAGCATGCAGTGCACTCTAGCCAAGGCCAATCATATGCCCCCATGTGCATGGCATGGGTTTTCATGGCTTGGAAATGCCAAAAAAAGGCCTGCCACAGAAACGCGGGGATAGGCCCTGCAAAACTTTTGCAGGGCCCATCCCTGCGTTTCTGTGGCAGGCCTTTTTTTGGCATTTCTTGGCCATGAAATGCATTAAATAGCATTACCACTTACAACAAGTACAGAAAAAAGAATGATACAACTATGAAAAACACTTCAAAGATGTACTGGAAAAACACACCTACAAACATAGGAGAAATAAACTTCAAAACATGTACACTAAGAGATAAACATTTGGGAGAGCAAATATGAGAAGACAAAGATTATATTCATCATTTGGGTTTTACAAAATATTCATCGTATGGGATATACAAAAGGTTATCCAAACAAGGGAGTACAAATTATGGTTAATGGTTATTCCCTCTAATTCTCCTAGCTAGCTGCAAATCTTTAGGTTGTATTGTCACTCTCTTTGCATGGATGGCACATAGGTTAGAGTCCTCCAACATTGATATAAGATACGCCTCTGCAGCTTCTTGGAGAGCTTCAATGGCTATCCCTTGGATACGAAGGCCAGCGCAATAGCGTTGGATCTCTTCCTTCACAACTCTTGCAAATGACCTTCGTGGAATCAGAAGCTCCACAGACTTTTGATAGTGTCGAATCTCCGCAAAGGCTCTGGTTTGCTTTCTGCGCCTTTGTGGTGCTCTTGCATTTGGGGGGATGTTGGGTTGTGGTCGTTGTGGTCTACGACGTGGTTGATAGTTCTTCTTTCTTCTTGGAGGACGCCTAGATGGTCCTGCCTCATCACTTACTTCCTCTGCCCGACCTTGCTCTCTTTCTTCATCGGTTGGTCTTTGTCCTTGTCCTGGGGGGAGTGTCTTGCCTCCTTGTGTTACTCGATGGTTCACGGGGATATCATCATTGTTCCATGGTGGCTCATTTATACTTTCTTCATCTGAGGAACTCGATAAATTTGATGTCTCCATCACAACTCGTCTATGTCCTCGTTGTTTGGGCCTTGCCTTCATTGGTGTCCTAATTGGGGGCTCATCATGAGATGCAGAAGGGGAATAATTTATTTCTTGGGATACATCTCTCTCTGGTGAGCCTTCATCCCCCCGCGATGCAATGCTACCGGACTGTGTCCCTGCACCCGAGTTTCGTCTTGAAGAGTGGCTTGTGGTTCGACGCTTCTTGTGGGGTGTCATCCATGTTGGGCGCTGAGTACCTTGCACATGGCTAGGGTAGACGACATGATCCTTCCTAGCAGTCTGCTTTGTGCGTGCCATTCTCTTAGGTTGTAAAGTGGTAAAATGAGGAAGGACACCTCTATTTATAGGCTTTCACTTAAGAATTGTCCTGTTCACATTTAAATGGATAAAAATTAGTTTTAAGACATTAAAAGTATATTCACAAAAATAGTAGAATTTTATTTGAAGTGAAAGGGGTTATAAAAACCTTGAAAAGTATAATGCATTTTAAGAGTTTGGAAATTATTTCCAAGCAGAACCCTCGCGAACTCTTTGTGCACGCCATTGGGCATGATGTTCGGGTCCTGACGATGACATCCACTTCTCTCTTGCAATATCATGTTGTAGCTTTCGTGTAATCTTTGCTAGTTGTGACTCACATGCCTTTTCCATTACATATTTTCTAGCAAATGTCGCACGAAAGAACCAATTGAACATTTCTTCTAAATAGTTTGATTGGAGTAGACCACCCCCATGACGAGTGTTTTTAAAGTAAACACCTCTAGCCCTGTAATGTGACTTCTCCATTCCTTGTGTACTAAAAATGTCCAATGACCCATATCGATTCATAAAATATGCTCCATGTGCAAAAAGAATATGCTATGATCTGGTCAATAAGATATACACATAGTGTTTAAGACCAAATAAAAAAATGTAAGCGAAACTTACTATGTAATGTGTAATGTTGCTTTCTCCCCAAGATAAGATGAATGACTGTGTAAACTCCTTCAAAGTCACTTGGAATAATTCTCGTTGTGAAGCATTAGTGGAAGCCAAACACATCAAATGTAACAATTGATCGAACGATGACCAAACCTTCTTTCGCTTGTTAATGAGATCAACCTGACTATCATTGTCAGTTGTAATTGAACAGAGGTCCTTCCAAAGCTCCCATTTCCCATCATCTTGACTATTCACATCTTTTTTAAAGAAACGTCGTGCCTTCTTCCCAGTCATTGAAACTTGTTGTAAAATCTCTTGAGACTCACCATACTTCTTAACAACTAAAGATATGTGGCCACCATGACAACCTATAGAATTCAAAAGATCTTCTATTTTCTGGATTGCTATTGTAGACCTCTCTAGTGGTTTCATTGCAAATGCATATTCAACATGGAGCTTCAAAAGCCTATCAAAGATCCTCATGAATGCATGCAAAGTACAAAAGTGAACATTGACTAATGGAAATGGGATAATGGGGTTCCAATCATTGCTTATTTTATCACGAGTTGGTTCTTGTAACATTGGACACCTCAAAAGTGATATCTCCCATTCCCTGTGATTCAATGAGTCTGTTTCATCAATTTCTTCAGAGTCATCAACTCTCGTCAATGCCCTTGCATGTTTAGACTGTCTCTTAGATCCTTTGTAACCTTGTGTACAATATGGGCAAGGATAGAGAGAAGATGCTCCTTGTTTACAACCTAACATGCATTTTATACTCTTAAGGTCTCCACCCAAATGCCATTCTACATCAAAATCACCTATATCATCTACAAAAAGCTTTTGCCCATGTATTTGAGAAGAGATTACTTCCGTAATCCACGGAGTCCTACTAAAAATCCATGAAATAACATTATTTGTTTCTTTGGGAACTTCTATAGCACCTAACCACCAGATATCTCTCTCTGATTGCACACTGTAAGTCAAATGGTCCCTCCCTCCTAAAGTTTCATCACTCATTGCATGGTCCATAATTTCGTTCATTAGCGTCACACTCAACCTTTCTAGTCGCCGACCCTTTATGATTTGACACTCATCAAGCTTCAGTATGAACTTTAACTTAACATTACAGTCTGCACAAAAGAGAAAACATTATCTTAATATGACACTTGAATGCAATAGAACTTCAACACCAAATAAAATGTAGTAGGGGTACCTTTGATTGTTGAACTATAAAAGTTGACCATTGCTTGTTGAAGCTTCTGAAGATCCACAAATATATTGTTGAATTTAGTGTAAGTAAATCCTTGTGTAGATAGGATTTTTGATTGCTTCTTGGGAATATTTGGATGATAAATAGAGGCAGGCATAGTTTCTTCTATGAATAAATATTGTCCAATAGTACGAGTCACATCCTCATTTGAAGTTTTTTTATTGATAGACAATTTATATGGGCATGGAAATATACTTTGAGAAATACCTTGTGATTGTAAGGCTTGCCTGAGAAGGGTGTACAATGCAGTATACCCATTTCTACCGATGCCTGCTTCGTCACATATTGCCTACACATCTTGCACTGCGATAAGATTTTTTAACTTCTTTGAAAACTCAGCTTCAACAACAACTCTAATACACTTTCCTATGCGTGAGTCTAAAGCAGAAGTGATTTCTTTGGTGTTTATACTGCTATTCATCAGCTTGAATTGGTCTTGTGTTGTTGATGAAGCAGTTATGTCTTCAATAAACGACCTACACAATGAAATATTCCATTACAAATCTTCATTAAAACATATAAAAGTAAAACAAACACTCACTTTGTTGCATATATACGTCGTTTGCATGCTCCACCACCTTTTGAAAGAGCTTCAAAGGATGACAATTATCTTTTCCTATGTCTCATACCAAGTGGAGTCTCTTTCAGCTGTTGGAGATTGGCAGTTAACTTTGAAATTGTGCTTTGTTTTGCTTCAGTATCCTGTTCTAAATCTGCAAGTTGTTTTTGTAAAGATATGATTGTGCTTTCTAAAGTGACCACCCTCATATGATGGATGTGATGTTGTTGGAACCAATACTTAGCAGTAGCAAGTGAATGTGTAGATAATCTCTTGCAGTAACCTAATAGTCCAGCTTCACCCGCACCAATGAACTGAAGTAAAGTTGAGAGGTTATGGAATGTTGGATGGTAAGAGGATATTGGATCAAGAGGATAGAGTGAACCATGAGCCCAAAGATCAATACTTTTTTCTCCAGCTGCACGAGAATTGGCATCATTGTTGCATCGTGTATTTGGAGCAAACTCTCTAGGCACACGAACATGGATACTTGTTGATGCAGGAGCATGAGGACGTTCTACTGTGAAGTTTGTGATACATGTCAACACCATCTTTGCTAATGACCAACAATATCAAAAACAAAGATGAAAAACCGGTTGGAAGGGAGTCTAAAGCATAGGTTTTTCTCAAAAAATATGTTTTCTTGTATGTGTATGGGTTAAAGTGTATTTTTCCACTGAGTATGGCTGAAAATGATGAAATTTGAAAAAAAAGTCATTTTTTGGGGGAAGCATAGTCACGGATTTGATGATGTGGCACTTACTTTTGGAGGGAGTTTGAAAATTATACTTTTTCTAAAAGAAACTTCAAAAAATGGGCCCAAAAAAGTGACTTCTGACATATATATTAAAATATAGGCTCTTTTGAGTTAATATACATTGAAAATGAGACTTTTTAAAAAAATTCATTTTTTTATTCAAATACATGTACGAGTTTGATGATGTGGAAAGTAGATTCTCTTTCTCTCTCTCTAGAATAAGAAAGAGAGAGGCCTATTGAAGCCTAAAAAAAAGCCTACTCCAGCCTACTAAAAAGTGCCCTATTAAATGCACTTTGTCCCCTTAAACAAGAACAGAATTAAGCTTAATCCCTAAAAATTAGGGATCCTTACAAGGCCCATGCAGGGTTCATTTTTTCCCCTAATGGTCATGTGTGCAGCATATGTACTGAAAAGGTGTCCCACTAAAGCGCTACAGTCTATCACTCCATATGATTCTTGGCATGATCGCAAGCCATCTGTTTCTCATCTGCGTGTTTTTGGTTCTTTGGCATATGCATTAGTGTTTGAACAACATCACAAAAAATTGGATGATAAAGTAGTAAAATGTATTTTTTTTGGGTACAGTTCTGAAAGTAAAGGTTATCGTTTATATCATCCACAGACTAAACGCATTCTGGTTAGCCGTGATGTTGTTTTTGTGGAAGATGCTATTCAGCCATTTCTTTCATGTACTAAGGAGATATTTGTTAGCTCCAAAGACATGTATGATACTTTGCTGCCTCTTTTTACAGGTGGACAGTCTAGTGCTGGTCTCAATGAGGCAACTTCTCACCCTTTGCAGGTTTCATGTGATGCTGTAGATCATTCCATTTTTGATGCAGATTTACATGATGCAGTAGTTGATGAGAGAGCTGATATTGAGCAGGCAAAAAGTATGCCAAAATGGCTCGTGCAGACTTTGCGTGACAGCAAATTAGATACACCTCTGTCATATCGTACTCATTTAGGCTCTCATAGTGCCTCTTTTGCATCAGATTGCTATGCTATAGCTGCATCTAGTCTTTGTGATGAGAATGAGCCTGTTTCGTTTGATGAAGAACAAAATTCAGAAAATCGGATGGCTGCTATGCAATCTGAATATGATGCTATAATGAAGAATGGTACTTGGTCTTTATGTGACTTGCCTCCTAGCAAGAAGGCCATTGGCACTATGTGGGTATACAAGCTGAAGCGTAAACTGGATGGTACAGTTGACAGGTATAAGGCTAGGCTTGTTGCAAAGGGTTATGCACAGGAAAGAGGCATTGATTTTGATGAGACCTTTGCACCTACATGTCGTATGACCACTATTCGGATCTGTGCACTTGCAGCTCATCATGGTTTGAATGTACATCAGTTGGACATTAAAATAGCATTTCTGAATGGTGACTTGCATGAAGGACTGTATGTTTTTCAACCTCGTGCCTTTGTGCATAATGGGCATCAAAACCAAGTGTGCAGGTTAAAGAAGGCATTATATGGTTTAAAGCAAGCACCACGCGCTTGGTATGAGAAGATACATGCCTATCTGATTGCAACATGGTTTTGAGAAGAGTCCAACTGAAAGAACCTTATATGTTAAGAGTGCTAGTGATGTGATTCTGATCATTGTTGTCCATGTTGACGACATGCTACTCACTACTCCTATTGAGAAGCATATTATTGATTTTAAGGCTGATTTGCATGCCTCATTTGAGATTTCTGATTTGGGGCATTTGCATCAATATTTGGGCATTCAATTTATGCAAGTTGATGGTGGAATGGTGTTCTATCAAACGAAATATATTGACACATTATTGTAGTGTTTTGGCCTTGAAGACTGTAAGCCTATTGCCAATCCTATGGAGACAGGTTTACGATTGAGTCTTCATGATGTTGGAGATGCATTTGATGCTATTCTCTATCAGCACGCTATTGGATGCTTGATTTACTTATGCTTACTCGGCCAGATATTCAATTTGCTATCTCACAGATGAGCAGGTTTATGCATTGCCTAGGAGTCAAGCATTGGCAGATAGTTAAGCGCATCTTTCGCTATTTGAGTGGTACTCGGCTACTTGGGTTGTTTTATCCCAAGGGGGGATCACTACCGCCAGATTTGCATGCTTTTTCTAACTCTGATTGGGCTAGTTGCTATGATACTCGTGTGTCCACTAGTGGCTTTTGCTTCATGCTTGGTAGCTCATGTATATCTTGGTTGAGCAAGAAGCAGCCTACTGTGAACACTTTGAGTTGTGAGGCTGAGTATAGGGCAGCTTTCACAGCTACTGTTGAGTGTGTGTGGCTTAGATGCCTTATGGTTGTTTTGTTTGTTGGTCAGACTTCTACCACCACCATCTTCACTGACAGTCAGAGCACATTGGCAGTTGCGAGGAACCCTGTGTTCCATGCTCGCACTAAGCACATTGAGGTGCATTATCACTATTTAAGAGAGAGGTTCTCTACTTGGGAGATCAGCTTGGCATATGTGCCCACGTAGGAGAACATTGCAGACCTTTTCACAAAGGCTCTGCCTAGGGAGAAGTTTGAAGCTTTCTGCAAAGCTTTGGGCTTACTTCCTTTTGTGGAGTGATTTCTATTGAAGAACCACTCACGAATTTGACATATAGACAGACATAAAGATAAAGAAAGATAAAGAAAGATAAAGAAATGCAGAATCAAAGTATTCAGAAAATCAAAGCCTTAGTGAAGGGACAAATTCACGACTGTAATGTACAGCGTAGAAATTTCCAGAATTAGAGTTTGTTACACCGAATCAAAAATGTATATAAAGAGAGACGAGAACAGAAAAGGGTGGGTGCGTGAGAAGAGCGCGTCGTGCGAATAGAGCGCATATAGAAATCAAGAATAGGTCTAGAAGACGCTAGAGATTGCATATGTAAAGATGAATAACAGAAACCTGAAATGTCAGGTATTCATCTGAGAAAGATGGTAAGAAGAAACTACTCAGTATAGGAAAGTTTCTATAGCTTGAGCAAGAAGAGGCCAAGCTAGTTTTTTGTACACATCTTCTCTAACAGAAAACACATGTTCATGTGGAAATTTGCGCGCATTCTTCATATGTGAAGAAATCTGAGTATTTTCATGTTACGGTATAAAGTTAGTTAAAAGTTACAATTTTCTCAGTAAAATGTATTTTTCGGTCAGTTACAGTTTTCTCAGTAAATGTGTTTTCCGATAGAACAACGAAGTAGATCTCGCAGAATAATGTAAAGTTTTGTATGAGAGATAGCTTATCTTGTAGCTAGACTTCTCTGCTATCAGTTCATCAAAGATTTCGGTGAAACGGATATGTACATACAGTACAAAGTCTGACCGGAAAGAGGCATTTAGAACTGGTGAAGTTTTCTTTTTGAACTTCAGAAAGAGTTCATTTAGTGAAGGAAGTTCACGCATGACTTCCTTCATGTATATTCACTTGAAGTAATTACAAACAGAATTGCAGTTGATTGCGGTAAGATTCCGGTATAATTACGGTGACAGTCCGGTGACAGTTCGGTGAAGTTCCAGTAGAATTTCAGTAAATTCAAAACACAGTCTTATATGTTTGAGTGACAGAAACTTTGCTAAGCTACTACTGATTATAGAGGTGTTCTAATATCACTCTAGCTTAGCCACGTTCTAATATCACTCTAGCTTAGCCACCTTCATTGACGCGGCAAATTCTGCAGGCTTGACTAGGTTCGAGTCTTTGCCGTGTCATCAACAAGTGGTATCAGAGCAAAAAGATTCTCAAAGAGCAAACGGAAGTAAAGACACAAGAGAATTCAAAAAACCTTCATAAAGAAAGGTGAATGCTGAGGAGATCAACAGCAAACGGTATCAATAAGTATTCCGAAGTCATTTTCAAGGTAAAGGTTTACAAAAGGTAAAATTCTTTAACGATACACTCACCAGAAGAAACAAAAACAAGAAGATTATGGCAGATCATGTTTCAATTGACAAATTGGACAGAGACAATTATCCCGCATGGGTAATGCGCATGGAAGCCTTACTTATGAGTGAGGAATTAATGATGTATGTGACCGGAGAAGGAAAGAAGCCGACCTTTGAAGACAGTAGACAACCAAAAGAAGAAGAATTAGAAGCCTTGAAGGTATGGCAGAAGAAAGATGCAACGGCAAGAGCTTACATTTATAATACCATTATAGATCATCTACTACCACATATTAGAGGTCTGGAGTAAGCGGAGGACATATGGAGTGCGTTGGAAGATCATTTCCAAAATACTACGAAAGCTAGGAAGGCTAGCTTATGGTCTCAATTCACAACGTTCAAAAAGAAGTTGAATCAAAGCATTAGTGACTATGTTACTAAGATGAAGGATCTAGCAGATAGTCTTGGATCCATAAATGAAGATATCGAAGATCACAGATTGATAGCGCAAGTGCTCACAGGTTTGAGAGGAGATGAAAGGTGGAAACCTTTTGTACTCTCAATTGAACTTTCTTTAAATCATTTTGTACCAGATTTAAATCAGTTGCTTGGTTTGATGCTCACATATGAGCAAGACCTGAAAGGAGATGGAGATAAAGGACAAAGTTCTGCAATGTACATGAAGAACAAGAAGAAAGGAGATAAAGGTAAGTCAAAAGATGAAGAAGAGTCGAGTTCTCAGGCTTATTATGCAAGAGGTAAAGGCACTGGCAGAGGAAGAGGAAGAGGTAGTCAGAATATCAACAAGAAGGATTACTTGATTTGTGGATTAAGTAATCATCTGGCTCATGATTGCTGGCATAATTCCCAAGGATCAAGTCAGAATCAGAATAACAATAGCAGAGGCAAAAGCGGAAGATATCAAAAGAGGTAGACAAAATCAAAGAGGAGGCTATGGTAGAGGTGGAGCAAGAAGTTGGGGACAGAATCAATCCTACAACACCACCTACAACAACTACGCAAATGACACACAGAATGAAAGTCATACATCATTGATGATGAACTCAATCGGCACATCAGATAACGAAGATCTAAAGGTATTTTACATTGATTCTGGATGTTCAAATCATTTGTTAGGAAATATAGAACTGATGTCAGAATTGGAAAAGGGTAGTTCCACTTATACTGTTCAAACAGGTGACAATACGAGACATAGTGTACATTCAATTGGAAAAGTGAAATGTAAGAGTGGAGCAGATTTGCTAACCAATGTTTTGTATCTTCCGACAATACCTAAAAATTTGATTAGTGTGGGAGAGATAGTTGAAAAAGTTTTTCAGGTCAGATTTACAAATGAAGGAGTATTTGTAGAAGATCCCGAAAATGGATATAATTAGATCGTCTCTGGTAAGAAAGAAGGTAAACTCTTTACTTTAAGAGTACAAGGGAACATTGGTCAAGCATTGCTCACACATGGTGAAAAGGTGATTACAGAACTTGATCTCCGGCATAAGAGATTAGGTCATTTTAATGAAAAAGGAAATAAAGCTATGATTTCAAATCAGTCAGTACTGGGATTACCGAATGTATAGAACCAACATATGATTCATAAGTGCGAAGCATGTCAGATGGAAAAAGCCCACAGGTAACCTTTTCAGAAGAAAGGATTCAAACATGATGGAGTACTTGAACTCAATTCATACAGATGTATGGGGTCCAACAAAAGAAGGATCAATCAGTGGCTCAAGGTATTATGTCTTATTCATTGATGATGCTACAAGATGGATAATGTAATATGTTTTGAAGGAAAGATCAGAAGTATTTGAAACCTTCAAGCATTTTCATGCATATGCTGAAAGACTCATAAGACGAAAGCTTAAGAGAGTGAGGTCTGATGGAGGGGGAGAATATTTTTCCCAAGAGTTCAATGATTATCTTTGGAATGCAGGTATTAAGAGAGAAATAACCTGCAGGTATACACCACAACAAAATGGTGTAGCAGAAAGAAGAAACCGAACTCTAGTTGAGTTTGCACGAGCTATGCTCAAAGAAAAAGATTGTCCAAATTATCTTTGGGCTGAAGCTGTAAATACAGCTACATACTTGGTAAACAGATTACCTTGTACAGCTTTAGATGGAATGACCTTATGAAGCTTGGTGGGGAAAGAAACCAACACTTGATCATTGCAAAGTGTTTGGATTAGTAGCTTATGCTTATGTACCATCACAACTCAGACATAAGCTTGAACCAAAAGCAGAGAAATATGTGTTCGTCGGATATGATGAAAAGCAGATGGGTTACAGGTTATGGAGTCCTCTAACAAAACAATTTACTGTTTCCAGAGATGTTACATTTGATGAGCAGAAAAGTTGGTATGCAGATCAAAGTCATACAACTAAAGAATTTGAAGAAGAGGTAAGACGAAAAGAGAAAGGGAAATCAATTGTGCAGGTGAATAGAGATGAAGACTATATGCAAGCAAGTACGTCCAGAAATGGATTAACAAGAAGGAATGAAGAAATTCCTATATTTGATGAAGAAGTGTATTCAGACACTTATGAAGAATGTGAACCAAGAAGGTCAAGCAGGACTAGAAGACAACCAGAAAGGTATTCTTATGATACTTCGTATATAACTCAGAAAAATTATGCATATATAGTCAAAGATGATGAAGAACCTCATAACTATGATGAAGCTAAAGGCAAGAAGCAATGGGAAGAAGCAATGGAAGAAGATTTTAGCGCACTGGAAGAGACCAAGACATGGGAACTTGTTCCTAAACCAAACGGTAAGAAAGTAATTGGAAATAAATGGGTTTTCAAAGTTAAGAAACTTGCAGATGGAAGGATAGCCACATACAAAGCTAGACTGGTTGTCAAGGACTATGCTCAGACGCATGGAATAGATTATGATGAGACGTTTAATCTGGTGGCAAAGATGTCAACCATAAGGACAATGATTGCTATAGCAGCATCAAAAGGATGGAAGCTAAGTCGGCTAGATATAAAGAATGCATTTCTGAATGGATATATATCAGATGAAGTCTATATGGAACAACCTGAAGGGTTTGTAAGTTCCAGATACCCAAATTTTGTTTGCAGATTAAGAAAAGCACTTTATGGATTGAAGCAAGCTCCAAGAGCTTGGAATTACGGACTTGTGAAGTATCTGAATGAACTTGGATACCAAAGTTCGAAGGCAAATGCAAGTCTACTCATCAAGAGAACAGATGAAGGTATAATCTACATTTGTATTTATGTAGATGACATTATAATCACAGGTACCTCAGATGAAGGAATCAAGGAGGTAAAGAGATTACTTGAAAAGGAGTTTAAGATCAGTGATCTAGGAAAGTTATCATACTTTCTTGGAATGGAAATCACATACATAGATCATGGTGTATATGTTTCGCAAGAAAGGTATCTCCTAAACTTACTGAAGAAGTTTAATATGGAGAATTAAGGGAAGCTTCAACACCGCTTGAAGTAAATCATAAACTCAATAAATATGGTGGTGTAGAGTTTAAAGATATGAGGAAGTATCAATTGCTAGTAGGAAGCTTAATTTATGCTACACTAACAAGACCTCATCTTAGTTATGCAGTGGGAGTTTCACAATTCATGCATTGTCCGAAGGATCAACATTGGGTTGCAGGACAAAGAGTTCTTAGATATATCAAAAGAACTATAAAGGAAGGATTATATTATCCTTTTTTAATCAGATATAAAGTTGAGAGCATTCAGTGACTCAGACTGGGCAGGAAGTCAAGATGACAGAAGATCAACACATGGGTATATGATATACCTAGGAGATAAGTTAGTAAGTTGGTGGTCGAAGAAACAACACACAGTGGCTTTATCGCCAATAGAAGCCGAATATAAAGGACTTGTAGAAGCAGCTAAAGAAGTAATATGGATGCAGACCTTGTTCAAAAGCATGGGTATTGATCAAGGTATACCTATCATACATGGAGATAATATGAGCTCGTTGTATCTTGCAGCAAATCTAGTATTTCATGCAAGAACAAAGCACATAGAGATTCAGTATCATTTCCTGAGGGAAAAGGTGATGGAAAAGGAGCTAGAAATAGTATACACTCCGACAAAAGATCAGATTGCAAATATTTTGACAAAGAGTTTGGATGGAACAAAGACAAGCAGATTCAAAGAAATAGCAGTGTTAAACGTTGTTGGTTCCTTCTAACTATCAGAAGTACGTTTAAGTGATTCTTGGGTTCTTGGGAGTGGAAGGGGTCTGTTAGACAGAGGCCCTATACTTATTTCCCAAACTCATTGCTCACATCCATCACTATACTAATGTTGAAGCACTATCAAAGATTGCCGTACTTAGATATTATCGTCACAGTCTTAGCTCAACTACTGGTATCGAATACGCAAGATGCTATGTTGCGGCTACACATAAACTTACTGGAAATACCAAAAACAAGAGTAATCGTTAACCTTTACCGACTGGATCTAATAGTCCGGCAACACCATAGACATAGAGAACTTGGGAGTTCAACCACACAGTACTGAAGGATCAGTGCACAACGTAGAAAGATCCCTACTGCACTTAACTTTACCATATGAAGACAGATTCCAACATTGTAGACAACACAGCACAGATCTGAATACCAGAATGCTACTACAATTGCTCAGAATTCACCAACCACTGGCAGAACATTCCAAAAGGGGTAACACACAATGCGCGGGCTAACACCACAACTCAATAGAGATTCACAAACAACTTACTCAGACAACAGTCCACAATCTATTAGCTGTGAATGGAACTCTCAACCTCAACAGAGGTCGATAGGTAACAAAACACAGATACACACAGTACAATCGGAGTACGCAGAAGTTAGACAACAGACACTACAGCTACGATCCACTCAGTCACCCAGACAGACAGTCTGGTGATCGTCACGAACCCGTCTCTACGCGCCTTCTTGATTTATATAACTTTTTTTACAAACTGTTTGTAACTACTTTTTCACTCGTGCGAACAAGATTCAGTTATAAAATCTTCCGATCCGGCGGCCGCTAACACTCTGGCATGCACGGTGGACTCGAACCTGCAGGTTTTACATATTGCTCATCTATGATTCCTTCTAAGTACATATTTCTAGCTAATCTAAAGGTACGGGTGATCTTTTTCTTGAGGGTTTCTAATAACTGTTTTAGGGTGTCCGGTTCTAGTAATTGTGCATCTATACGTACAGAGCTTAGGGCTATGGCTTCATTTAGCAAAATTTCTGCTTGGGTCTGCAGAAAGGCTTCCTGTAAGTAAAATTCATTGGATAAAGCCGCATCTCTTGAAATCTTCATTTCGGCAATCTGTTGCTCCATCTTCTGTACTCTTTCTTTCTGTTTTTCCAATTGGTTCTCTCTTCTTTCGATTTCTTGAATTTGAAAGTTTACTGTTCTTTCATATGATGTTTTTTCATGTCTGAAATTTGCAATTAGCTTCTGTGTCTGCGCTTCCTTGGTCAAATAATGCTTGAGCATATTGTTTACATCTGATAGGTTTTCTTTCGTCCGTTGCAGTTCTTCTTCTGTTAACTTAGCTTGCGTCTGCTGTTCTTGACTCTGCTACACTAATTCTTGTAGATGAGTTCTGGTTCCTTCGAGCAAGTTTCCTAAGGCGATCCTTGCATCTTCCTTGTCCTGTATATCTTGCTTCATTTTGCTGATTTCTGCGTTTGCAATCTGTAACGACTCTTCTTTCTTTGTGAGTTCCGCCACGACTGCATCTTTCTGATTGGCAATCGTCTGTTGTTCCGCAATTTGAGCTTGGAGCTGGGCAATCTGTGAGTTGAGCTGATGGTTTTCGGCTTTAACTGCATCTATCTCTTCTTGCAGTGGCGTGATGTCTGCTTCTAGAATGTCCACTTTGTGTTGTAGCTCATTCCGGATGTTGTCTGTGGCTTCTTTCATTTGGATTGGCAATTGTTATGATAGGTTAATGAGTAATTGACCCATGTTGGCCAATTCAGAAATTACGGGAATCGAGGGAAATGGCAGCTGAGGTCGTGGTTGGGATGAGGAGGCGGTGAGCAGTTGTTGGGAGTTCGGTGGAGAGTAGTTGAGGGATGAGGACGAGGAGGCAGCGGGTTCGGCAGGGTGGATGGGTTGGATGGGGATAATGGGGTCGATTGGTGGTTCCGGTGGGGGAGTGGGAAGGACAGTCTGAGATGTTACCTGATCGTCGTTTTGTTGTGAATTGTCTGCTGCTGTGGATTCAACTGCCTTAAGCAGTCTTTCGAACGCTTTTTTCGCAAGTTGTTCTTCATCTGCTTGTTGTTCCTTTTGAGACTGGTGCTGTGATGCTTCTTCGGTAGATGTTGTGTCAGCTTCAGTATGATTTTCCTGTTGTTGCTCCTGGGAAGATTGTGCGGAGGATTCATTCTACATTGATGTTGTGGTGTCGTGGAATGTTTCCTCGTCCTGTTTTTCTTCTTCTTTGTCGTCATCTTTGTTTCCTTCGGCAGATCCTTGTGCTTCACTCTCAGAAGAACTAATTCGGATCCTTTTTCTGCGGAAGAGCTGGTCTAGTTCCTCTTCATCTTCTTCTTCATTGTCCCATAGTTGTACTGATTCTTCATGTCGCAGAACAGGTCCTCGGGGTGGTGGTTGTGCTGCGACTATTGCCGGAAAAAGGAATGAAAGGATGTGCGGCAATCTGGATCTCGGCATGCCTCCCTTGTTTACCTGTTTCATAATGGACACGCACTCTCGGTGAATGCGGTGGAAGAAGAAGGATGCGAAGTTGACTGGTTATTGCGCAGCTAATTCTATGGCAGAGTAGAAGGGGTGGGATATTCCATAGGTGCATTTCTGTAGGTTGAGAATAGCTACTAAGAACTGGAGCTGATCGTTCTGGTTCTGATCGGTAGAGAATCGCATACTCGTTGGATGAATGCCTAGGAAATAGCTCTACCATTCTAGTGACTGTCAGACTTGGGCCATTTTCCCGGCCTTGCGAAGGGAGTCTAAAGGCTTCTGCAAAAGCTTGGAATGTGATGAGTGTACGGGATGGGAGGGAGGTGATCGGCCAACTCTGCTCGGTGGCAGGTGTGTTGGCAATGGCGGAGATGATTTGGCAAAAAATGGGTTGACTCCACTGAATGCCAAGGCAGTTCAGCGAAGTTGTTAAGCCCACGAATGCGCAGGAACTCTCCTATGTCTGCAGGGAGTCCATCACGGAAGGTGGCGTAGTTAGCCAAAGCTTCCATGGCGCACACAACGATAGTAAACACAAGCACGTAGAGCATAGGGTAAGCACACAGAGCACAAATCACACAAACACAATAGCGTATTTTTGACGAAACAGAAAAGGTTAAGTAGATGCGTCGCAGTGGAGAGCAATGAAGGATGATTAATCATCGCGCGGTATTGAACTGATAATTCTTAACTTCGGTGTGCATGCGTGGGTAGTTGACAAGAGCACGGCGGCCGTGGACATAATTAGGTATCAAAACTTGGATATTTATAGATTTATTTTATTAAGCACGCAAAATAAAAGAAAAGAAAAGAAAAGAAAAGAAAAGTGAAAGGAACGCCAAAAGAGGCGGCCAACCGCAAAACGTTTTAGTGCGGGTTAGACGTGTGTTGATACGGCCGCAGCTTCGAACCGTTAATGACTTTCGGAAGAGGTATTCCGATCAACGTAGTCAACCAAAAAGTTGCTGGGCCCACTTGCTCAGAAATTTGGTAGATCGCAACTTGAATTTGCCAGCAGAGCGATTCGACTTTGCATTGTACAAGAGTATAAGTTGTCCCACCAAAAAAATTGGGGTCTTTAGATATTGGTCATGTGTTCGAGCTTGTCTTAGCTGTACTTCTTGCAGAGTCAAAAAACTGTGCCATTGTTGCTCGTCTAATTCTCTGAGTGTATCCAACCGAAAGGACAGTGATTCTTCCGCTCGTAGTTTCTGGTTGATGGCTACTCGTAAACTGGGTATAACTATCTCCATCGGTGCTATTGCTTCTAATCCATAAGCCAGTTTGAAAGGGGTTAATCCTGTTGTTACCTTGTATGTAGTCCGATATGCCCATAATACTGCAGGCAACAGTTGATCCCATCTTTTCGGTGCTTCCATAATCAATTTTCGAAGCATATTCAACAAAGTTTTGTTTGTACTTTCAGTCAAACCATTAGCATGAGGATAATAAGGAGAACTAAACTTATGCATGACCTGGAATGAATGTGTGAGTACTTTCATTAAATTGTTGACAAAATGAGTGCCTTGATCTGTAACAAGTTCCAGTGGTAAACCAAAACGTGGAAAGACATCGGTTAGCAGACACTTTGCTACCGCAACAGTTGTAGCAGACCGTAAAGCCCAGGCTTCTGCCCATCTGGTAGCATAATCAATACATGTCAAAATATAACAATTGTTACTGAGGATTGCTGGTGGTGTAATAGGTCCAATGAAATCTAGACCCCACTTCTGAAAAGGTTCTAATGGCAGGACAGGTTGTAGCGGAAAATAATGACGTGGTAACAGCTGTCTAGACCTCTGATAATTATCACATTTTTTTACAAACTGCAATACATCCCTGTACATAGTAGGCCACCAGAGACCACTTTGCAGAATTTTTCGGTGTGTTAAGTCTGCCGCAAAATGGCCACCGGAAGGAATTGAGTGAGCCAAAGTAATAACTGAGTTAACTTCATGTGGTGGAATACATCGAAGTAAAATTCCAATATGATCCACATAGTATAATTCCCCAGCAATCAACCGAAATCGGCGGCTAAAAACTGCAATTTTCTTGTGTATTGCCGTAGAAGTCTGAGATGGAAGGCATCCATCAGTGAGAAAGGTCAATATCTGATCATAGTATGTAGATGGCATAGGCGGATCTGTAATTTCATCATTAGTTGGTTCAGAGACATAAATTGCTGGTGTTGTGTCATCTATGCTGACCGGAGCTTCACCGGAATCTAAGCGAGACAAAAAATCTGCTAAGGCATGTGAACTGCCTGGCCGATGAATGACTTCGTAGTCAAATTCTTTTAAAAGTAGAACCCATCGTGCTAATCGACCTCCTAGATGCTGTTGTCGAACCAGATAAACAAGTGCAGCATGATCTACATGAAAAGTAAACCTAGACATTCTCTTTCTGTTACAGAGTAATTCTTTTGAGCAGGGGCCAATCTTCGACTTGCATAGTACACTAGTCTGAACCACTTATCGGTTTGTTGCATTAGAACGCTTCCTATTGCTATATCTGAAGCATCAACAAAGACATGAAATGGGCGATTCCAGTCGGGAGGCTGTAAGATGGGAACTTGTGTTAATAAACACTTTAAACGATCAAATGCCATCTGATATTCCTGAGTCCACTCAAACTATCGAGGAGTCTTGGTGATTAATCTGTTTAGTGGTATTGCCAAGTGAGCAAGCCATCGTAAGTGTCGTCCATGCCATCTTACTTGGCCCATGAAGCGCATTACTTCCTTTGGTGTAGTGGGCACCGGAGCTTCTAACACAGCTGAAATTTTATTTGGATCTACCCGTATACCCTATGCAGATACAATGTGGCCAAGTAGCTTGCCACATGAAACCACAAACACAGATTTGTTTGGGTTCAAACAGAGTCTGTATTCTCGGCACTTTTCAAAGCAGCACCGTAAATGGAATAGGTGTGCTATCATCTTATCGAAAATTGAAAAATCGTCATGACGGATTGTAGCACATACATCCCTTTTGCTCCGATGAATATCCAATAAAAATACATTTTTCGGACTTTGCCTCCATCTTTGTCCTTAGTTCTTGAGGGATGTGAACATAACACACACATCCAAAAACTTTGAGATGTGTAAGGTCAGGTTTCTTACCGGAATAAACCTCCTCGAGAGTTAGATTATGCACTCCAGCTGTTGTGCACTTGTTCATCAAATAAACGACCGTACTAGTTGCTTCAGCTCAATAGTTTAATGGCATCTTCATCTCGTTGAGCATGCATCTTGCAACTTCTGTGATATGTCATTTTTTCCTTTCAGCTATTCCATTTTGTTGAGGTGTGTACCTACATGTAAATTGTCTCTTGATGCCATTTTCATAAAGAAAATCTGAAAATTCTTTGGAGAAATATTCTCCTCCTCCATCGGACCTCAAGGTCTTTATGTAGCGTCCTGTTTCCTTTTCTACCTATGCTTTAAATCTCTTGAACATGGAGAACACATCTGATTTTTGTTTTATGCAAAACATCCATACTTTTCTTGAATGATCATCGATAAAAGTGACAAAATATCTATTACTAGCCACTGATGGTTGTTGTGATGGTCCCCATACATCCGTGTGTATCAAGTCAAGGACATTCCTTGCCACATAGTTGCTCTTCTTGAATGGTTGTCGAGTTTGCTTTCCTAGTTGGCATGCTTCACAAAACTCATGTAGTCCAGCATCATTGAATCTTGGAAGACCTCTTACCACTTCATGGTCCTTGAGCTTGGGAATGTTGAGATGTCCAAACCTTTTGTGCCATAAATCAATTTCAGCAATCCTCTTGTTTCCAAACTGAATATACATCACCTTTCCATGTGGTTGTTGAATGTCCAAGGTGAACATCCTACCTTCTTTCCTTCCTTGAGCAATGACCTTGAATCCTTCTTTTGGATTTTTATAAAGCAGCCTTTTTCATTGAAGATAACATGATATCCTTTCTCTACCATTTGTCCTACTGAAATCAAATTCTTTGCAATAGTAGGAACATGAAGAACATCAACCAATACCTTTTTATCTCCAAGCTTGATATCTCCAACATGCTCAATTGCATGTTGAGTTTCATGCCGATCTCCACACATCCTTTTCCACTTGGAGCTTGTAGCTTTGTGAATTAATCTCCTTGGCATGTCATATGGTTGCTGCAACCTGAATCTATGAACCATTTTTGGTCATCACTTCTCGAGTTGTTGTAGTCATACTTCATGGCAAGCATGGTTTGATTGTCTCCTTCACTTGATGTACTCGCATAGTTATTTTGGCTCCTTTGGTTGCCTCCATTCAGCCTTCCATTCTTTTGCCAGCAATGATTTGCATAATGTCCTAGTTTACCACAATGATAACATGTTATACCTTTATGAGGATTGTATGAACCTCGACCTCTTACTCTATTTCTTCCTCAACCTCTTCCATGTGTGTTGTCATTTGAGTTTTCCTTGTTGTCCTCCGAGTTGTGTTGGCTGAAATTTGTGTTGTTCTAACTTCTTCCTCTTCCTCTCGAGCCTCCTCTTGAGTTCCTTCCTCTACCTCTTCCTGCATCTAACATTTGACTATGGCTCTCCTTACCTTTGTTGCCTTCTCCTTGTTGAGCTACCTCTTCAACCACAAGATTTGGTATAATCTCGTCGAATGTTGGTAGAGGGTCTCTATAAAGAATGTTTGTGATGAGGGGCTTCCACTTTTCTTCACTCCTCAAGCCATTGAGGGATGTTTGGACGATGTCTTCCTCTTCTATCTTGCATCCAACTGATGCTAGCTGATCTCGAAGCTCCTTGATCCTCAATGTATACTCACTAATGCTTTGGTTTGAGCTTTTCTTCATGTTGTTGAGCTCGTTCTTGAGTTGCATCCTCCGAGACCTTGTTGAGGTAGCATACACCTTCTCTAATGCTTCCCAAACTTTCCGGCCTGTTTCTAAGCTTTGCACATGACCAATCATAGTGTTAGAAATAACTTATGAGATGAGGAACATCACCCTTCAATTCCTCTCTTCCCAATCAGCAGATTGTCTCGTTTGTGCCGGAGTAATGTTGGGATCTTCAAGGTCCACCGGTTGTGGATCGTCTCCACTAACTAGACTCCATAAACCTTTACCTTTAAGGTAATTTATCATTCTATACCTCCAAGACTGAAAATTATCTTTGTCTAACTTCTCAACTTGTTGTCCTAAATCAGCCATTGAAAACTTCCAAGATTGAAGTTTACCTCAAGTATTGTGTGGCGCTCTTTCTTGACTTCACGAAGCTCCCCCTTGATTTGTAGCTTCTCCTTTGCTTCACTTTAGTTCCAATGCTTTGCCTCTTCAAAATCCAATGCTCTAATACCAATTGTTGGAGAATTCCTCTCCTAATCGCAGCGAAAAGTGTAGAAGACCTTCTCAGGATCAAGACTCTTGCCAACAGTTGAACCTTCAAATGCAAACTAGTACCAACTAAAAAACGCAATGAACTTGAAACTTTGGTCACTCAAGCTAGACACGTGTAGCTTTAAGATGAGCTATTAAACACTCAATTTGGAGTAGATTTGGGTTGGCAATTCGTTGATACAAAACAGGCTACCTGTCCACTCAGTTAGGTTGAAAACTGGACTTCACTAAAAACTGAATAACTCACAGAGCATAATCAATTTCATAAAAATGTTTTAGACAGAGGAAGTACTCGAGATATAGACACTAAAATTGGATACATATATTGAGAGATATGACTCTCACAAGTAGACTACCCAGAAATGGGTGTGCGACTGGACATACTCTATGAGAGTGAACTGAACGAAATGACTCAAAACAAATGAAGTAGCTACAAGGGGGCTTCCACACCTTCTTCCTCTATTCTTGAGTATCCTCCCTTGCCTCTTTTATAGCCAAGTGACCAAAAACTCTCATGATGAGTTTGAGAGCTCTTCTCCATCATTTCTCCACTACTTTGGACAACCACTCCTCTTACAATTGAGTTTTTTGGATTTGATTCTCTTTTGGCCTCTACTACTTGCTGAAGTAAATGCTTCTATTTTTCATTTTTGTATTTTCCTTCTACTTGAAGAAAATTCTTTTTGCAAAAATATATGCGAGCTTACTTCTTTATTTTTAACAACTATGTCCCTTGAGCAAGTGTTTTTTATCGCAAAACCCGAGTTCAAGGATAAGTTTATAAGAATTATTAGAAAAGATGATTTCCACTGCCACAAGATTAGGATATGCAAGGTGTTGCAGAGAAAACCTTAGCAATGAATGAGGCTATGACACTTAGTGATAGGGATTATGATGAGGAAGAGGATTTTACGACTGGAAGTGTAAATAGGAGTTTTTTAGGTCCAATACAACTTGACGGTGAAAGAGGTTGGATGAAGCCCTGTTGGGTATGCTTCTCTGTGTTTTCGCTGATCTCCCAACTCTCATATTCTCTCTCTCTCTCTCTCTCCCCCCAAATCTATAGTGCACCATCGTTCTGGGGTTGATCTTTTTCTCTCTCTCTCTCTCTAATCCCCATAGAAGCTCTGCACAATAGTTGACAACTCCATCTCTCTCTCTCTCATAGCTCTCTCCATAGGTCAAAGCGATAGCCTCCAGTCTCTATCTACTATCAAACAGACGAAAACTCCTTTTTCTTTCCCTATTTGTGCCATGTTCTCTCTCTCTCTCTCTCTCTCTCTCTCTCTCTTTCTCTCTCTATCTTTCTCTCTCTCTCTCTCTCTCTCTCTCTCTCTCTCTCTCTCTGTCTCATGTCGACTCTCTCTCTTTCTAACTTCTCCAAGTCTCTTCGACTTTCTTCACCGACCTCTGTCAATCCGATTTCCATTCCATCAATTCTCTACCTCTGTATGAAGGTTCGATCGCCTTCAATCTTCTGTTGCAAGTAATGTCATGACACTCCCTCTCTGTCTCTCTCTCTCCAACCGCTTGTCTCTTTCTCTCTCATGTGAATTCTAGGCATACTCTCTCTCTCTCTCTCTCTCTCTCTCTCTCTCTCTCCTCTTGTGTTTTGCCACCATAGCTCCATACTATTTTAATGATGATGAACTTTCTGTTGATCTTGCGCATGACAAGCTTATTGGGAATTCACTTACTGGGTGATCGTATGTGAGCAATAAAGGCCGAGACTCTCTCTCTCTCTGTCTCTATCTCTCTCTGTCTCTTTCTCTTTCCATTCGTGTTGCTTCTTTTACATCATTTTCTTCTCGTTCACTCCGTCTCCCTCTCACTCTCAGCGTTTTTTACCATTCTCTCTCTCTCTCATTCTCTCTCTCTATAGAGTGCTATCACTAACTCTATGCAAGGGTTCAACAGCACCCATCCATGGCTCTCTCTCCCTCTCTCTATCTCTCTCTCTCTTTCTTTCTCTCTCTCTCTCTCTCCACCACTACGTCACCATTTCAAGAGCGCCTGACTACTACTCTGCACGAAGCTCTTTCCAGCTCTCATTCTTGAGATTCTCTCTCAAGGTCATCAGGTCTGCCTCTGCCTGACGGGTCATTATCTCTCTCTCTCTCTAGAGTACAACACCGAAAATATTTGGTAGACCCGTAAACACTCGAAACCAATTGCAAGGTACATGAACAATTCTATAGCAAGTGAATCATCATGGTGTTGTTCTCTTTCTTACCATCTTCTACCACAAATTCTATTATCTACCATCACCTTCCTCTAAAGCTCTGTACCATGCTGTCTCCATCATCATGTCTGTAAACCGCCATAGAAAGTCGATTTTCTTTCACGAATTCTCTCTCTCTCTCTCTCTTGTTCATGATGAACTAAAATATCATGGGAAAGAAGCTTCAAATGCACACACAACAAGTGATCCGTAAAGCGAAAGGGGACAATAAAAGAAAAAGTTTTAGTTATGATACAAAAAAAGAATAACAAACCCTATCAGCCAGCTCCAATCATCGTCATGCCCTCCGTAGAGTCAAGCGATTCTCTGTCTAGACATATATAGTAGTGCACTAACATAAAATATGAACAAAAAGAAATTGAATTTCTTGCAATAGTATCGTCTGTGTGTGGTCATGGAGACCCGTAATAAGGGAAAAGAGTTAAAATCTCTGTCTTTCTCTCACTCTCTCTCTCTCTCTATTGGCATGGTAGCGAGAGATGGAGAGCTTGAGAGTTATGGTCATGGAGGGAAAACCAACATCATTTTCATAAAGTGTAACCATAATGTAAAGCATGAACGAAATGAATGAACAAGAAAAGCAAGAAGCGTACCTGGAGAAAATCCATGGGGAAAACCAAACGGGCATGGGGCATCTATTTATAGGTTCCCCTTAGGAATTCTCTCTAGAATTTTCTAGCCTTCCTATTGATTCTTTCTATTTCTAGAATCTTCTTCCATGTTCTTTTTCTATTTTTGGAAAATCTCATCTTCTGTTTCTATTTTATTTTTCTCTTTTCATTTTTCCAATTTTCCTTCTTCTATTTTTTTTACTTTTCTTTTTCTCTTTTTATTTTTTGGAATTATGTTTGGTTTCACACCTATAATAAAATTAAATGAAACTAAGGGGTTAGACTTAGGGTAAATGGAAAATGTAAAAATCCAGACCTTCATACCTTCCACTGGTTGCATGCATGGCACTCTGACTTAACATAGTGACCCAGATTCAAAGAGGCAATTGGAAAATTAGAGTACAAATTAATTATAGTTTATTTCCAAGGGTTGTGAGCGGTGAAAAGAAAAGAACAAGCTAAAAAATGCAGTCCCAGAGAATGTGAAAGAAGATTCAAGAAAGGGACCTTTAAAATGCAATGCCAGCATGAAAAGGAGGGAAGGTGGACCAAGTGATGCATGCGATGGAAAGAAGTAAAGAAGCTGCAGACAAGAAGCAAAGCCTGTCAAGGGACGATAGAGACAAAGAGGGGGAGAGTGTTGCGGAGTAAAGAAGAGCAGAGATACAGAGGAAAAGAAGGGCCCCAAAATTTTTCTGATGCGGACACTTTATTTTTGTAACATAGTCACTTTGTAATATATTTTCCGATGTAATGCACTAGAGGAGTCCTCTAGATCGATACCCATAGATATTTGTATCATTACCTTTGTAAATTAGGAGGGAATTAGTCTTCTCCTCTCTATATCTTCTTCCTTGTGAGCTTGCATGCATGTATGTGACTTGAAAAGAGTGCTTTGAAGTGTTGTCTATCCATGGTAGTGCTTGTTTGCTGTTGGTAATGTGTGTGAAAAGTATATGAAGTATTCAAGTGTAGGTAGGTCATTCCCACCGCTCAGTATTCTGCTCATAGCTTGAAGTAGAAGTGTCAAAATCGAGTGCAAAGGCCGCCATTGGATGTGTCTTCTCAAGAGCTTTGAAGCAAATCTGCTATTTGCTATATTTTGAGTTCAGAGCTGAGAGAAAATCTCAATTTACTGTTGGATGCTGCTCTAAGTGTCACTACACCATAGCCAACCATGAAAGCTTGAATGTGATAGTTTATACTTGTTTGCACTTTATTAGTTCACATTTGCATTGATCGTCATTTGAATGCATGTCCTCATACACTCAACTAGGTTATGATACTTCGTGGATTGATAATGCTTAGGCCAAATCCGCCATCATTGTTTAGTTGCTACATTTGTAAATATATGTATTATTGAGACTATACTTTTTATTTTAGTTGAAACACTAATCATTTATCTTTTTAATTTATTTCAATGCAACAAAAGAATTATGGTTCTTATCCTAAAAAAAATGAAACCAAATGTGCTACACATCGTGGACATCGACTTGTGAGTGACTACATACGAGATCATCGAGAAACTTTTTTGAGTATTATTAAATTTGATATAACTTATTTATTTTTATTGATTTTTTATATGTTTAATATATTAAGTTTTTTTATAAGTAATACAAGAGTATTATGGAGAGGCACACATGGATATGGTGGCAAGAAACATATGAGGGATGATATCGATCATGATAGAACACTGACACCTCTACCCATGAGCCCTCTTTAGATACATGAGATCATGTGGATGATCCTGGGACCAATAGCTATGGAAAACTGGACTTGAGATGATACAAGAGATCCCACAACCCGGGATCATAAGTATGAGACAAGATTTCTGGATTACAAGAACTCCGTTCTGGGAGATGAACTGAATACAAGAAAGAACTTGACAAGATCTCGTACTATGAGATTACAAGAGAACAAGACAAGATGTTCAGGATACAAGACTAGGCAAGACTGGAACAAGGAACAAGACAAGAACAGGAACTGGAACTTGGAGAGTACTTACTTGGCGGTCACGACTCCTTGAGCTCCTAAGACTAGTATTGGCAAAACTGATTATGAATGTGGCCAACCCCTCCTTATATAGGTTTCCAAGGGCGGTTCACAAGGGCGGTTGCGACTTGATGATGTCATCATGATGTCGTCGACTCGAAGCATGGTCTCTGGATGTCAAAATCAAGCAAGAAGATAGTCGATCTTGGGATTTTGGCACATTCCAAACGCAATGGAAGCATTAGTTTCTCCAAAATCTGAACCAATCATGACATATGGAAAGTCACATGGAATCTAAGATTTAATATGGTTTCCTTTGTGTCCATGACATCACCTCCCCCTCAAGCGACGAGTTCCAAAAGGAGTGGTTATGTGACTATGAAATCCTCTAGGACTTGAATCTTCATAGTGTAGTATATCTAGGTGCGGAATCAAGGTCATGATTGTCATGATGGGTAGTACTCCTCTTTTGATTCTGATGATGATCCTTCTGATGTGGGATGGTGATTGTAGAAGTCCTAATTCCAACTTGCTTCTTTTTCTTAGGACATTTGAATACCATAGGATCATGATCTCCACAATAAAAACATAATCCATTGTCTTTCCAATGTTTTCTTTCCTTTGGTGTAAGTCATCTAACCCTAATGTTATCCAAGTGCATGGGTTCTGGTTGAGATTCTTCCAACATGTGTTGTTGAGGAACTGAGGTAAACTTGTATTCTCGATCGTGAACAGAAATCTTCTTCTCTTGCTTGCTCTCAAACAACCTATTGTCACACTCAATTGCCTGATTCATGAATTCATTCAAAGTATTTACCTTGGGCATGGTTAGCATGAGGTCTTTGACATCATCACGTAAGCCCCATCGAAATTTGTTGATAAAATAATCCTCGTGCCATGTGAGATCACAAATGATTTTTCTGAATTCTGATGCATAGGTAGACGCATGCCTATTTCCTTGATGTAGCTTCCTTAGCTTTGTTTCAACAACGCGTGAGCAATTGGTATCTCCAAATGAAGATGTGAACTCTCGAATAAAGGCCTTGGAATCATGTAAAATATCCATGTCCTTCTCAAGGATAGGTGCAAACCATGAAAGAGCAGGACCACATAATAGAGTTCCAAGGAGTCCTACTTAAGAAGCATCATCTGGGTACCTGCCTGGTTGCATCCTTATAAATAGCTTCACTTGTTGCAAAAATCCTCGAAACTTTGATCTTGTCCCATCGAATTTCTCAGGCTTTTCTTCATGTTAGTTGTCATGGGGGTACTTGAAGAAGATTGACTTACAACCATCTACAGATCTTGGATTTACCTTTGAAGTTCTGCGATTACATCTTGAATAATCTGTTGTTGAATTCTTTGTTGGTTTTCTCGTATCTCTTGGACTTGTTGTTGAATTACTTTAAGTGCAGAAAAAAATTCTTCTTGAATAATCTCCATGGTTACTAGTCTTGATGAAGTTAGTCATGCCAAAATGTCAGGGGAGCACTAGATTGTGCTCTCTGACTTCACTAGACAAGATTTTGGAAATACACTTATGATTACAAGAACACCCACATAGGGAAAATAATATAAGAAGATGGATTTGAATCAAGAAGTCCCACAACCTAGGACCAATATGTATGGAAAATTGGACTAGAGATGATACAGGAGATCCCACAACCCGGGATCGTAAGTATGAGACAAGATGTCTGGATTACAAGAACTCCCTTTTGGGAGATGAACTGAATACAAGAAAGCACTTGACAAGATCTCGTACTACGAGATTACAAGAAGACAAGACAAGATGTCCAAGATACAAGACTAAACAAGACTAGAACAAGGAACAAGACAAGAACAGGAACTGGAACTTGGAGAGTACTTACTTGGCAGTCACGTCTCCTTGAGCTCCCAAGATCGGTATTGGCAAGACTGATTATGAATGTGGCCAACCCCTCCTTATATAGGTTTTCAAGGGCGTTTCCCAAGGGCGGTTGCGACTTGATGATGTCATCGAGTTGAAGCATGGTCTCTAGATGTCAGAATCAAGCAAGAAGACAGTTGATCTTGGGGTTTTGGCACATTCCGGATGCAATGCAAGCATTACTTTCTCCAAAAACGGAACCAATCATGACATATGGAAAGTCACATGGAATCTAAGATTTAAGATGGTTTCCTTTGTGTCCATGACAAGTTTAATTCTATAATTCATTCATATTATTTGTGTGAATGTGTGTATATGTTGGAGTTTGAGTATGCACAAACATGCAAACAACACAAGGAACAAGAAGAATCTTGGATCACAACACACAATACTAAATGTATTACAAAGACAATGTACAAAGATAAGTAACTCGTTGGGGTTATAGGAGTATATACAAGCTAGACAAAAGAACCTCCTAAAAGAGGGAAAAAAGGGCCCTAGTGTGTTCACACACATCAATATCAAAGTGGTAAACAAGGAGCTAGCATGCATGTATAAGGAAGTGCCAAGCTATGTGGAATCAATCCACAAAAGGAAGCAAGACCAAAGCTTTGAAGAAAGCTTCAAACTTCTCCCTAGGGAGAGCCTTTGTGGAAAGTTCTCCAATGTTCTCTTGTATGGGCACATGCTGAAATGATCTTTTGAGTAGAGAACCTCTCCCTGACATATTGCTAGTGCACCTCAATGTGCTTACTGTGAGCATGGAACACAGGGTACCTCACAACTAGCAATGCACTCTGACTATGAGTGAAGACGGTGGTGAGAGAAGACTAACCAACACCCAAATCAGCCATAAGAAGTGTGAACCAGACACACTCAATACCCCTGTACTTAGCCTCCCAACTAGACGTGGCCATAGTAGGTTGCTTCTTTCTCAACCAAGATATGCATGAGCTACCAAGCATGAAGCAAAAACCATTAGTGGAAATATGAATGTCATAGCAACCAACCCAGTATGAGTCATAAAAAGCATCTAAATCTGGTGTTGGTGATCCTCCCTTGGGATAAAGAAATTCAAGTAGTCAGGTACCACTCAAGTAACAAAAAGATGTGCTTAACTACTTGCCAATTCTTGACACATAGGCAAAGCATTAACTTGCTCATCGAGGAGATAAAAAACTAAATATCTGTCTGAGTAATGCATAAGTAAATTAAGCATCCAACAACCAGTGATAGAGAACAACATCAAATGCATCTCAAACATAACCAATAATCAATCGTAAACCTATTTCCATAGGAGTGGGAATAGGTTTGTAGTCTTCAAGGCCAAAATGCTACAATAATGTGTCAATATATTTTGTTGGAAACAAAGTTATTCCACCATCAACTTTCATAAACTAAATTCCCAAATAATGATGCAAATGTCCCAAATGTGACATCTCAAATGAGGCATGCAAATGATCCTTAAAATTATCAATATGCTTCTCAAGAAGGCAAATGCATAGCATGTCATCAACATAGACAACAATGATCAGAAGCACATCATTTGCACGCTTAATATATAAGGTGCACTTAGTTGGACTATTCTCAAAACCATGTGCAATCAAGTAGGCATGTATATTTTCATACCAAACACATGGTTCTTACTTCAAACCATATAATGCCTTTTTCAACATGCACAATTTGTTTTCATACCCTTTCTATACAAAGTCATAGGGCTTAAAACATACACTTCTTCATGCAAGTCACCATTCAGAAATGTAGTTTCAATGTCAAACTAATGTACATTCCAAGAATGATGAGCTACAAGTGCAAAGATGCTATGAACAATAATCATTCAACATGTACAAGCAAAGGTCTCATCAAAATCATTGCCTCTTTCTTGAGCAAAACTTTTTGAAACAAGACTAGTGTTATACCTATCAACTATTCCATTAGGATTACACTTCAGTTTGTATACCCACTTAGTGCCAATGGCCTTCTTTCTAGGATGCAAATCACATAAATGACATGCAACCTTCTTCATAATAGCATCATATTTTGGTTGCATAGCATTCATCCAATTTTTTGAATTTTGTCCATCATCAATTGAAACATGCTTATTCTCATCACAAAGACTAGAGACAGCCATAGCATATCGATCTAATGCAAAAGAAGCACTATGAGAGCCTAAACGAGTACCATATGACAAAGGTGCATCCAATTTGTTATCGTGTAAAGTTTGCACCATCCATTTAAGCATATTTTTTGTCTCCTCTATATTAAAACTCTCATCAACAAGTGCATCATGTAAATCTGCATAAAAAAGGGAATGATATACATCATCTTGTGGAACCTACAAAGATTGCTAAATTGACTCATTTGGACCAACACTAGACTATCCACGTGTAAAAAGATGCAACAAAGTGTCATACACATCTCTAGAGTTAGTGATGTCTCCTTGGTACATGAAAGTAATGGATGAATTGCATCTTTCACAAAAACAACATCACAGTTAACCAAAATGCATTTAGTGTATGGATTATATAGATGATTGCCTTTGCTTTCAAAACTCTACCCGACAAAAATACATTTCACTACCTCATCGTCCAATTTCCCATGTTGTTGTTCAGGAACTAATGCATATGCCAAGCAACCAAAGTCAAAGAGATGAGCAATAGATGGCTTGCGACCATGCCAAGCCTTGCATGGAGTGATAAAATGCAATGCTTGAGTTGGACACCTATTAAGTACATATGTGGCACACCTAAGATCCTCAAGCCAGAAAGTGTGATAAAGCATGAGTATTGACCATACACCTCCCCATCTCCATGAGTGATGTGTTCCTTGTTTCTGCAACTCGATTGTATTAAGGTGTATAGGGCACTGTAGATTGATTCTTTATCCCATGGTCAATAAAAAATGCATAAAAATCAAAAGACATATATTCCCCCCTTGATCAGACTAGAGGATACCCATTTTACATGTTGAGGATTTTTTAACCAAAAGGAAAAATTGTTTGAAACACATAAACACTTTGGACTTTGCTTTCAATGGAAATACCCATGCATGCTTGGAAAAATCATCAATTAAAGTCATCAAGCAAAGGTAGTTCCCAAAAGAAGATGTTTGCATAGGACCACAAACATCAGTATGAACAAGTTGCAATTTCTGAGTAGCTCCTACTAAACCATCTTTTGGAAAGGAGGAACACTGCATTTTTCCCAAAATACGGCCTTTATAGACATGTTTACTAGGTGCCTCAAGTTTTGGTAGAGAGGACACCATTTAGATTTCTACAAGCATAGCAAACTACTAAAATTCTAATGACCAAAGCATGCATTCTAAAGCTTTGCATCTAACATAGCCTGAGAAACTTGAACTACAAGTGCTGATGATTCATAGATTTTGCATAATATATGAGCTTATATAGCCCACAACATAAAATGTTGGAAGCAATAATGACATCACCATTTTATAGATCACGAATTGTATATCCGTCATCAATAAATTTCACAACCAAGCTGATCTTGGCTAATGTTGAAATTGATAACATATTTTTCTCAATCCCTCGCACAAATAAAGCATCTGAAAATGTAAAAGAAACTACCATCAGCACTAGTCAGGATGATATTACCAACTCCAATGACAAGATAAGAGGAGTTTTTAGTCCATGTGATAGTATTCCCAATAGGGGCAACCTCAAGTGAAGTGAAGAAACTATGCTATGAGGTAATATGTTTGGTTGCCCCACTATCAAAGTACTGGCAAACATCTCAGTCTACTATAGACATACACTATATGAGAAGATGGCTCGTAACTACAAACGCTTGTAAATGCCCATTTTTCATTCTACACAAGATCATTAGACACTGATTTGGGTGTAGAGGCCTCTATAAGAACCATTCCAGCCTCTTTTCTCTTTTCCTCTTTTGCACCGAGTTTTGGAGAAATCTTTATGACATGATAATTTCAATTATAGTATTTCCAAAACAATTTCTACTTTTCTGTTCTCTTCTTGTCTTTGTCATCCTTCTTTGATTGTTTAGAATTAGCATATTTCTACTTACTACTAGATGAGCTCCAATTACCTTTGCCCTTCTGACCAGCTAGAAAATCTTGATCTACAACATGCATATTGGACATGTTCTCCCTAGACTGATCTTCCTGCAATAGAATAGGGACTAACTCCTCAAATGTTAAGGCATTTAAATTGGGGTTCATCATCAATCCAAGAGCAGAAGCAAAACTCTCATATGAATCTAGAAGACCATTGAGAACGATCTACACAAGTGAACTGTCTAGCAAGACATCATTAGCAAAAATCAATTGCTACTTCAAATCTTTGATTTTTTTTAAAAAACTATCAACAAAATCTCCTTCATTCATGTGCTCACTCTCCAAGTGTTTTTTGAGATAATCAATAGTAGCCTTGTTCCTTTCCTCGTATACAGTGGTAAGTGTATCCTAAGCATCCTTCGTTGTTTTCTAGGAGCCAATGTGAGGAATAATGGCACATTTGACAAACAAGGCTATTGATGCATGTGCCTAAGCATCTCTGCCATCCTGACAAAGTTGTTGCATAGTAGGTTCCATAGGAATCGCAACAAGAACAGGAAACTAAAGAACGTCATCTTTCCATACATATCACCTTTAGTAAGTGTACTTGCAGATGTAGTAGGATGTTTTTCAACATGCCGGATAGTCCGCAATCCTTTTGCAACCAATACATGACACATCATATATGCCCATAATCGATAAGTGGTACCATCCTACTTATCCTCAACAACAAGCATATGGGATACATCACTACTTTCAGCCATGGCCACTAACTAAAATAGCATGATGGAGAAAAATGAATGTATCTCAAAAAGTTGACCAGAACTACCTTGTCGAGTTCTACAAAACCTATAATAGACTTTAAGGCACTTATATTGGTGAACCAAAACTTGTATATATGTTTGGCACAAAAAGATGAAATTTCTTGCATAGGCACTTAGGTAGTGTGTTTGGAGGTGAAACAAGCTCAGATCACAATTTTGAAACCAAAAAGTGAAGTAGTTTTGAACTCTTAATTGCCTTGAGTGCTCATCAATTTTTTTGTGATTTTGTGATTCTAACAAGAGGGGTGCTGATGATGCCCTAGACGAAGTGAGGACCTGGTCTAATATGAATTGTTGGAGTTTGAGGTCTATAAAAGCACACAAACAAAACAAGGAGGAAGAAGAATCTTGGACCTCAACATATAATATTGAATGTATTATGAAGAGAATGTACGAAAATAAGTAACTAGTTAGGGTTATAGGAGTATATACAAGCCAAGGGAAAAAACCTCCCAAAGAGGGGAAAAGTGCCATGATGCCCCTAGTGTTTTCACACACATCACTACCAAAATATATCAACAGAATATATGTATGTACGTGGGTGTAGTGGTGTGTGTATATGTATGTATGTACATGTAGGTATATATCTATATTTGTGTATGTGCATGTATGTGTGTGTATCTTTTTGTGCATGTGTGTGTATGTGATGTATATATGCATGTGTGTATGTGTATATGTAGTTTTATGTGTATATATGTGTATGTGTGTATGTGTATATGTGTGTATGTGTATGTGTATATGTGTGTATGTGTATGTGTATGTGTGTATATGCATGTGTATATGTATGAGCATGTGTGTGCACGTGGATGCATGTGCATGCATCTTCAATTGCATGCAAGTGTATGTGCATGTGCATATGCATGTGTATAAGTATGTGTTTATGTGTATATTTGTATGTGCATGCATGCATGTCCATGCATGTGCATGTGGATATGTTTGTGCATATTGTTAAAGGCATGTACGTGTTGGCATTTTATATTTTAATTAAGGCTCAAATTGAAGGGTCTACAAAAGGTCACAATGAAAATTCATGATACCCCATGCCAATGGGTGTGAGGAGTTGTATAAATATATGACTTTGTTTAATGCAAAAGAAGCTCATTGGGATTCGTGCAGCATATGAGTTTGTCAGTACTTCTTCTCTCTCTACCTCACCTTCTTCCTTGTTAAGTCTGTACATTGTCTGTTGTAAGCATGTGTTTGTCTTTCCTATTGTGACGGGTGGACGTGCTACCGTTAACATTGGCGCCATCTGGACTCACCCCCCTTGGCTCTACCAGCTCGAGCATCTGTGTACGACCCTGTAACTCATGCAATTGAAATCTACGCTTGGCGGTCGGCATCTCCGGTGTTCCCGACCTTGCTGGAGATGCTCCGTGCGCATTCATCAATGCTCCCCTTGCCCATCCTACGTGTCCCCTTTTGTGATGTCACTACGTACAATCGAGCGATGCTTCGGTGAACAAATCACAGTTTGATCCTGCTTGAACGACCCCGATGCAATACAACACTTTGATGGTCTCCCAGACTTCACTGCATCCTGGGTACTCTGCCATGGTATCGACCACTCATACCAGATAGGCATCGATAGGATCCTGTTGTACTTGCAGCCGGTTTGTCAAACGACATTATTCACATAACTCCTTATTGATCACGCCGTTTTGCGACGGCGCTAAACGTTAAGGTTCATGGGAGCAACGCAATGCGCGATGATAATCACGACCATTATTTCGAGTGCCCTTGATCCGTATGGATGACATGGGGTCTCGCTCATCCCAGGCATTAGCCTCTTGATTCGTGACACGATCTCTGTGCATCTCCCCGGCTGGTCTGTCCGGTATTAATCCCCTTGTTCTTTGCACTATTTTGGTGTTCTTTGGACTGTTACGGTGCTTACAACCATACTACGGCCCCCCTTCTACGAACGTCTATGGTGTTGATCACGTATTTCCGATGCTCATCGAGTAGTCCGGTGATCATGCTGGTCTATCGGTTATCATGGAGTATTCCAGAGCACATCACTATTCCGGCTATTGAGAATGTTGCTCTAGTGATTTCACCTCCTTGTGCCCGCACAGCTACTCGATCTTTGTTTGGTCTGACGATCCGAGTTGCTAGTAGCCATGGCTACACATGCCCATCCAGCATGGCTCTAAGGCCACTGGTAACACGCTGGTGCATCATGCCGGGTCTGATACCCACAATCTTCTTCCCGCACCAATCCTGGCATCAATCATTATCCTCCGTTGATAACTGCTATTCAGTCCGGTGATGACCACACGTTGTTCAGTGACCTCCGTGCTCCCATTAACATGTACATGTTGGCATTTTATATTTTAATTAAGGCTCAAAATTGAAGGGTCTACAAAAGGTCGCAATGAAAAGTCATGATACCCCATGCGGATGGGTGTGAGGAGTTATATAAATATATGACTTTGTTTAATGCAAAAGAAGCGCATTGGGATTCGTGCAGCATATGAGTTTGTCGGTACTTCTTCTCTCTCTACCTCACCTTCTTCCTTGTTGAGTCTGTTATAAGCATGTGTTTGTCTTTCCTATTGTGACGGGTGGACGTGCTCCCATTAACATTGGCGCCATCTGGACTTACCCCCCCTTGGCTCTGCCGGCTAGAGCATATGAGAAAGGCGCTGCGCTTCTGCCCTCTGCACTTTTGTGGACAACCATGCTTCTTGGAAGCTCCATCGGGTACTCCATGGGGTCGACATGGAACGTTGCTTCAGGCCAGTCGTTGTCCATGATGATGCTACGTGCATGTGCGCCATTCAGTTTTAAGTGAACTACTGCAGAGGCCAAGACCCAACTACGGCGGAGATCTCTACGCCTCCACAGGTGGTGGTGGAGTATCTGCAAAGCTTGGGCTTCAACACCACCGACGTTAAGCGTAGTAAGGCAGGCCATCCCGTCTACTTCCCCTTAGCCTGGCCACGCCGGGAGGGTCGTTTCGAGGACTCTCATCCACATCTTCTTCAGAGTAACAGCAAAGGCGCCTCCCCATCCTCTGCTGAGGTAGCGGCGCATCCTCCCACCGCTTTACCAACTCACACAGTCACCCATGTCGACGACCACTAGCAACAACAACCTTTCAGCCCCTACATAGTCATCTAGAAGTACAATAAAGCCTATTACACCAAGACGCAGTACTAGGCGAAGATCTATGAAGTTGAGTATTCACTGATTGTCAATCCCCTCTCCGCTTGAGTGACAAGCTCCTCCGGCGAGCCAGACCAGCCTGTTCCCGGGAGAAGCGAAATTGGCCTCACAGAAAAGTGCTCAGGATGCGGTGGCAGCAGAAGCTGCTTCGCTTGAGAGTCCGGCCATGGGCGCTCCTGACAGAGCACCTGCTGATGTATCTATTGATTAGAGTACTGGTGACATAGCCATTCATCAACCGAATGCACCCGCAGAAAGCACTGCGCCACCTACGGAGGAGCCGAAAGCACATGTGCCAATAATCTCGGTGTCTATCTAGCCCGGTATCCGACCTTCCGGTGTCAAGACCATCGTCAAACATTCCATTGCAAAACATTCCGGCATCCATTCGGTAATGACTGCGCTTCTCCCGTGATAGCTGTGTTTCAATCCAATCCGATGCTGACCGTATTTCAGTCCGGTGGTTACGGTGCTGGAGTCCGGTGATAACTGGATGATTCCGGTCTGAGGAATTTGCACTTTCAGGTGCAGTAGCCACCATACGATGATCCGACGCTGCGCGCATCGTTCGGCCATAGCTATGTTTTGCACAACTCCTTTTCAGGCTAATTGTGGGTGACGACATCTCCCCCGCATCATTACCGACCATGCTCTTGGTCGATTGGTTACTCTGGTGAGCTTTTGGTTCTCCAGTGCTCATCGTGATTAAGTCTAGTCCAATTTGCGGTGCTTTTGCTGAGTCCGATACCTTCGCTCTGGGCACCATTCCGTGAACCCGGTGACTCATGCTATGGTGATACTCCGATATGATTCCGGTGCCACGATGATCCTACGGTATGTTTTTGGTAATACTACACTGGTGGACGCTGCAACTCTGGTGCTACGATGCTCTCCGGTGATGCCTGCATGCTCCACTGAGTTTTCGATGCTCTCCAGTCCGGTGCTGTTATGGCGTTCTCCGCTTAAATCGCGTGCTTCTTTGATGTTTTCCCCGTTGTTTTTTGATGATTTGTTGGAGTTTTTTGCGCTACTTCTCTGATAATTGGCAATCACAGTTCGTACGATTTGCACACCAACATATGCAACCATAATTTGTATTTCTTTATCCATTCCCGGATTTATACCAAGCCCACACCATGGTTTGCTCATGCATTTTGTTGTAATGGGCCTTGTGTGCACCACACTATGGTTTGGGTGCATATATAGAAGGATGGTGTTAAGGGGCAAAGAACGCATGCTCTGGATCACAATAATGTTTCAGCGCTGCTCAATTCTAGTGCCATTCTGCGATAATTTTGTCTTGCCTCCAGAGACCTCTGATCACACTGGAGCAATACATGTGAACGAACATGCCCATGCCATTGGTTGTGCATGTGTATGTAAAAATAATAAAAAAAAAACGAGCACCAAAACAACAGGATCGGGTTGGCCGGGACCACTATGGTTCCCGAGAATCTTGCTCGGTTTTCTTATGAGTTCATCACTTATAACTAAACGGACATTAAAAATAATAATCCCAATAATAATAATAAAGAAAGCGAGCAAGTAAAATGAAGTTTTTTTTCTAGTTTGTACAATTGTGTTGTTTTAATTTTTAAATCCCCTATGATATTGGCATGCCCTATGGTCATGGTTAGACCAAATTCCCTTCTCTACTTGACATTTATAGTGATCGACATTTATAGTGATCAAGATCTTGATTTATGTTATGAAGTGTCTTCGCTTGATCTGTTGGCTTTGGTAGTATATTCTGCCATATGTTGCATATCATCATTCATGGCGGGCTATGCATGCGTTATGAAGACCCTCATCACATAACGGTTTGTATCTAATAGTGTGGCTTGTTGCATGATAGATAGAGATGTGCGGATGTATACGGTGGTGCGATATGAGTGCGAGGTAGCGTTAACTTAGCAAAAGCACTCATGTGTTTTATTTTCGGTAAGAAGAGAGTGTGAGGTAGCATTAAGTCGGTAGAAAGATTCCATGTGGATTGTGAATGTGAGGTAGCGTGGATACGACAGAAGCATTCATTGATTTTCTTTTTCTTTTGTGTGTATGATTTGACTCGTGGATGATGTGGGACTATGGGATACATGCCTTCATGTTGATTTGAGTCTTCATATATGATTACTTGATACTGATTATACTAATCCAAAAGAGATAAGCTATGCTTGATCATTATGTGATGATTTATGTTATAGTACCTCTTGCGACGACAAATATGCAGAATATAAGTGAAGATTGATAAAGCTATGATTGGATGATCCATCCCGCTTGAAAATTTCCATAGATTGTATATGATAATGATGTATGGTAGAAAGACATATGAAAATGATGTAATTGATGAGCTATGTAATTATGCCATTTTTTGTACTTCATGCCAAAGCATATAGGTGGGCAGACTATGGGTTGTGTGTAGTGTACTTGCATAACTTGGATTAAGTTCCAGGCACTTTGCTTTGTATTACCCGTTTCTCATAGTTATGGACTTGTTATGGGCATTGTTTGCACTCCATACCATGGTATAACCATGCACTTTGGTTTGCAAGCCTTGTTCATAAGGGTAGAAGCATCTAGAAAAGCCTAGGACATTGGTAAGCATTGTGTGGGATTCGAGTCCACCGTGCGTGCCAATGTTAAAGGCATGTACGTGTTGGCATTTTATATCTTAATTAAGGCTCAAATTGAAGGGTCTACAAAAGGTCGCAATGAAAAGTCATGATACCCCATGCGAATGGGTGTGAGGAGTTGTATAAATATATGACTTTGTTTACTGCAAAAGACGCGCATCGAGATTCGTGCAGCATATGAGTTTGTCGGTACTTCTTCTCTCTCTACCTCACCTTCTTCTTTGTTAAGTCTGTACATTGCCTGTTGTAAGCATTTGTTTGTCTTTCCTATTGTGACGGGTGGACGTGCTCCCGTTAACAATATGCATGTGTGTTTGTGTATGTGTATGTGTATATGTAAGTCTCTCTATGTGTATGTGCATGTGTGTGTATATGTGTGTATGTGCATGTGTATGTGTATGTGTATAAGTATATTTATGTGTGTGTGCATGTGTATGTGTATAAGTATGTGTATGTGTGTGGGTATGTATATTTGCATATGTGAGCCTGCATGAGCATGCATATGTGTATATATGCATGTTAATATTTTAATTGATGAAACCAAAACAATATAATTGATATAAAAACAATGGAAATTGTACTTACAATAATTAGCCATATACTATGCTCAGTGAACTTCTTGAATAACCTCTGAGAGAGAGAGAGAGAAATTGAAAGAGAAAGAGGGAGAAAAAATTTGAAAGAGAAATTGAAAAAACGAGAGACATAGTCTATTTATCACCATGACTACTTTATCTCTTGTGCCACATGCCATAACCAACTATTTTCAAGTACATAAACACGTTCTTCTTCAAAATGTGTATTGGTCGCTTAAATAAAATGCAAAACAAGTTCGAGGAAGAATGTTTGCTTAAGATCACATTTTTCTCTTACATATATCCCTTGGCTCAATTTTTATTCAAGAACTTACCCCCCTCCCCCCAGGATGCCCTTAATTTGAAGGACCCTTGCTTAAACATTCTTCTCTTCTTTCCCAAGAAGGTCAAACCATTATTTTCAAGAAAGAAAAATGGACCATGGATAAGTCTTTGTAATTCTTTCATATATGATTCTTCAATGTATTCGGAAATCACGCACTTGATTTGTTAGTCAGCTTACACTATCAACCAATAGTGGTATCAGAGGAGGTTTAGCTCCTTCTCAAATTTTGGTTTTTTGCGTCACAACGAGCGTGCACTTTTAACAGTGCAAATCAACTTCGGAGCATAGAACTGTGAATTTTAGCAACCAAGAAACATTTCCACTAGGTGCCCTGGTAGGTGCGCTGGGGTTTTACCCCCATTTCAAAGCCATTTGTGCAATCAAAATTGCCATCAGAGTGACGGATTGTGAGCTTAAATTTCAGCATTCATTTCAGCCTTTGTCGAACTGAATATTTTGTCACATTCTTGTTCTTTTGTGAAATGGTAGGTAGCAATGAATTGTTTGGCATGCTTCAAGCTGAGGATAAGCTTGATGGGACCAACTATCCGATGTGGTCTTACATGATGAAGCATGTCCTTGTTGCAAAACAACTTTGGAACATAGTGGCAAATGTAGATCGAAGACCGGCAGGTGCTTCTACTTCAAAGTCTACTATCACAGATGGAGCTTTTTCTTTGAGTACAATGGTTTCTCCTTCTCCATCTACAAAGGAGCAGCTTAGATGGGATGGAAAAGATGCTCAAGCTCATGCTTTGATTGTGCTTTTAGTGAAGTGTCATATAGTTCCACACATTTTTTAATGTTCTACATTGAGACAGGCATGTGACTCTCTTTCTTCTTTGTATGTCGTGCGTAATGAAGCACGTGTTGCATACTTGAGGAAGCAACTTGAGGATGTATGTACGGCTGAAAATGAGTCGGTGGATGTGTATGTGACACGCATCAAGGGCTTGAAAGAGCAATTGGCAAACATAGATGAGATTATTCTGGATGCATCACTCATTTCTACATTATTGAAAGGATTATCGAAATCTTTTCAAAGCTTTGCTACTACACTCTGTTTGGTTGCAAAAGGAAATCCTAATATGTATGCATTTGATGAGGTTGTGTCTCTTCTTTTGCAAGAAGATCAATGTAGAGTGAATAGGAGTGGTTTGATTGAGGGAACACAAGCACTTGCTATCTTACAAAAGGGGAAAAGCAAGCATGGTTTAGCTTTGGGTTCATCAAAACTAAAGCCTCAAGCTTCCTCTTCCACTCATTCCTCTAATGATGCTAGTCATACTATTGATGAGTGTAGACATCTTGCTAAACTCAATGAAAAGAAGAAGGAATCCGGCATGTCTATTGCTAAAAACTCAACAAATGTAAAGAATGATGAAGCTAACATGGCTCAAGATTTTTGGGCATGTGTTGTTACATGTCATTATGATGCTTCTTTCCATTCTTCTAAATGTATGGTTGTGAGTGAGGTTATGATGCTTCTTTCCATTCTTCTAAATGTATGGTTGTGAGTCAGGCTGATTTCGATTGGTTCTTTGATAGTGGTGCTTCAAAGCACATAACATCATGCAAATGATTTTTTGCCTCTTTGGAAGATGCACCTAAAGGAGGACATGTGGTGTGTGCAAACAATGCCTCTTATCCTATCATTGGAGTAGGCGAAATTGAGCTTACGGCGGGAAATGGAGGTGTGATTCTCTTGAAAAATGCATTGTATGTGCCCGGTATAAAGAAGAACTTAATTTCAGTTCTGTTGATTGCCAAAGCTGGACTTCATGTACACTTTGTTGATGATAAGTGTATGGTTCATGATTTCAGCAATGGCGATGTTATCATGATGTCCGGTACATTATGTAACGGTTTGTATTGCATGGATACATAAAAGAGGACTACCTCGAATGCCTTGGTTGCTCATACTTCTTCCATGGCTAAAATGGAGTTTTGGCATGCTCGTTTTGGTCACTTGAACTTCAATAGTTTTCTTTACTTGCAAAAGAAGGACATGGTTATTGGTTTGCCTACACTTGAGTCCACTGAAAAACATGCATGTGAAAGTTGCATTCTTGAAAAAATGCATCGTGCTTCTTTTCCAAAAGATAGTCATACACACACTACAAAAAAATTGCAGCTTGTTCATAGTGATGTATGTGGTCCCATCAAGACTCCATCTTTTGGGAAGCATGTACATTTTGTTACCTTCATTGATGATGCTACTCGCCATACATGGGTGTATCCTATGAAAGCAAAGAATGAGGTATTTTCTTGCGTCAAAGCAATTTTAGCTATGGCTGAAAATTTTTCTTCACAAAAGCTTTCGACTCTATGCACGGATCGTGGTGGTGAATAAATGTCACATGAGTTCAATGCTTTTCTTCGTGAAAGAGGTATTTCACACCAATGTGCGGTGCCATATACACCTCAAAAAAATGGTGTTGTCGAGTGTAAAAATAGAACTCTTCTTGAAATGGCACGGTGTATGGTTAAAGGAAAGCATCTTCCTGATAAGTTTTGGATGGAAGCGATCATATGTGCAAATTATGTGTTGAATCCCTACCCTACAAAAGCATTGAGAGTCATCACTCCTTATGAGTCTTGGAATGTTCATAAGCCTATGGTTAATCATATGCATGTGTTTGGTTGTTTGGCATATGCTCTTGTGCCAACACACCAACGTCACAAACTTGATGACAAGGCAAAGAAATGTATATTTGTTGGTTATAGTGCTGAAAGTAAGGGATACCGTTTGTATCATCCATTGACAAACACAATTATTGTGAGTGGAGATGTGGTATTTGCTAAAAATTCATTTTTTCCTCTACTTGAATGCAAAAAATAGCCAATAGTTAGCTCACAAGATGTGTTGGATACACTCATGCCTTTGTTCCAAAATGATGCGCTTGACTATGGCCATGTAGACCAGCCAACTGAGGTTCAAAGGGCTGAAAAATTCCAGCCAAATAAGGCTGAAAATGTAGAGAATTTCGAGCCAAACATGGCTGAAAATTTTTAGCCAAAAAATGTGGTAGACATATTCACTCTTCCATGGGAAAAGTTTGAAGCTTTTCACAAAGCTGTAGGCTTGTTACCTTGTGGGGGCTGATCTTTCACTCCCTGTATGTGTTCACATCATTCGCTCTAGGGGGGTTTGTTACACTTATGTATTCCTCGATAGCTTTGATGTGAACCTTTTCCCTATACATGGGCACTTTTTACTCTAGTGCTGGCTAGAGGTATTTTCCCCATGTTACCACATAATTGATACTCTCATATGTGGTGGTACTTTGTACTTAGGGATATTATTCAGCTCTTACTTCAGTTTAGTTCATTGTTAATAGAGAGAGCTATTCCAACCATTGTCTTCTCCATGTGTCTTGCTGCATTTGTGCTTCTTCTGTGTGCTTCTTGTGTGTGCTTCTTGTGTGTGCTTCTTGTGTGTGCTTCTCGTGTGTGTCTTGTACTTCTACACACACGCAACAATACATACATATAACATAAACACACATATACATATCCACATATATACGTACACACACATGCATGCATATACACTCGCTCATACAAAATACATGCATTTATCCCACAATAATGTGTATTTGTGTAGATGCGAATATGTGTGTATGTGTAAATGTGTATATGTGAATATGTGTGTATGTGTAAATATGTATATGTGAATGTTTATGTATGTAAATATTCTCATTATTAATAACATACCATTATTTGTAGATTCTGATCAATAAGATGGAACTCCACCAATGTCTCCTCATCATGAAAGGACTATATATTGTAATTATATCAAACATTTAATTTTAAATATATTTGATGGATACATAACTTATATATTTGTTTGTTTCTTATTATAATCAGATTTTGATCAATCAAAGCGCACTCCACCACCTCCTACCCATGCAACAACTTCACATGTGTCCTTCGATAGTGATTATGATGAATTTTACTATCATATTATATGTTGTTATAACTCTTGTTATGAGGCAGAGTATGGTACTTTTGAGCGTGCATCATCACCTGATCAACGTGATAATGCTTGGGTATGTATTTTCTCTATAAATTAATGTCATTATTTGGTTGTCATTGCTATTACTACATTACATGCTGGTGATGAACTATTAGTGAATTATGGATGGTGTAGACCTCCAAGAGCACCTTTTAGCTAGAGAGAATGAAAATTTTCTATCCATATTTAATAACTTATATATTTAATTTTATGTTTAAAGTTTAATTTTTATTCATTTATGGAATACTAATGAATTTTATTCATATGTGTAGATTCCAATGATATTCCTCCACACCATTCACAATTGCTAGTAAGACATCATTTATCAAAAGTTTCTATGAGGAGGATACACAAAAGTGATCCTATGGAATATGCAAGGTTGAAAGATCTATATTCAAAAGAAGATAAAGTACAAGATTTGTGCGATAATGATGAAGATGATGGCATGGCAGATTTTATTGAGGATTTGTATGAAAATGATAGTGAGAGCATTGATATTTCTAAAAATGAGAAATATCTTCGAGAGGAATGTCTAAAGCATGTATATAAAGGAAGTTGTTTGACACGACTAAGTGCGAGTTTACTTATTCTCAATCTTCAAAATCGTTTTGGATGGAGTAATGTATCTGTTTCCACACTATTAAGGTATAATTTTCAATTATATATATATATATATATATATATATATATATATATATATATATATATATATATATATATATATATATATATATATATATATATATATATATATATACATGCATATATAAACATACACACACATATACACATATACACATGTTATGAGAGTAATAGATTATTTATTCAACTTGAATAACGATGAATCCTACTAGAGAGATGAAATCATGTTCTTTTAAGTTAGGACATGAAGCTCGGGGGTATGCCTAATTATTTTAGATATAGCTTTATCTTCGAGGAGCAATTTTTTATCATGTATGTATGCAGATGTGTATGTATTCATGTGTAATATATGTATACATGTGTTAGTATGCATATATATGTATGTGTGTGCATATGTGTGATATATGTATACATGTGTTAGTATGCATATGTGTATATATGCATATGCATTTGTGTAAAATATTCATGTATTCATGTAATATATGCAAGTGTTTATAATTGTGTATGCATGTATAAGTATACATTTGTGCATGTAGGCATGTATATGTGATGTGTGTGTGTGTGTATATATATATATATATATATATATATATATATATATATATATATATATATATATATATATATATATATATATATATATATATATATATATATATATATATGTATATGTGTCTATGTCTAAATGTGTACATGTAAATATGTATGCATGTATATATATTTATGTGTGCATTTAGGCATGTATGTGTGATGCATAATGTATCTACGAAATTTTATATTTATGTATGTGTATCTACATGATGTGTATATATCTTTATATATATTATGATCCTCGTTGATTCAAGTAGCTATATGTAGAGGCATAAGGTTGGGAGGACAGACATCTCTCTAGTAGGACGTCGGAGGAATAGATGCAATGTGTACATATACTTCAATCATATGAATAAAAGGCTGAATTAGAGTTTCTAAATAAGGGGTTTTAAAACCCTAATATCAAAATTAGTGTTTTCAAATTAGGATTTTGAAATAGGATTTATTTACTTATTTATATATAGATATATAAGTACACACACACACACACACACACACATATATATATATATATATATATATATATATATATATATATATATATATATATATATATATATATATATATATATATATATATATATATATATATATATATATCAGTATGCATGTGTGTATGTATGTGTATCTATATGTGCATATGCATGTGTGTGTATGTATGTGTATCTATATGTGTGTATGCATGTGTTGTATGTGTGTATATGCATGTGTATATGTATATATGCATGTAAATATGATTTTGTGAGTCTATGTGTGTGTACAGATGATTATGTATGTCTATGTGTATGTGAGTATGTGTATGTGTCTATGTGCATTCATTATATTTGTGTAACTGCATGCATGTGTATGTATGTGTAAAAATGTGCATGTATAAATGTGCATGTATGTGTATATGTGTGTAAATGTGCATGTATGATGTATATGTGTGTGTATGCATGTACCTCTAGTCTCGCTCTTTTCTCTCTCTCTCTCTCATATACATACATACATACATAAACAAACATACTCATATCCACGTAAATATACATAAAAGCAATGCGTACCATGCATTATCGTGACGATGAGCCATAAGTGTCCACATCTCTTTTAGACACCACTTATTCGACCATCCTATCCCAAACTCTATCTCAAGTGAACTAAGTACCTATTTTCTATCCATCTCATCATGCTCACTACAAAAATTAAAAAAAATCATGAAATAAAACATAAGATATTTATTTCAATTTATATTTAAAATTTATACTTACTTCCACTATAAGTGGACAAGGTGTAGGTAAGAGTCACATAATGCTCGCATTCTTCTCTTGAACTCCAATCCATTCCCTTCGTACACAATGTTCCCCTCTAGCTCTATATCGCACTCTAGCCCTAAGTTGCCTATGCATGTCCTCATAGGCACCTCTGCTCTGCTATCATGATCTGGAGGTGGTATAGGTGTCCTAAAAGTAGATAGATAAAAATAAATAAAAGTATGTGTTACAATATCATTAAAAAAATTTATGAAAAAAAAAGATAGCTATGAGCAGATAGCTGCCTTCCTACATGTGGAGCCACAGAAGAGCCCTCCTGTGATCACTAAGTAAGCATCTAGATCATATAATCCATCTCATCATTTGGCATCTCTAAGTACTCATGCATGATTATCCCTAGAGTATCAGGCACAACTCTTGCTCTCATAAGACTTTTTATGAGAGTGAGTTTTGCCTTTCTCTCTCTACTAGGATCCATAATACCTATACATATAAAACAAAATGGGTTAGAAATCAATATATATATGTGTACATATGTATGTGTGGATATGTGTATGTAGGTGTATATATGAGTGTGTGTATGCATGTAAGCATGTATGTATGCATATGCATGTGCATTATGTATGCAAATGTATGCATGTGTGTGTATGTGTGTGTATGCATGTAAGTATGTATATATGCATATGCATATACATTATGTATGCATATGCATATACATTATGTATGCATATACATTATGTATGCATATACATTATGTATGCATGCATGTGTATGTGTGTGTGTATGTGTCTCTATGTGTGTATGCATATATATGTGTATATGTCTCTATGTGTTTGTCTATGCATATTTATGTGTGTATGTGTCCATGTGTGTGTTCTTGTGTGCATGTGTGTGTGTCTATGTGTGTGGGTGTGTCTATATGTGTCTATGTGTATATACATGTTTATCGTGTCCATGAATGTGTATGTATGTGTGAAAATGTGTGTGGATGTGTGTATGTGTCTTTGTAAGTGTGTATGTGTCTATGTGTGTATGTGTGTGTATATGTGCATTTGTGTAAGTGTGTATGTGTCTATGTGTGTATATATGTGTGTATCTATATATATATATATATATATATATATATATATATATATATATATATATATATATATATATATATATATATATATATATATATATATATATATATATATATATATATATCTATATGCATGTGTATGTGTGTGTGTTAATGTGTGTGGATGTGTGTATATGTGTGTGTAAGTTTGTATGTGTCTATGTGTGTATGTGTTTGTTTATATATATGTGTGCATATCTGTGTGTGTGTAAGTTTATATGTGTGTATGTGTGTATGTCTATGTGTGTAAGTGTGTGTGTGTGTGTCTTTGTGTGTATGTCTGTGTGTATGCATGTGTAAGTGTGTCTGTGTATGTGTGTGTGTCTATGTGTGTGTGTAAATCTGTGTGTATATGTGTGTGTATGTGTATATGTGTGTATGTGTCCATGTGTGTGTATGTATCTATGTGTGTGTATGTTTCTATGTGTGTGTGTATGCATGTAAGCATATATCTATGCATATGCATGTGCATTATGTATGCATATGTGTGTGTGTGTATATGTGTCTACGTCTGTGTATGCATTTAAGTATGTATGGTTGCATATGCATATGCATTATGTATGCATATGCATATGCATTATGTATGCATATGTATGCATGTATGTGTATATTTGTATGACTCTTTACGTGCGTGTGTATGCATATATATGTGTGTATGTGTGTGTATCTCTGTCTATGTGTGTGTGTGTCTATGTGTGTATATGTATCTTTGTGTATGTGTGTGTATGCATGTAAGCATGTATGTATGCATATGCATGTGCATTGTGTATGCATATGTATGCATGTGTGTGTATGTGTGTGTATGTCTCTCTACGTGTGTGTGCATGTATGCATATGTATGCATGTGTGTGTATGTGTGTGTATTCATGTAATTATGTATGTATGCATATGCATATGCATTATGTGTGTATGTGCCTGTGTGTATGTGTGTGTGTCTATGTGTGTATGTGTGTGTAAATTTGTGTGTATATGTGTGTGTATGTATGTGTAGGTCTCTATGTGTATGTATGTGTCTATGTGTGTGTATGTGTATGCATGTATCTATGCATATGCGTGTGCATTATGTATGCATATGTATGCATATGTATGCATATGTATGCATATGTATGCATATGTATGCATATGTATGCATATGTATGCATATGTATGCATATGTGTGTGTATGTGTGTGTGTATGTGTCTATGTGTGTGTATGTGTCTATGTGTATATGTGTTTGCATGTATCTATGCATATGCATGTGCATTATGTATGCATATATGCGTGTGTATGCATGTAAGTATGTGTGTATGCATATGTATGCATGTATGTGTATGTGTGTGTATGTCTCTCTATGTGTGTGTATGTCTCTCTATGTGTGTGTATGCATATATGTGTCTATGTGTGTGTATGTGTCTATGTGTGTATGTGTATGTGTGTGTGCATGTGTATGTGTGTGTATGCATGTAAGCATGTATGTATGCATATGCATGTGCATTATGTATGCATATGCATGTATGTGTGTGTATGTGTGTGTATCCATATATATGTGTTTGTATGCATTTGTATGTGTGTGTGTATCTATATATATGTGTCTATATGCATGTGTATGTGTGTGTGTAAATGTGTGTGGATGTGTGTGTGTAAGTGTGTGTGTCTATGTGTGTGTGTATATGTGTGTGTATGTGTATGTGTGTGTGTGTCTATGTGTGTATGTGTGTGTCTATGTGTGTATATATGTGTGTATCTATATATATATGTGTCTGTGTGCATGTGTATGTGTGTGTGTAAATGTGTATGGATGTGTGTGTGTGTAAGTGTGCATGTGTCAATGAGTGTGTATGTTTTTATGTGTGTGTATGTGTCTATGTGTGTGTATGTGTCTATGTGTGTATGTGTATGCATGTATGTCTGCACATGCATGTGCATTATGTATGCATATGTGTGTGTATGTGTGTGTATGCATTTAAGTATGTATGTATGCATATGCATATGCACTATGTGTGTATGTGTGTATGTGTGTGTGTATATGTGTGTGTGTGTATGTGTGTGTGTGTGTCTATGTGTGTATGTGTTTGTATGCATACGTATGTGTGTAAATTTGTGTGTATATGTGTGTGTATGTGTGTGTGTGTCTATGTGTGTGTATGTGTGTATGTGTGTGTATGTGTATGTGTATGCATGTATCTATGCATATGCATGTGCATTATGTATGCATATGTGTGTGTATGCATGTAAGTATGTATGTATGCATATGCATATGCATTATGTATGCATGTATGTGTATGTGTGTGTATGTCTCTCTATGTGTGTGTATGCATATATGTGTGTGTATGTGTGTGTGTATGTGTGTGTATGCGTGTATGTGTATGTGTGTATGCATGTGTATGTGTGTGTATGCATGTAAGCATGTATGTATGCATATGCATGTGCATTATGTATGCGTATGTATGCATGCATGTGTATGTGTGTGTATGCATGTAAGTATGTATGTATGCATATGCATATGCATTATGTATCCATATGTATGCATGTATGTGTATGTCTCTCTACGTTTGTGTGTGTATGCATATATATGTGTATGTGTATGTGTATATGCTTGTGTATGTGTGTGTATACATGTAAGAATGTATGTATGCAGTATGTGTATGTGTGTGTGTGTATGTCTCTTTACGTGTGTGTGTGTGTGATTATGCATATATATGTGTGTATGTGTATGTGTGTATGTGTGTATGCATGTGTATGTGTGTCTATGTGTGTGTCTCCATGTGTGTATGTGTGTGTGTATGTGTGTATGTATGTGTGTGTCTATGTGTGTATGTACGTGTGTATCTATATATATGCATCTATACGCATGTGTATGTGTGTGTGTAAATGTGTGTCGATGTGTGTGTGTGTGCGTAAGTTTGTATGTGTCTATGTGTGTGAGAAGATTGGTTTGGTTGTCAAAATTGTTGATGATAGGTGTACAATTCATAACCTCTCAAATGGCGATGTTATTATTTGGTCTGGCATTTTTTGGCATGGGCTTAATAAGCTCATAGACTTTGCCAAATCTATGAATAACTTAACATGTGAAATTCAAGATTCTGAGGCTATCTCATATGAAAATCTTTGGCATGCACACTTTGGTCATTTGAATTTTGTTAGTTTGCTACACCTGCAAAAATCTAAAATGGTGTTGTCCTCTCTGCCCAAACTTGAGGCACCTTGTAAATATGTTTATGAAGGTTGTATTTTGGGTAAATTGCAATGTTCATCCTTCCCAAAAGATGGCTCGATTTGAGCCACTGAGGAATTGCAATTTATGTATGTGGTCTTATGCACGCACCTTCTTTTGGGAACTACCTTTACTTCATGAATTTGATTGATGACTTCTCCAAGCATGCGTTGGTGTATCCATTGAAAGAAGCATCCAAAGTGCTTATGTGCTTCATATAGGTGTCTAGTGATGGCTGAAAGTCTATCAACATGTAAATTAGGGACCCTCTATTCTTATCAGGGGAGGGGGGGGAGAGATTACATGTATTCTAATTTTAATGCTTTGTCACTGAGCATGGGATAAAATGCTAGTGTAGATTTTCATATATACCTAAAAAAAAATGGAGTTCCTCAAAGAACGAGTAGGTCATTCATGGAGATGGCTAGGTGTATGGTCAAAACCCATAGGTCACGACATATGTTTTTGCTTGAGGTTATTATATGTCCACCATATGTACTTATCACATGTACCACTAGAGCACTGCAATCGATCACTCCATATAAGGTTTTTCTTAGTCACAAGCAATCTATTACTCATATGCATGTCTTTGGTTTTCTGACATGTGCACTAATGCATGCACAAAAATGGAGGAAGTTGGATGACAAAGTAGTGGAATGTATTTTTTGTTGGTTACACTTTTGAAAGCGAAGGCTATTGTCTATATCATCCACAAAATAAACACATTTGCATTAGCTATGATACATTTTTTGTGGAAGATGCAACTGAGCCATTATTTTCATGTCCTAAGGAGAATTTAGTCAGCTTTAGAAATGTTTATAGCACTTTGCAACCTCTTTTTACATGTGAGCACTCAAGTACTAGTCCAAGTGAGTCAATTTTGTAGCCTTTATAGGCTATACATGATGGTGCACATCACTCCTTTCTTATGCAGATTTACATGACACACTTTTTGATGAGAGGGCTAATATAGAGGAGGCAAAACCTATGCCTAAATATTTGGTACAAACTTTGAAGGATAGAAAATTAGATGCACCATTGTCATATCATACTCATTCAGCATCTCACAATGCATCCTTTGCATTAGATTCCTATGTAATGGCTTCTTCTAGTATTTGTGATGAGAACGATCTTGTTTCTTTTGATGAAGCTCAAAATTCAAAAACTTGGATGGCTACTATGTGATTAGAATATGATGCTATAATAAAGAATGGAATGTGCTCTCTAAGTCACTTCCCTCCAAGAAAAAAATGAGATTAGCACTAAATAAGTATACAACCTCAACCATACTCAAGCTCAAACATAAGAATGATGGAATAATTGATAGGCATAAAGCTAGGCTTGTTGCAAAAGAATATGATCAAGAGAGAGGCATTGATTTTGATGAGACCTTTGCACCCACATATCGAATGAAACATTGTTCATAGCATATGTGCACTCACAACTCACCATGGTTGAAACATACATCAGGTGGACATAAAAACTACATTTTTGAATGGTGACTTACATGAAGAAGTGTACATAATGTTGCCCCATGGTTTTGTACTAAAAGGGCATGAAGACAAAGTGTGGAGGTTGAAAAAGGAATTATATGGGTTGAAGCCAGTACCACATGCTTGGTATGAAAAGGTACATGCCTACTTGATTGCACATGGTTTTGACAACAATCCAACTTGGAATACCTAATATGTTAAGTGTGCACATGATGTACTTCTGATCATTGTTATGTACGTTGGTTACATGTTGTCCATTAGTCCTAATGAGAAGCATATTGTTGCGTTTAAGGCTGATTTGCATGTGTCTTTTGAGATGCGAAAATTGGGGTGTTTGTATCATTATTTGGGCATTCCATTTATGCAATTTGGTGGGGGAATAGCTTTTAAGTCAAACAAAACATGTGGATAGATTATTGCAGCATTTTGGCCTTGAGGATTACAAACCTATTACCAGTCCTATGGAAAGAGGTTTATGGTTGAGTCTTAATGATGCTAGAGATCAATTTTATGTTGTTCTCTATTAGCATGTTGTTGGATACTTAATTTACTTATGCATAACTTCGTGTGTTGGGTCCAAGCTTCAACCATACAGCATGTAGCTTCATTGCATTTATTGTATTATAGTGTATATAAATTTTGTTTTCTTAATAAGTAGAATGTAGTAAATAAAGATTCACTCAAAACTCTATGTAAGTAGTGGAGTATCAATATTGGCAACTCAAGATGAGATTAGGATAGATGTGAAATCATTGAACAAGATGTTGTGATATTCAATGACATGCATGATAACCAAGCACATGTAGATATACAACAGATTGAATACTTTCGTACTTAAGTTGATGGGTGTGAACACACTTAGCACCATGAGGGAATGTTTTTCCCTCTTTAGAAGGTTTTCCCCCTAGCTTGTATATACACATATAACACTAAAAGTTTAATTATCTTTGTACATTCATTTGGTAATTCATTCAATATTGTGTGATGCTCCAAGCTGCTTCTTGTTGTTGTTGTTTGTGTGCTTCCGCAAACCTCAAAGTCCAATAGAATCACACTTTGAAAAAAGATTTCTTTTTCACAAACTTTTCAAATATTTCTTTTCCACAAATTTTGCAAGACAAACAAGTAAGATAAATAACTTCACTCAATTCCAATAGGTCTCTAGCAAGTGAGGGAATATTATTTTTAAAGTAGAAATTTTCATGTAGCACTCAAGCAGTAATTGGAAAATTTCAAAAGAGGTTAAGAATTATATAAAACTCTAAGCTTCTTCTCCTAAGCTTTTAATGGCAGCATTGTTGTAGAATCGTTATGTAGATAGTATAAAGGCATAGAGAGAGATGGAGTACATAAAGAAAAAGGTAGATTTCTCATGCATGCATGCAAAAAATTCCAAACTTGTACAGACTCCAAAAAATAGATAATTAACGTACAGAATAGTGGTAAAATCTCCCTCACATGTTTTGTTAGATCTATTCCAAAGTTTTTATATTTATAGGAAAATTGTACTAATCCAGAAATAGATTTCCTTTACAAATAGAGCAAAACAACAAAAACGTGGTCACTATTTTTACAAAAAGCACAATAAGAGGCGATTTTTGTATGTATGTCTAGAAAATTTTTCATGTGGCTATATTACAAAAAAAAACTATATTCATGAGTGATTAAGTATTCAAGTACAAGGGTGCTTAATTAGAAAAAAATATATGATCTCAAGTGACTATACTATGAACATGCCCTCATGATGCTTGACCCTCTTTATAAAACAAAACACACATTAAATTCCTCTATCTGCTAGGCATAACATGTCGAGTGTCACATGTTTGCACATGTAACAAGTCACTACTATGATATGTGCACAATGACGCTAATAGCATCAACACATTTTGGCAATGTCTAAACGTTTTTTTGCATTGTGTCCGGATCTAAAATAAACCACTCTAGAACTATTTTCAAGGCTATTTTTGGGCCCTTTTAGCAATTCTTCATTAATCAAGGTTGTAAGTTACTACAAACTAGAAAAATATTCTGGCTCCTTGGTATCCCCATGGGCTTTGAAGTTTCTATAGGGCGAATGTTGGAACTTGATTCTCGCCAGAGTGGATGCAAAATTAGCCCACTAGAAGGGCCTGAAACTCAACTTGGTAGAGTGTGCAATGGTGATCAGCACCTTCCTCATTTCAACTATTATCTACTTCTTGCTTGTTAGAGATGGAAAGACAAAAAATTAGTGTCGCTTGAAAGTACGTGTAGAAAGGATACAGTTCTTTAGCAAGGATACGGTTTAATCCATCTTCATATCAATGAAGAGAAGTATATCTTCTTTACAACAAAATAGTTCAATTCAATGTGAAGTGTTAGAAGCATGAGAAACTGATTCTAGAATGTGTGTGCACTAATAATGAGACACTGTTTCAACACCTCCTTTTCAGCGACCAAAACATACGAAACTATGAAGAATAGTGCAGAATGACTTTCATATAATATTAATTTAAAACGTAGAAAAAAATCGGATATGTTGTAGCAGCATTTAAAATGCGAATACACAATTATGGTAGCATAAGGTTAATTTGGCGACCTGTTCAGGGAATAGCAGGACATAATCAATGCGTAGAATGTTTTCATGACGAACTTACAACTTGCTCTTTGGAAGATATGGAGAGAGCGATGTACTATCAATTTTGGCCAAACTCCTAAGGAATGGTGGATCGAGAAATCCTTGTTTCTTCTAGGTAAAAGAGTCTCCCGAGATACGAGATCTCCACCATTTAGACACCACTGTATTTATCTCCTCGAAAATGACAAGTTGGAACCCAAATGGGTCCCTCATGAGGGTGATGATAGATCTATCCGCCTCATTTGTAATGCCCTCTAGCTTGACATACTCCTCCCCTGCATTGTGGGATTTGGGGGGTCCCATGGGCACTAGTCCCTGTCACTTGTAACTTTTCTTCTTTATTTTAATAGCAAGACATAATCAGTGCAAAAATATCAGCTGCTCTTCCTTCTTGTCTCTCTTCAGTGCAAAAATATCAGCATAATCACGTAAAGATCCCCCCCTTTTCACGTAAAGATCCATCTCTTTTATAGCCCGAAAACTCTAAATTTAGAGTGTTAAAGTAGTGATTCAAATCAAAATATTACTCGGAAACTCCATTCCACTTACGCTTCAATCAAGTACCCATCATTTTCTTCTATACTCCTCTGCTTTTCCTCGTATAGTTGAAGCTCCTCGAATGGATCACTACACAACTCTATGAATATGGTGTGCTCATGACCTCCTCACACACTGTCCTTTCGCACTTTTGATAAAGTCTAAGTTACAATAGAAGCGCCATAATGCATGCTTTCTTTCGTCCTCATTTATGTCTGCTTCATCAAGTAAATGTGCAATGGAAATGTGATGAGAACTCATCGAGTACATGGATCTATTCCATTGCAACTCAATTCAGCAAAATCTTCTTCATCATCTGATTGGGGAGAGAAAAGTCTATCCGACACCGTTGAATCTTAGGTCTTCTACCGGTTTTGCACGATCATAGTTGTTATGCCACCAGGTCATTCTAACCCTACATTGTTGGGTACTAGGGATCCCAAGGTCACTAAGCCCCTTCATTGTAGAATTTTTGTTTTATTAATTAAAACATGGGAGATCAGGGGTTGACTCAATTTCCTTTTAATAAGAAAGAAAACGTCAGTATTATGTGATGAATAGAATCTGTAACAAATAAAAACTCTAATAGTTCTAGAAATGATAACATGCCCCCAAATGAAAAGTAGCTGGCCTCAATTGACATGGACGGCCAATCGATTGTCATATCATTAAAAAAAACATGTTCCATGTGATAAATAAAACACATGCATAGAATCTTGAAGGAAAAAACCTTAGTATGATTGGTTAAAATTATGCAAAAGCCAAGTGATCATAATGCAGCCTCTGATTTTTTCATATCCATTGAGATTATTCTAGAGATTGAGTTTTGTACTCTACTAAATGCCTAGGATATTGGGTTCATGTTTGAGTTCTAGGTACATCATGATCGAAGACTTTTGCAAGTGAGAAAATCTATGTAGTTTCATGATGTAATTGTAGACTATCATCAAGCAGATTAGAGGTGACATTCATTTGAATAGTTTTAGGAGAATCATGTGAATTTAATTAAAAATATTCCAAGTGGAGGGTATCTCTAGTGGAAAATACTTCTTTATTATTATTTTGTATAATTCTAATGGAAACATAATTTCATGGTTGTAATCTTAATTTCGGATGATGTTCAATGCTTTGTAGCTATCTATTCGTGATTATGTGAATCATATGAAATCATTCTGAATAATTTTCTTTGAAACCCTTTACTGATTAATATTTCCTAAAGTCTAGTTCTTTCTTCAATGTCTTTCATTAATTCAATATGAGCTTTACCAAAGGAATCAACCATGGGAGTGTTTTATGGAGTAAAGGAATTAGATTTGGAGGTTCTTTATTCCAAATAGGACTTCAAAATGTACATGTCTATTAGCATTATGGGGTACATTATTATATGAAAAAGGTACAAGTGATAAATCCAATCCTAATTTTTAGGACTATAAATGCAGTAAGAACATAAAAATCTATGATTGTTCTATGTAATTCCACTTTGACCATTACTTTCACGATGAAATGGAGAACTAAAATCCATTTTTGATCGTAGATTTTGGATAATGCAAGCCAAAAGTGGTTACCAAAATGAATGTCATGATCATCATGATGTGCAAATATACATTTGGTAAGAAATTCAGCAACTTGAAGTGTAGACATTGTCTAGTTACATGGAGTTTAATGTGCATATTTGATAAATCTAAATAATATTTGATAAATCCATCATGTAAAGATCTCATTTGAAGAGCAACAATGAAATTCAAAGAAATGTTCTTCCATGGTTCTTGATCAATCCATAGAAATACATAGAATGTTCTAAGAAGTCCATTATATATTCTATCTCTGGTTTCATAGATTTCCTGGAAATACAAAGATAAGCGTTTTTAATTTGTAGGAGAAATCAAATAGTGTCTTTACTTTTTGGTCCGTATCGTTTGAGTTTTCTGATATTTACTTAGTCCCTAACATATTTTTATGCACTCATCGGGTCATACTTGCGTTAAATCTGAATATCATGCAGGTCCATGACCTCCAAACCTCATCTACACCTATTCTCCCCGGATCTCAAGTATTTGTGCATAACTATATATATATATATATATATATATATATATATATATATATATATATATATATATATATATATATATATATAATTTCTATTTTCTATAATCACTATAAGTTTCTTGATTTGATGACTATCAACATTTATCATCATAAAAGTTCAGTTTTTGCACTTGTTTATGGACAACCAGGTAAGCTCTGTGGCGAGTATGCCTTGATGAAGTCTGATTGTCAACGAAAACATGAGGCTTGCATCCCATAGTCCAAAATGACCTAGCTAGTGCGTGGTTTATGAGCTAATAAAAAACAAGCATGTGGTCAATCCAAATGCAAAAAGCTATATAAAGTCGGAGAAAGAAAAATAATATCCGTTTTATACCTTTTCAGAACTTCTTATGCTTGTTTCTTAAAGAGGAAGTTCGATCGAGGTTTAGTCTCCCTAACTCGAACTAATTCAAGAAACAAATGTATAGTGAAGGGGCCTAGCGGCCTTGGGATCCCTCGTATCCCAAAGCGAAGATGCCACAACACTCTTGACAAGGGTTTGGTAGAAACCTAGGTTTTAGAGAGAGTTATAGATACGTTTAATGAGGATTTCATCCCCCCATGGGCAATCTACTTACTTTTTTCTTGTTATTTTCCCATATGAATATTCTATGATGTCTGAAAGGAGGGGAGTCTCTAGTACTATTACAAATTCTTATTAAACGAAAGTTGGTCGCTCATGAAGGTGAGGAAAAAATCATCAAAAGGTGAGGAAAAAATCATCAACCTTCTCAGTAACTAGATTTAGACCATTAGTCACCCGTCAAATTTTAGGTCTCGTTTGTTTTGAACTATCATAGTTATTAGGCTTCCGGGTCATTCTACCCCTACTTTGTGGGATATGGGGGATGAAAAAGGCCCTAAGCCCATTCATTGTAAAATTTTCCTTTTATAAAATCAACCATGGGAGATTAGGCCTTGCCCAAATTTCCCTTTTTTTTTCAAAAGTCATTATTATGTGACAAAAAAAATATCTAACAAATAAAAACTCCAATGGTTCTATAAATGATAACGTCCCCCAAATGAAAAGCAGCTCGCCTCAATTGACATGGATGTAATTGTAGACTATCATCAATTGTAATTCTATTTTCATGATGTAATTGTAGACTATCATCAAGTAGACTGAGAGGAGACATTCCTTTGAATCCTTTTAGCAGATTTATGTTAATTTAATTATGAATATTCCAAGAATTATTATTATTATTTTGTATAAGTCTAATGGAAACATAATATCATGGTGATAACCATACTTTAAGATGATGTTCAATGCTTTGTAGCCTATTGATAATTATGTGAACCATATGAAATCATTTTGAGTAATTTTCCTTGAAACCCTTTACTGATTAACATTTCGTGTATATCCATTTTGACACGTCTTTGAGTAATTCAATATGATCTTTAGCTAAGGACTCAACCATAGGAATGTTTTATCGAGTAAAGACATTGGATTTGAAAGTTTCTTTCCAGATAAAACTTCAAAATGCACATGCCTATTAGCATTATGGGGTATCTTATTATATGAAGTAGCTATAAGTGATGAATCTAATGCTAATTTTTAGGATTATCAATAAAGTAAGAACATATTCGTTATTGTTAATCCATCTTACCCCCCCATCTTTGGGCGATCTTGTCTGACCGACCAAGGGTTGAGCTTAAACTTCAATGCATAACTATGTAAATAATGGTTATCGACCTTATATTTATGCTATTTCTGAAGTGCACTTAAGATCAAATAAATAAAATCATCACGTGGAAACATGAAAGGTGGTGACATGTTGTTTACCTAAACTCTAGAATTGAAAAGAAAGAAAAAAATGGCAATCACATGTCATGGAGCAATTGTTAACAGAAAACTGGAAAAACAGTTGAGTAAAGGAGCATGAACGGTCTGACTTTTGAAGACCAACCTATGTACAATCATCTTTCACGTGTAATATTAAGAGTACTTTGAAAGCAAACATTTCAAAATTTTCATTCTCTTTTCCTTCTAATTTCGCTAAATAAATATCTTCTTCATGTCATGAAAGCAAGTCCACACGTCAAGTCTATGATGAATCAGGATTATGTCCATGTAAAAAAAAAAAAGTACAAAAAACGATTTTTTTTTTAATAAAATAAGTTCGGCCTGAGTCTACTCTCAAACACTAGAATTGAATAAAAGAAAAAAAAAGTACAAGTAAAGGGGACTAGTGCCCATGGGACCCCCAAATCCCACATAGCAAGGACGATTTTACAATATAAAACTTGCACTTTGTCAACCACCATGGAATTACTTTACAATGTGTATGTTCTTTTGTGTGTTTGTGTGTATTTTTTCTTGTGACTTTGTGTTTGTGTTTATGTATGTACATACGTATATGTTTGTTCCTTTTCAATCATTCCGTATATCTTATTGTAAAGTTTTAAAAGATTGTAGAGTTTCTTTCTATATAGGGTAGCTAACCAACGATACCATTGTTTATGAGTGAATCAAATACAAAAGCGGTAATTATAGAAGGTGAAATTTCAGACCAAAATATTCGATGTCTGGATTCGCACACTTCTACTGATACCTTTTGGCCTTCTTTAAAACTTAGAAAACAACTTAGAGAAAAAAAGAGTACATGAAAGGAATACAAGAAATTCAAGTTGAGCAAAAGACATTGGATCAGTTTTGAAGACACTGATTCGAAGAGGAGATTGGAGAATGACGATTGGTGTTTACTGTGAGCGAGAGACAGAGAGAGAGAATGTTCAGTTCAGACTCAACGAAGAACAACCTCCTTCGAGGAAATGATTCCCTTCGGATACAAGGTATAAAATGGCACATTGGTAAGAGTGGACAAGATTCCTAATATTCGGAGGAGTCTGGATATTTATCCCACGGGAATGCTTCCAAAATTGGAAAAATATCATATGAGATTTCAAGTTCCATAACCTTGGCACCCCGTCATCGAGAATAAGAAATCGGCCCTTACATGCCAAATTCTACATCAGGGGATTAGGTATAACCTCAAAGCTAACAAAATCCATAGGGCCACTCTATGGTGTAAATGGTGATTCAATGGTAGAGAAGGTGTGGGACAACGTTTCCTCTCATGTCCAAAGAGCATCCGTGTTTGGTAGATGGTGGGGAGAATTCTTTCTCTACAATCTCACTGTAACTAGAAACAAGCCCTTCTTGGAGAAGTGATTAGTTGCTCGGTGCTATTATTGAATGCCATCGGGGGTGAAGAAACTCTCGAAATTTTGGAAAGAAAGATGTAGAAATGTTTCTCTAGAAACTAGTGAGTATCAACTCTTGGAGCTCCACCTGCTTAATTGACAATCCGTGGAGATGTGAGGATTATGTGAAGAACCTGAAGGAGTGATGTGCACGGATGTGACATGAGAAGCACTTAGTGCACACACACATACACACAGATGGAAGAGGCAATAGGAGAGAAAATGGAAGGATAAACACTTCTTCTCATTATTGTAAGTACAAACTTTCTTACAAAGATCCCACCTCAAACTAGCTAACCCCAAAAATGATTTCTCTAGCTCTATTTATAGTTTTTGAGGTAAAGTGACTAATTTCACAACTAATGACTAGCGTAGTTAAGATTTATGTACTAAGCAACTTTTGGTGTATCAAAATGAGGTCGAAAGAATATGAAAACTAATGGCCACATTCTATCTAAGATTTTCAAGCTTGAGGACTCCTCGAATTGCACAAAATGGAGCATCACAAGGCGAAACTAGGTGGTTGTATGTTACATAGGGTGGTGATGAAAATCAATGTTGTTCTTTCTAATGAGATCTGATAATTCCAAATCAATATTGAGTAGCAAATTTGATGGTCCCTTTGGTCTGCTTCCTCTACTTCTTACATACTTCCTCTTCTTTTATGTCGTGAGCTATTGCCAACACCCCCTACCTCTCGCATCAATCATCCTCCATGGACCCTTTCTATAAGGAGAAATCAATGTAATTTTTTAAGAGGTCGTAGGCGAGGGTGTGTTCATTAACATGAATTCCACAAGCTAGGTCAACTCTAATCTATCCCATGTTATGGCCTGAGTTGTATCATGTAGTAGATAGTGGTAGTGTGATGCGTACATGTTTAGTTCATAGGCAAGTAATTGAAGAAGATACATTGGCCTCATTATGAACACCTCTGAATCATAGTTTGAAACCTCAATGGTGAACATTTCTTTGAATTTCTGTTTGTAGCATGCAGATAGGTACTTTATTTGATAGTGCCAAGCATAGCAAGTATTGAGGGAGGGAGTGGTATTCATGTCATACACCAGATCCAGGTAACCAAATTTGAATCTTTGCATCGAGAAGTGAGGTGCCTGAAATCTCTGAAAAATTTTGAATGTATTTTGCATGAGATTAAAAAATTTGATGGACACCCTAGCTGATATGTCTAGCATACGTTTCAAATGTGGGAGCCAATGCTAGATGATTGCCATTATATACGCCACTATTCGGCACCCTTTGTCGTGGTGCAAAATATGGATAATTGATCTAGTCCTCACACTTGGGATGATTCTACACCTTAATGGCAAAAGCTGGCTAGGAGCAACATCGTGGGACTCGACCATAACGGGGACTATACATTATGTGCATAATAGCCTTTGATCTTGTATTTTTTTTGGGAATCCCCATAGTAAGTCAGGCCTCTAACTGGGTTGAAAGATGGTGCCTTTGGTGGCTTGTGGAGGGATCTTATCTACTTGGAATTGCATAGCATGTATGGGTCGCTTCCTTGTAACTTGCTCGATCTCTGAATTGTACCTAGCGGGATACATAAAGTATGGTTTGTATTGAATTTCATTGGTCAAATGTATCTCCTTTGTGCAAGTTGTGAAAACAAAGGTAACTTTAGTATGTTCTCTTTGATGAGGGCCATTCCTTGAGGATGAGCTTTGATGTGAGCAGAATGAGTCTTCCTCGATTCCTCTACTTGCTTCATCCATGTAGATTGTGGTAGCTCAAAGCTGTCTTGACCCTCATCAATGACAGTTCTACCAATAACTACTTGGGGCCCATACTCTTCTGTGAAAGTGGGGTCAACCAAAATAGTGATTGTCTCAATTGGCTTTGATAGGGAAGGTGGGGAAGCGGGCCTCTAGAGTAAAACTTGTTTTGCCAGTTGGTTTTGAAGCATAGTGACTTGCTCACGGAGTGTGTATATTTGTTCCAATATTATAGGTGGAGTGATGTTCTGCTGGGGAAGTGGGCCTTGTTGTTCCACTAGTTGCGAGGTAGCTCTAACATTGCAGAAGATGTTGCATTCCTTTGTGAATTCATCATAATACTCAAGACACCTATTAAGGTCTTCTAAAAGAACCTTCATAGTTTTAGAGGGGATCTCATGAAAGCAGTTGGGATTAAGTGGTATGGGAGGGTGCTCTAGGAAATCTTCAGAATAATGCCAATTTTTCTCTTGCAATCTTTGATCTTCCTCTTTTGTAGTGGCTAGGTGTTGATGGAGAAGTTCCATGTTGTGATTTGATTGTGAATATCTCTCAATCTAGAGTCAAAGTTCGTCTACTAGTTCCACAATGGCTTGTTTGTTCCTTGTTCTAACTCTACTTCCATAGAAGATAAGTGTCTTTGATCTCTATGTAGCGTGCAATGAGCTACATGTTTTCTATGCTGAAGGAGTTAAGCCTAGCATGTAGTCGAGTTGTCGTCCTTTGTAAATATTTATATCTTTGACCTATGGAATGGACTTTTTTGTGCATCTGATGCATACTATTGACCATTTGTTGTAATGCGGTGTTGATGGTGGATGAAGAGTGAGTGAAATGTGGATGCATGCATGTATGTGAGTTAGTATATGATGCAGGTGGGAAGGGGGAGGGTAAGGGAGAAGTGATGCTTAAGTGAACATGGTGGTGAGTGATTATGAAGTGGATGGTGGGGGAGTGGGAAGTGCTTTGGGAAGTGTGAGTGGAGGTGCCATGGATGGTGATATGTCCATGTTGTTGGTGTGTTATCAGTGGTGTGAATTGTGTAAGGTGGAGAATGTGTAGGTGAAAGTGTAGGTGCCAAAGCACGACGAGCTAGTATTGATGGTTGAGCTTACAGGGTGGATTGAGTTACAGGCATTTGGGATAGTAATGGCTAGGTAAGAGGATTGAGAAAGAGTTAGAGAAAGGATGCAAGAGATAAGGTGATGAGTGTGGCAAAGGATGTAAATGATTGAGTGGTGGGTGTGTAGGGGGGAAATACAAGAAAAATTGGTGGAAATGATGGCAGATGAGTTGAAAGTTTGAAAAGATGCTATGCTAAGTTGTGTTGATGACATGATTGCTCCTATATCATCTGCATTTGTATCTGCATGAGTGCATCTCCATTTTGTGTCTAGGAGGCACCCCATTTTTTAGGAATTATGGAATGTGTTGAACAAGGAATTATCAGAGTGTTTATTTATTAGTGTATTAATGTGTTTCGGTGTTTTTGAGATAGCAATTGAGGGTTCATGAGGGCACAAAAGGCGTGAAAGGCTAGACATCAATAATCAGATTTATATTTTATATAGTTTGTAAGTAAATCCACGTGGAGGGTTCTATTTTGAGAAATAATTCTATTTTTAGAAATGATTCTAGCTTTAGAAATAGTTCTATTTTCAGAAATATTTATTTTAAAAAATAGTTCTATTTTAAAAAACAATTAGTAAAAATACTCGTTAGGATAAGAATCACTATAGACCACTATTTTTGTTAATAAAAGCAAGGGCTCTCCATAAAAAGACCAACTTTTACTTTCACGCATGCTTTTCGAAGTCACTCTCATGTAACCACTATTTTTGACATAATGAAATATCCTATAAATATGTGCACTCCATGGACTGTTGAAACAGAGTGCATGGGGGGAGATTGCACCCAATACTGCATTCTATCTCGTCTTCATGCATATCCATTTTTTTTGTGTTTTCAACATTCATAACTTGTATGTGCAAATGAATCAAGATCCTGATAACATCATTTCTAGTTTAATTCCAGTTTATATTGTATCTCTTTTGTATTTGGGTACCTTGCCATTTGCATATACCATTGTATTCATTCTCCTTTAAGAGGAATTATCCCAAATGAGATGTACTTTGGAGATCCTCTCCCAAATCTATATAAGGACGGCCTCTCTCCCCATTTGAACTTGGTTAGAAGCTTTAGGAGCCTACTCCATGCTCTTGCCAAGCTCATTTCTAATCCATGTGACTTTACCCATTTCTTGGTCTACTCACTTTGAGTCTCTCACACTCTTTTTGTGATTACACTCTTCTTTTCATTTTGCTTCTGCACCTATACTCTCTACATGGTATCAGACCATGAGGTGGAGGTCTTGCTGGTTATTTTGGCAGTGAGTTTGGAGGTCGTGGTGGTGGTGCTTGAGGTTGGTGGTGTTGCTCTCCTCCCATTCGCCCACCCTGCCACTCTCGTTATGGTCATTCTCCCACCTTCTTTTATCCACTTTTCCCACCCTCTCACCCTCATTATGGTCATTTTAGTAGCATTAATCTTGCATCTACTATCTTTTGAAGTGTTTATCAACACTTTGGCATTATTTTTGTCACTATTATGATCATTCGATGCAGTCGATAGTGGATCTCAAGTATTGGAGTGTTTTAAAAAACTCACATTTTGATCTACACACTAACTCTTCCTATCTCATAAATGCTTAATATTTGCGTGTCTTTTTTGGGAGCTTTGTGAATCTATGCTTGTGAAAGTATGTCCCACCTGGTATCTGCATCCCTGCTCAACTTCGAATCGGCAAGAATTTTTCTAAGGTCTAGTGCAATCGCATCAGCACTATTCTCTTTGTAGCATCATAAGGAACAACACACCATTGTCTGTAATGTCAAATTACCTATGGCATTGTAGCGATGGCCATCTCAGAGACAGTGGAGCAACCTCATCTCTCTCATCTCCATATTTTGAACTTTTTGCATGAGATCTTCAAACCCTGGTGCTACGAAATCAACTTGTAAATCCTCTGTAATTTTCCTGAGAAAGGAGAAGATGGACTCCATCTATTTCAAAGATAACGAGAGAGAGAGAGAGAGGATGCGTCGTGGAGAGATGAGAGATCTTTGATGCTTCTCGAGCAACTGCGTAACACTAACACTCTTTGTTTTTTTGCATCTCCATTCCAGAACAAATCAACAACTTAATCTGTTTATAGGGGCAGAAGCATCAGCAACTTGAAGGCGACATCGAACAAGAAGAAGTGCCTCTGCCATTGCTTCTACAGAAGAAATTGCAATCACCTAAAGAGAGAGAGGTCGCAAAGTAGAAGGGGACAAGATATTATGTAGCGATGACAAACATGATCTTCTATGGCGATGACATAATTGATTATGTCATCTCACTTTCATCCACATGATCTTATGGCTATCAGCATTCAATGCCTCTCAGCGTTCAATGGACCATAGGCCATGCTCGAGACATCATGTCTGATGCCTTACCATAGTTGGCTCGCTTTATACCCGTCTCCAAAGAACAAAGCTGAGATTACGGTTTTTGATTCCTATCATTAGTAGATCATTCGTGGTGCATTTTTATCTTCAATGACATCATTCATTACCTACACTCCTTGAAGTTACTCATATGCATCTCTTTCCATTCACGGAAAATTACAGCCACTAACACACCCCTTAAAGAATATTGAGTACTTCCAAAACATTATTGGGGCATGTCAATTCACACTTGGGAAGTTTTTGACCGTGGATTATTCAATCTCATATTATTTCAAAGGTTAAGTAAACTACAAATTTGGAACGATTCAATAGTTCAACCATCTCTAGGCATTCAAATGTTTTCCTAAGGGTGTTATCTCTCACAAGGGGTTCTCTTGTAAAATTTGAAAAGTAATTTATCACCCTCTCTCTCACGTAGCCCACTTTGACACTAAGTGCCCATCTTGTAACTCCCAAAATATAAGAGACAAGAGTACTGTGTGTTTGCCTTGGGAGGCTACTCTAAGCTCACAAGTGTGACTCTCTCTCTCAGACCAAGTGTAGGGCTATTCTAAGCCCTCCCTTCCCCCCCAAGGTATCTCTCTCATCAAGAGTAGGGCTATTCTAACCCCCCCCCCCCCTTTAAGGTGTCTATCTCATTTTTTTATGGAAGTGAAGGGAAACTCCAAGCCCCCCTCCCCTATCCCAACTCAATTTTTTGTACCAATTTTGACCATCTTTGCAAGTGTGATAACTTATTTTCAATGGTGACCATGTTGAGAATTTGGAATGCAACATCATTGAGTCAATTATATTTTCCCTCATTCATGCTAATCTTTATGTCAAAAGATGATTGACTCAACAGCACAAACTAGAGTATCTAGAAGGACACCATTAGGGCTTGCCTTTATTCAAACCTGTTATATGAGGTAGATGAGGGAATCGAGCAAGAGCTTGAGAAAGAAGTGATCGAGGATCTTGAATGTGTGGAACTTCAAAGACAACTGAGCCTTAGGCCAATTACTCCTAGCTTGTGACCAGTGAACCAAGGGTCATATAACCTCTTATAGAAATTCCAATGAGGCTTCGAAGATCCTCTGCAACTTGTATAAAGAAAAAAATCCATCCAAGATTTACACCCTAGAGGTGGAGTTTCATAACCTATCCATTAGGCCCTAGGATCCTATTTCCAAAGTTATCGCCACATTTGAGGACTATCAACATAAACTAGCATAATGTAACTACCAAGTCTCTAGTGAAGATATGGCCATCTGCCTTCTCAAGAAACTTCCTAGATCAATCGTGGCCAAGTTTTAACTTGGGAAGAAGTTTGATGAATTTTGTTCCTCCATGAATCATGAGCAACGTCGGCTTCCTCACAAGAGATGGTGATAAAAGCTAAGGGACCCTTCTACAAGAGCAAACATGCTAGTCATAACACTAGAAACTCAACCAAACAAGGTTACAACACTTCAACAAAGAAGTTTACTTGTAATTTTTGTGACAAAACAGGGCACCTTGAAAAATTTTGCTACAAAAAGAAGACCAGTATGAAGCCTTCTAACTCAAGGAATCAAAACCCTCCCAGCATAGGTCTCACTATTCTAGAGAGGACCTATTTATTTCAACAACATCCAATGCCCTAGTGACTTTGATTTCATCTCAAGAATGGATCTTTGATAGTGGAACCACCTCTCATATTTGCAAAGATCGAGCATCCTTTCATGAGATTGAGGACCATACTAGTGAAGTCTACCTAGGCAATAACAAGAGTCTACCCATTGAAGAGAAAGGCAAAGTACAAATCACCAATGATCTAAGTGCCCCAAATCAGACATCTCAAATGAGGCATGCAAATCAGCCTTAAAATCAGCAATATGCATGTCATGAGGACCACTAAGCAGCATGCCATCAACATGCATCATAATGATATGAAGTACATCATTAGCACACTTAACATATAAGGTGCTTTCAGTTGGACTGTTCTCTCCACTGGGTTGAAAAACATACACTTCTTCATGCAAGTCACCATTCACAAATGCTATTTTGATATGTAGCTGATGTACATTCCAACCATGATGAGCTGCAAGTGCACAGATGCTATGAACAATAGTCATTCGGTAAGTAGGTGCAAAGGTCTCATCAAAATCAATGCCTCTTTCATGTGCATAACCCTTCGCAACAAGCCTAACATTCTACCTGTCAAGTATACCAATAGACTTACCCTTCACCTTGTATACCCACTTAGTACCAATGGCCTTCTTGCAAAGAGGCAAGTCACATAAAGACCAAGTACCATTCTTCATTATAGCATCGTATTCAGATTGCATAGTAGCCATCCAATTTTCTAATTTTTGTGCTTCATCAAATGAAACAGGCTCATTCTTATCAAAGAGACTAGACATAGCCATAGCATAGAAAATTGATGCAAAAGAGGCACTATGAGAGCCTGCACGAGTAGGATATGATAGAGGTGCATCTAATTTGCTATCATGCAAAGTCGGCACCAGCCATTTTGGCATAGTTTTTGCCTGCTCAATATCAGCTCTCTCATCAACAAGTGTATCATGTAAATCTACATAAAAAATGGAATGATCTGCATCATTACATGAAACCTGCAAAGGTTGAGAAGTTGCCTCATTAGGACCAGCACTAGATTTTCCACCTATAAAAAGAGGCAGCAAAGTATCATACATGTCTTTGGAGCTAACATATGTCTCCTTAGTACATGAAAGCAATGGCTGAATAGCATCTTCCAGAAAAACAATATCATGGCTAACCAGAATGCATTAAGTCTGTGGATGATACAAACGATAGCCTTTACTTTCAGAACTGTACCCAACAAAAATACATGTTACTGCTTTATCATCAAATTTTCTACGATGTTGTTCAGGCACTAATGCATATGCTAGACAACAAAAAACACGCAGATAAGCAATAGATGGCTTTCAAGCATGCCAAGCCTCATATGGAGTGATAGACTGCAGTGCTTTAGTGGGACACCTATTAAGTCATATGATGCACACATAATAGCCTCAAGCCAGAAACTATGTGGTAAGGCCTGACTCTTGACCTTACACCTTGCCATCTCCATGAGTGACCTATTCTTCTGTTCAACAACTCCATTCTATTGAGGTGTATACGGAACTGTACATTGGTCTTTTATCCCACGCTCAACCAAAAATGAACTAAAATAAGAAGACATATATCCCCCCCCCCCCGATCAGAATGGAGGGTGCCCATTTTACATGCTGACATATTTTTGGCCAAAACCAGAAACTGTTTGAAGCACATAAACACTTCGGACTTTGCTTTGAGTGGATATACCCATGCATGCCTTGAAAAATCATCAATGAAAGTCATGAAGTAAAGATAATTTCCAAAAGAGGGTGTCTGCATAGAAAGCGTGCATGCCAAAGCTTTTCATCTAACATAGACTGAGAATCATGTACTACAAATGTCAAATCATTCACCAATTTTTCGTAGTCTGAGCTTATACAACCCACGACAAAAAATGCCAAGCAATAATAACATCACCATTTGACAAATCATGAAATGTACATCTGTCATCAACAAATTTCACAACCAAGTGAATCTTGGCTAATGCGAAAACTAATAATAGATTTTTCTTGATCCCTGGCACAAATAAAGCATCTGACAAAGTGAAAGAACAACCATTAGCAGTAGTCAGAATGATCTTATTGACTCCCACGACAGGAGAAGCAGAGTTGTTTGTGCATGTGACAATATTCCTTGTAGGGGCAAGCTCGAGTGAAGAGGAGAAACTGGGCTGCAAGGTAATATGTTTGGTCACCCCACTATCAAAGTACCAAACATCTAAGTCTACTATAGATATGCACTGCTCATGAGAAGATGGGTCAAAACTGCAAACAATAGTAAACGCCCATTCTTCATCTTGCATAAGGTTAGTAGACTCTATTTTCGAAGTAGAGGCGTCTCCAACAACCATTCGAGCCTTTGTTTTCTTTGCCTCTTTTGCAGCCATTTTAGGAGAGTCCTTTATGATATGATCATTTCCTTTATAGTACTTGCAAAAAAATTTCTGCTATTTTGATTTCTTCTCATCTTTGTGTTCCTTCTTTGAATGTGCTGAATTAGCAGATTTCTGCTTACTAATTGAAAAGCTCCATTTTCCTTTACACTTCCTAGCCAGGTAAGCTTGATCTGCAATATGCATAATGGACCTTTTCGGCCTTGAGTGCTCTTCTTGCAATAGAACAGAGATTAACTCCTCAGATGACAAGGCATTTGGATTGTCTTTCATCATCAAACGAGAGTAGAAGCAAAAATCTGATATATATCAGGAAGACCATTCAGAACGTTCTACACAAGTGAGCTATTCGATATAACTTCATCAGCACAAATCAATTGTTCCTTCAAGTCTTTGGTCTTTGTTAGAAAACTGTCCATAGAATCACCTTCATTCATGTGCTCACTCTCCAAGTGCTTTTGGAGCTAAGCAACACGAGCCTCATTCCTAGCTTGGTACAATGTGCTAAGTGTATCCCAAGCATCATTAGCTATTTTGCAAGAGCGAATGTGAGGAATAATGGCACATTTAACAGACAAAGCTATCAATGCATGTGCCTGGGCATCTCTCCCATCCCACCGAGTTTTCTCTGTAGTAGGTGCAGCAAAATCTATAGCACGAACAGGAATATGCAAAATATCATCATCTTTGACACCTTTTGCATCAGCTTCAATACCTGCAGTTGTAACAATTGCAGGTGTGATAGGATGTTTTTCAACCCCCTGCACAATTTTCCAATAATCCTTTGGCAACCAATACATGTTGCATCATATAAGCCCATAAAAGATAGTTGGTACCATCCAACTTATCCTCAATAGCCAATATACTGAATACACCACTACTTTCAACCATGGCCCATGAATAAAATACCTTGATGCAAAAAATCGATTGCATCTCAAAAAGTTGAACAGAACTGCCCAAATGAATTCTGCTAAACATATTGCAGACTTTGAGACGCTTATACTGACAAACCAAAATTGGTATATACCTTTGGCACAAAAAGATGAAAAAGCCTACACAAGTGCTGTGATAGTGCATTCGAAGGCTGAAATGAGCTCAGATCACAATTTTGGCACCACACAGCGAAGATGTTTTGATTTCTAAAGCACCCTTAGTATACATACCAAATTTAAGGCAACTTTGAGACTGTGACCGGAGGGGTTTTGACGACACCCTAGATAAAGAGGTGACCTGCTCTGATACCAATTGTTCGAGTTAGATGTTTTCGAAAGCACGTGAACATCACAAGGAAGAAGAAGAAGCTTGGAGCTCAACACACAATACTTTATGTATTACTAGAGAATGTACAAAGATAAGTAGCTCGTTAGGGCAATAGGTGTATATACAAGCTAGGGAAAAAACTGCCTAAAGAGGGAAAAAAGTGCCCCAACAGCCCTAGTGTGTTCACACATCACTACCTAAATATATCAACAGTTATTTGATAACACTTTTGTAAAGGTGATTGACCCTAAAATCAAAGACATCATCGCACAAGGCATAGAAGAAAAAGAGATATAAAAACTCTCATGCTTTCTATCTAAGGAGTCACTTTCCAGCCTTTGGCATTAAAGGTTTGACCACAGCTCATATTTATCAAGGATTTGTACATCACAAATAGTTAAAGGATTGCCCAAGATCTAGCGAGTGAATGATATCTCTCATGCTTGCACCCAAGGAGGCTTCCACACAAGCCAAGAACCCTTTAGACCTAGTCCACATGGATCTCTGCAGACCTATGAATACCTCTTCCTTTAGTGGATCAATCTACTTCTTTCTTCTAGTAAATGAACACTCAAGATACTATGTTTTGAATTCAAAGGCAGACACGTTCTCTAATTTTCAAGAATGGATCACCCAAGTTTAGAATGAAGCATCCAAGGCGGTCAAAACTATCGATCATATGGCGGTGGTGAATTTATCAATAACAACTTTGATAATTTCTTAAAGCAAACATGGATTAAAAGAAAAGTCACTCAACCTCACACTCCATATTAGAATGGAGTAGTTGCTAGAAGGATTTGAAGTGTAATGGAAATGTCACAAACCATGCTTCACAACAAAGAATTACCCTTCAAGTTTTGGGTAGAAGAAGCACACACTACCGTGCACATACTCTATCGAGGCTTCACTAGTGCATTGAACAACAAGACACCCTTTGAAGCCTACTATGGAAGAAATCCCAATCTCAATTAATTTAGAATATTTGGAAGTGAAGCATTTGTCCATGTGCCAAAAGAAGATCGAAGTAAACTACAGTCCAAGTCTAAAAAGCATATATTTATTGGCTATAGTGAACAACCAAAAGCATATAGATTTTACGATCTTGAGAATTACTCCATGATAATTTCAAAAGATGTAATATTTAATGAGGCTTCAACATACTCAATTAAAGATCTAAGTACAAGTCTTAGTCCACCTATCTACACTTCATAGGGAGATAGAGTCTTTTTAAGACACAACTCAAAGGCACGTACTTCGAACCAACCAAGAAGATCACAAAGGCTCATTGAAAAGCAATAATGAGAACAAAGTCATTATGTGAATTATGCATTGATGCATCAGATCTAGCAGATTCTAGAGCCTTCCAACTATAAAGAAGCTCAATGACAATTTGAGTGGGAAGAAGCTATGCAAGTCGAAATGGATGCAATCAAGAAGAAAAACACTTGGACACTTGTTCCGAAGCCCACAAATCATCGTCATAGGAGTTACGTGGCTCTATAAAGTTAAGTAAAAATCAGATGGCTCATTAGAAAAGAACAAAGCAAGACCTTTAACTAAGGGATATAAGAAAAAACATGGCATTGACTCTCAAGAAACCATTGCCCCTATTGCAAGGTTTACCACTATAAGGACAAAGTGCACATTTCAAGTAGCCCGTCTACCAATTGGACATCAAAAGTGCTTTCCTCAATGGAGACCTTCAAGAAGAAGTATATGTTGATCAACCTGAAGGTTTCAAGATCAAAGGAAAATAAGGTCATCTACAAGCTTCACAAAGGAATTTATGGACTTAAGCAAGTTCCCAGGGCCTGGTGTGAAAAGATTCACAAGTTCTACAAAGAAAAATCATTTCAAAGAAGCAAAACCAATGTTAAACTTTACATCTATGAGAAAGATTCCTTACTTTCCATCATCGTCATCTATGTAGATGACATGATCTTGACATGTTCAGATGAAGAACACATCCAATTCATCATAACCCAGCTTCACCTTGAGTACTTTATGATAGATCTTGGTCTACTTCACTACTTCTTAGGTATGGAGGTCTAGAAAACAAAAGAACACATATTCCTATCACAATAGAAGTAATTGCTCTAATCTTCTTTCTAGATATAACATGGACCACTATTGTTGAGTTTCTTCACTTGATCCAAACATCAAGCTCCTACTAGAGGATTCATCATCACTTGTGGATGTGCATACCTATTGATAGCTTGTTTGCTCCTTACTTTATCTAGTCAACACTAGACCAAATATTGCCTATGCAATTGGTATACTCAATCAGTTTGCACATCAGTCTCGTCGCAAACATTGGGATGTTGCTTAGAGACTACTTCAATACCTTTCCCTCACCCAAGATCATGGTCTTTGGTATAGAGGGGCATCAAACTCGTTGGATATTCTGATTCGGATTGGGCTTCTGATCTTGATTCTAAATGATCTACCTCTAGGCACATATTCTAGCTTGGCTTAGGACCCATCTCTTGGGAAGTAAGAAGCGGCCTACAATTGCTCTGTCATCCATCAAGGCTAAGTATCAAGCATCCTTCCTCATAGCATGAGGCCATCAGGCTTTGATGATTATTATCTAACATTGGCATTTTGGAGGTTACTCAAACATGCATCCACATAGAGAGCCAGACAACCTTAGCTATCACCAAAAATCTAGTGTTCCATGCTTGGCAAAAGCACATTGACATCTAGTACCACTTCATCCATGAGAAGCTCCTATCTCAAGAGGTTACTCTAGAGCACTATACATCTTAGGAGAACCCGGTGGACATGTTCACAAAGGCTCTACCTCTAGTTCCACTCTAGTGCTTGGTGGACCTCTATAACCTTCAACCATCCCCAAATGAAGCTACAGAGGGCATGATCATGACATGATTGCTCCTACATCGTCTACATTTGTATCCGCGTGACTATATCTCCATTTCATATATAGGAGGCACTTCATTTCCAGTTTACTTCCATTTTATATTCTATCTCTTTTGTATTTGGGTACCTTTCCATTTGCTTCTACCATTGTATTCATTCTTCTTTAAGCGGAATTATCCCACATGAGATGTTCGTTTTGAGAGCCCCTCCCAAATCTATATAAGAAGGCCCTCTCCCCCCCTTTGTACGTGGTTAGAAGCTTGAGGATCCTACTCCATGCTATTGGCAAGCTCCTTTCTAATCCATGTGAGTTTACCCATTTGTTGGCCGACTCACTTTGATTCTTTCTCACACTTTCTTTTGTGAGTACACTCTTCTTTCTACAGGTGCTCTCTACAGGTTGTAAGTGTGCAAGACTAATGATGAGGGTGATCAAGTAGTAGCCAGTATCAAGGTTACAAGGACACTTATAGTTGATGGGTTAGAGGCATGGGGACTGGATTGGGGTGGGAATTGCACGGTTGTTTCAAAAGTAGTTTGAATGTCTTGGGCAAGCATGGATCTCATGAGGATTGGGGCATTGGTGGACACAACAAAAGGAGGTTTTATGGATGGGAGGGATTAGTGGGGATGTATCTAGGAATAGTAGATTGGCAAGAGAGGCTAGGTGGCACTAGAACTTAACTATGTTGGCTTGCTCGAGGTAGAAGATGAACACATCATGGATTAAATCTTGGAAGTGGTCGTTGTGACAAAAAATTGAGGGCTTCTATAGTACCCACAGCATTGATCAACATGTTGAAAGCATCAACAAAAGATGTGTCAAATTCACTATTCTTGGCTTCTCTTTGCAATAGATCATGAAATTGCTCTTCCATGAGTTTTATTCAAGCTCAAACGTCTTGCATCATTATGTAAAGGCTTTGTAGTGCTATAGTCAAAGCTAATCCATCAACAGTCTATACCTCTGCTTCTTCTTCTTGATTATGTTCTTCTAGTTCGTCTTATATAGCTTGAATCTATTCCTAATCTTGTTTAATTATGTTATCTTCCTCTTCATCTTCAGCTACTATACGCTCATCATCCTCTTGGTCGGTGGTAGCATGGCCCTTGTCATGATCGGTTGGGAACTTGGGTAGCTTAGTCCCTCATATTCCTACGAGAGAAACGTGGCCTCAAAGAGCTAAAAAACATTATTAAGGGGATCCTACATCTTGAAATCTGAAGTGGTGTTGAAGTCATCGGTTCCCATATTAGAAAGTGGGAATACAAATTCTCTTGCATCATTGGTGTCTTTGGGTGCTTAGATTGCCTGCTCTATGGTCATTGGTTCCATTTATTATCATGTATTTGAGGTTATGCTTCTGGGTTGCATTATGATTGTATCCATTTGACCTTCAGGTGTTGGTGTGCATGAGAGGTGAATGCAAATCGAGGGGATAACTAGATATGGTCCTGGAGGTGGTGGTTGCTGAGATAGTTATAGAGATGGCGAGGTTGCCACTTGTAAACAAGGGATGGAACCCCTCATACACTTAGCTAAATCGGAGGTGGAGACACCGGTGCTCTTTCATCTAAGGAGTTGATTGCTAGTAAGAGCATGTGGAATTGGAATGTCATAGGCAAGGCACATATATGCAATCCTTTTAATGACACACCATCCATGAATCACTTTTTTTTTGGCCCACCTTTCATTGGTGAGGTAGAACTATTCCTATATCCAATGCGCTAGACTAATGGTCCATGATAGACTTTTTGCCAGATACAAAATAAAACATATACGCTTGCAAGGTTGAGTAAAATGGTCTTGGGCCAAGAATGCATACATATCCATAGTGGTGTGGATAGCTCCAATGTAATTGCAAAAATTTCAGCCCATTTTAAAACATCTCTTTTCTTGATGGTCTCAAAAACTAAGGTATCTTTCTCTAAGGGAATATTCCTTCCATTGAACTTTGGGGCCGCTCTCATAAGCTTATGTCTGAGATTGAACTTCTCAAAAGGTGGCTCAGTGAACAAAGAGGGTAACACAAATGTGTTGGGAAGCTCCTTCCTATAGGCTCCTTGAAGAGAAGTCACTTGATAAAAACATTGGTAGAAATGTAGCTCTAGTAATGGTGCTTCAAAGTATTCCTTAATTGGTATCTTCCCCATACATTACTGCTAAAACTTAGATTTGCCTCAAAGATATACTCTCCATTAGTGAGAGGTCCTACCAATCTATGAAACTAGTGAGATTTGGTGTGAATTCAATCAGTCCTTCCATGAGGTGGGCCTTCAATGGGCATAAGACCTTGAAATCCCTAGAACTCATAAGGTGGCAACAAGGGATAGTCTTAAGTTGTGAGGTTGCGATAGTATACTGTGTGTAGATTGGGGCCCTATGCGAATGATTCTCTTGCTTGCATTATGCTGTTGTGTGTTTTTTCCAAGGATCTACTACCAAAAAGAGAACACATTAGCATGGAAACAAACCTCGATCTAAGTATGGCAAAACCATAATCCCTTTCCAATACTCATATATGTCCCATGTAGCATGTTCATCTCGAGTGATATTAATGGTATGTTTGTGCCTAATGCAAGTCACAAGACTTCCTATATGCATACTTTGAATTGTGCATGATTTTATATGCATGGCTTGTGTCATCATATTTTGTTACAATTGTTTGATGGGTGATTATTACAAAGTTTTGTTGGTTAGGATCCCTCCCATCATGGATCTTAGTGGCATTTCATCTCTACACACTAGATCAGTGAGTCAGTTGACATATGCCACTAAGCTTCCTGCTCAAGACTTCCTCCTCTTGCCAATGTCAACTCTAGTGGGAAGGTTTTTTTCTGCAAAAAATCTATTAAGCAGCTTCTCCAATCTCGAATTAAAGACATGTGATACAAAGTATCATGCTCTAGTTGAGGTTTCTTTATACAAGTTGGCCAATCCTTGCACATCCTATAGACATCTTCCATAGTTGGCCAATACACACCTAATTTCTATAGAGTCTATAAGGTTCATTGTTTCAAATGGTATTTCTCTATTGCACCTACATGTGCTAGTTGGAACCATTTAGCATGCTCCTATTCTTCCACACAACAAGCTAGACTCCCTTGATCACTCTCTTTGTAAATACTACCTATCATTATTTTATATCTTTATGATTTGAATACTTCCTGCTCCCTTGTCTTAAATACTAGATTCTTAGGTCCAAACATGAGAATAGGTACAAGTTGTTAAACCAGTCTCAAAATACTTGTAGATTGAATAGATGAGCATGTCAAAGTTCATTCAACACTCCTTGCAGGGATGATGGTGTGAACCATGGTGATGGGATGAAGTCATTCCGATGGTCTTGCGAATCATGATATCTTGAACCATCATGATGGTGAGGGAGAATCACGATGGTGATGGAAAATTGTGATGGGGTGAACGTGTCATGATGATGTCACCCAATGAAAATGGTGATGCCAATCTTGATGGACTCAAGGCACCATGATGGTGTTAGCCAATCACGATGATGGTGTCAACTAGTCTTGATGGTGTCAGCTAGTAATGATGCTCTGACCCAATCACAATGATCCAAGGATTGATGATTTTCACAAATCAGTTTATGGCTCCTAAGATGGGTTGTGATGCTCTTACACCTATTGTAGACATACACTAAAAATGTCCCACTTGGTGGCATGTTATGATAGGTTGAACCCTCGAGCAAAGAGATGCTAAAACATAAAAGCTTTCTTACCTCGATAAGTTGTTCAACTTGATCATAAAATGAAATCCTAACACGACCACTCAAGCACAAAAAAAATCAACACTTATGCTCTCTCTCTCTCTCACTCTCTCACTCTCACATGCAAATGAGCGAAATTAGGTGAATGTGGGTGGATATGGAAAAAAAATAATTTTTTTCTTTGGTGATGATAATGATGCATGGCTATGAGAGATAGAGGTATAAGAGGTGAAAAGAGGCAATAAAAACACAAAAAAAAAACAAAATCTTGAAATAAACTCTAACTACTTATCTTTTAATGTCTTTCTCCTTACACTCTTACCATCACACGTTGCTCCTTGAGCACGTTCCCTAGCACGTACACCAAATTTGAAGCTTCTCTAGACAAGGGTGAGTATCACGTCATGGAGCTCCACCTCCATAATTGTCAATCCATGGAGATCAAAGGTGATGGGGGATGATTCTAGCACCCCAATGCAAAAATGGAAGATGGCTTCCCTCCACTAGGTCCTGAAGCAGTGATATATGCTGCACTTTTCTCTAAACCTCTATAGAGACTGAAAATGACATTTTGCAAACCTAGAAAAGACTATAAGAGCTACCGAACAAGCTTTAAATCATCCCAAATGGATATTCAAGCTCGGAGAACCACCCTCTGCAAAATAGGCTACCCGTTTGCAACACTCTCTACCAATGTGTAGATACATACCTTCACAAAGTTGGCAATTTCTCACAACTCCCTCAGTAAAACAACTTGAAACTTTGGCAAAGTTCATGGCACTATATGAGAGACCAAATGAACCTTGAAATCAATGAGAATGAGTACAATAAGAGATCCAAACATGCTCTGCAATCTGGTAAAATCTGATTTGGAAAAGCTTAACCACTCCTTTAGATAGAGAGGAACAAAATCATGAGAAAAGGAGGTAAGAAATCAAGGGGACTGCTTGCTGGAGTTTATGACTTCACTAAACTAAGTGGAAAACTCGTGGAATGCATAAAACTCAAGAAACAAAGGTGGGATGATGTTTATATAGAGTTTTTACTTTTCCTTCAATCTAGCTAACAACCCACACTGATAAAATCTTATGACATATTGAAGTGGGGCTTCATTTTGCAATCCCTCAAGGATTTTGGCTTTGGATCAAAGATCATTAAGATGATCTCCACTCTCTTGAGAAATAGATAAATATCCCCGATCATTCTCAATGTGTATTATGCTCATGAGGTCCCTTTAGAAAGGTCTTTGCTATTTCCATAAATGAGCTCAATTGTCTGGACAACAAACTCATTATAATTGGGAACTTGAAAGGGCTCTCTATTATCCATGTTAATGAAAAAATGTTTCTCAAGTTGTTTGCATAAAATATGAATGTTTTTACATTGAATGATCTAGAATCTCAACCCCTCTTGTGGTGATGCCTAGATTGTTTTGGCATGCTCATAGGCTCTAAAACTAAACACACGAAGATGGATTTCAAGGATATTGTGCAACGCTTACCTTACTTTTGGAAGGACCAAGATTATAAAGATCTTGAAAGTAGTCAAATTTTTTATCATTTGGGGATGCCATTGGGTTTTGGGATGTTGATGAGTCCAAAATCGGACTAGGCCCTTGATAAGCTAAAAAACAAGCTTCAATATTGACGGTAATCAATGCTTTAACTATCCCTTCCAATACCTACTTCTTGGCTTGTTAATGACCAAAGGAAAATGATTTTGCCATGGAAGAGAGCTTGAAGGAACTTCCCCCAAGGAATCAGACCCAAAAAAAGTCAAGTGGGAAATTTGAGGGAGCCCCCAAGATATGGTATGTCTTTCCATTCTTGATGGTGGGACTATAGCTAAGACGACTTTGGCAAAATGGACGATCAAAGTTTGGATGAATGATAATGCTTCTCGCTCTAAGCTAATTTTCAAGCATAACCATAAGCAAAAGAGTTGTCCTCTTATGAACATACTCCACTCTCGGACATGGACGATGCAAAGGCCAACAAAATATATGGGGTTCCTCGTAGTATTAAAGATGATATAAGAGAAGAGAGGACATCGAACACCTATTTTTCTCTTTTTCCAATATTTTAGTTATGAAATCTCTCTAACTAGATATTATGATGGACTAGAAGAAATATATCCTAGGAAATACTATCAAATGCCCAAAGACTATTTGGAATGTGATAAGAAGTGAAGCTCTCTAAAAACTTTGGAAGGAAAGTTGTACTACCATTTTCAGAGACACTCCCAAAGAAAATTCCATAACAAAATCCCTAGTTTTTGTAGGAAAAAATATCAAAACTATTAGAGGGACCCCCCTTCACCACAAGAGGATGTTTCTCCTTGAGAAGAACAAGCTTGAAAGCAAGCGGATCCCTCACGTAGGGCATGGCAGAATCATCCATCTTCCTATTTCCTCCCTTTAACTTCTTTTAAATTTAACTTGTTTAATTTAAAGCTTTTCTTGTCATAGGGAAGAAATTCATAAGTGTCATTGGCAAAGCGACTTTGGATAAGGCGATCTCTTGTGGTAGGCCCCTTTGGTATTTTCTTTGCATGTTTGAAGCTCTCTAATAGAGGCTTCTTTCTAGGTCTAGCTTTTCAATTTCCATGTCCAATGTGTATGTGAGAGAGAAGAAAGCGATATGCAGAACCCACACATGGTTATTTTAAAATATATGAGCAGTTGCATTTGCTCACAAGTAATGAAGTATAGAACATCAAGACTCTTTTTGCGGTCATGTAAAGTATAGAACTAGTTAGAGATGTTCGACATATTGTCCATGGTTCCTCTGCTTCTTATCACGTGAACATGAAAAGATATGAGAACTCTGAAAGGTGGCATATAACAACTCTACCTATGCGTCTCTTTTTATTTGTAATGAAGTTCAATCATTGAGATATACTCTTCCGGTTAAGCTTTAATTATTTGAAAGGCGCCCGTGAAAGTGGGCATGGCACCCATCGAGTCCACAAATCCCACAAAGCAGGGGTTGAATTCATAGTTATGCGAAGATATAGAGTTCAAACATCTAGTAAGGTAGATGTGGGGATGGAAAACCCTAAGGGTAGATAGGATAATTGGTTTGAACTTGCCCAAAAGCACAACTAGTTTTTGAACAACTCAGAGGCGAGCAACGGTGTGAACAACCTGAAGGCATGTTTGTGCTTTGCAACTAGGAGGGGTTGAACCCTAGCGCGGTAGGGGACCAACCACTCATACAACCACTCGTGGACTACTCTACATTTCTTTTGAATTTACATGGAAATACCTTTACATGTAAATTTTGAGAGAGATGTAGCATTCATCCTTCTCAAAGGATGGCGCACTTCAAGCTATTGAGGAATTCCAGATGTTCAAAGTGATGTATACGGTCCTATGCAAGCACCTTCCTTTTGGAAATACCTTTACTTCATGAAATTTATTGATGAATTCTCGAGGCATGCATGAGTGTATCCATTGAAAGCAAAGCCCGAAGTGCATATGTGCTTCAAATAGTTTCTATTTATGGCTGAAAATTTGTTAGGACGAAAATTGGGCACTCTCCATTCTAAGTGGGGGGATACATGTCTTCAATTTTCAACGCAATTCTAGCTGAGTGTGGGATAAAAAAGTCTATGTAGAGTCTCATATATACCTCAAAAATATGGAGTTCCTCAAAGAAAGACTAGGTCACTCATAGATATGGTCATGTGTATGGTCAAAAGGCATGCTTTACCACATAGATTCTAGCTTGAGGCTACTATATGTGCACCATATGTACTTAATAGGTGTCCCACTAGGGCCCTGCAATGAATCACTCAAAATGATGTACGGCATGGTCCAAGCCATATGTTGCTCATTTGCACATCTTTGCTTGTTTGGGCATGAACAAAAATGGAGGAAATCAGATGATAAAACAGTGAAATGAGTTTTTTGTTGGGTACAGTTCTAAAAGAAAAGGTTGTCATCTATATCATGTCATCAAAGTCGTTCGCACATCTTTATTTCTAAATCTTCTATAGGGTCTGCCCTGATGGAATTCCATAGGGCAAAACAGCAACCACTTGCTTCATTGAGAATGCTTGTTTCCACTTGATTTCTCTTTGTAGGTTCAAAATCTAGGCAAGATATTTCGAGATGGAGTGATTTTTAGGTCATGAAAAGAATAGGTGGCCAATGTCTTCTTTACCACCAAGCTAATGCTTACACCACTATGGGGATCCACATATTTTGTTAGCTTTGGCCTTGGGCCAGATTCACCTATTAAAAATTCACCACATCATAATTGACTTTGTCTTCTCAAAAGGAGAATGCCACGAATCCATCAACTTAAATTTTCATCTCATAGTAGGCCAGTTCAGACACCATCTCTTGTTAAGGGAGGTATGAAGGTAGAGATGCTTCTTAAAGTTTGTTGCCTTGTCTAATTTGTTACGATTGATCCATCTTAACCCCTCAATCCTTGGGGGATCTTGCCGAGCATTAGGAGTTTATCTTAAACTTCAATGCATAACTATGCAAATAATGGTTATCGACCTCATGCGTATCTTAGTTCTGAGATGCAATGAATATTAAACGAATAAAATCATCACGCGGAAACATGAAAGGTGGTGACGTGTCGTTTACCTAAACCCTAGAATTGAAAAGGAAGAGAAAAAAGGCAATCACATGTCATGGAGCAATCGTTAATAGGAAACTGAAAAAACAGTTGAGTAAAGGAGCATGAACGGTCTGCCTTTTGAAGACCAACCCATGTACAATCATCATTCACGTGTAATATGAAAGTACTTTGAAAGCAAACATTTCACATTTTTTATTCTCTTTTTCTTCTAATTTCGCTAAATAAATATCTTCTTCATGTCATGAAAGCAAGTTCACACGTCAAGTCTATGAAAGAAAGAAAGTATAATATAAAATATGCGAATTGTCTACAACAATGGAAATATTTTACAATGAACACCAAACTCCTCCAAGACCAAGCTCCTCCAAGGCAACGATTCTCTTCAGATACAAGGTACTAAATAGCACATTGATAATTGTTGGTGCATTTTACCCAAGCCTACATGCTTGATATGCTTGATATTATGATCATTTGTAAGTCACATGTGTAGTCATGTGAACACCTCTTGTAAAAGAGTTCATTTTTATCTCTTGTAATTGAAAAAAGAAAAAGGAAAAAGATGGCTTACCTCATCCATGATGTAAAAGCAAATTCGTGGCTCTAACTACCTTAAACCATGAATTTTTGAGTTGAGCGAATATCTCCTAACTTTGGGGATCACTTTTAGGTGGAGCCATTCGAATTCGAATTCAAAACTCCCTCCAAGAATAGCTATAAAAAGAGCAAGAAGGAAGAGGCGATTAGCAAGCCTTGTATGTGACCACTTCATGTCATTTTGTAGAGATTGAAGAGCTTACTCCATAGCTCTATCATTCTACTCCCATTGTGCAAAGATTCATTGCCAATGTGGTTGTAATCATATGTGAATCTATACATTTGTCATTATCTACTTTTCTGTTTTGTTCTCTTCTATACTCACTCAGAACAGTGACTTCAGAAGGTCATATCTCGAGTTCTACTCAATGTTTTTCAGTGTTCTAATGTGCTTTGGATAGCTCTTACTCTCTACATTTTTGCACATGAATTTTCATGGTCATTGGATTTAGAGTTTTGGAGATATCTGCACTTTAGTGCTCACTGTTCTATCTCTGCAGAGCCCCGAGAATGGTGGGCATGTTCCAGAAATTGATGAATGTTGTTCTCGGTGCACAGTCCATCATTTGAAGTGTTTTAACTTGGATATGGAAGCTTGCTAAGTCTATTTGCTATGCCCAAAAGGAATTTATCTAACTCTGACGAGGTTGAGAGCACTGTTCAATTTTTCCAACAGGTGTATGTCCAAAAATAGCAAGTTTTTGGGAGCTAGTCATTTCGCAACTAGTGTGACTTGACTTAAACTTTTGGGATACATGTTCCAAAGGGTCTTCTAATCAATTCTAAAGTCTCAGTTGGCTGGTGTGAAGATTGTTGTAGTAGCACCTACTCATCTTTGGATTGCATCCACCATCTCTCTTCACAATGGTATCAGAGCATAGTCAAGCAACATGGGAGATGGATTTCCATCAACAATTGAAAAACTGGATCGAAACAACTACCCGGCATGGTCTCTAAGGATGGAGGCTTACCTTCAAGGGAGGAATTCATATGGATTCATATCCGGAGATGAAGCAATGCCAACCATGAGGAACAAAGGGCAACCATCACATGAAGAAGTGGAAGGACTTTCAAATTGGTGTTCGAAGGATGAACTTGCAAGGTCCTATATTCTAAACTCAATCTCTAATTTTCTTTTACCTCATGTCAAGGGATGCAAGACATCAAGAGAGACCTAGAATGAACTTGTTTCTTTCTTCTCTTCCAACACTCGAGCAAGGAAGAACCAATTGTGGATGGAGTTCAAAACAATGAAGAAAAGCCTGAAGCAAAATGTGACTGATTATGTCACAAAGATGAAGGAGATTTCCGACCAACTTGGAAGCATTGGAGAGGTAATAGAAGAGGAGAAAATCATTAGACAAATCATAAATGGAATCAAAGTAGACAAAAAGTGGTAGTCATTCACAACAACCATGGATTTATACATGGATATGCATGTACCCGACCTCAACACACTCATGGGCCAACTCTTCACTCATGAAGCAAAGATTAGCAAAGTTGGTGAGTCCTCAAGAGGTAATCAAACTTCTGCCTTATATTTTGATAAAGCTAAGGTCAGGGACAAGTCAAAGAATAAGAAGAATGAAGATGAAGGTAGCTCTTTCCAAGCAAAGTTTGCAGGTAGAGGAAGAGCTAGAGGAAGAGGCAGAGGTGGAAATCAAGGTAGGGGGAGATTCCAATCATCTCAACCTTGCAATATATGTGGCTTATCTAATCATACTACTCAAGAATGTTTCAACAACCCGAGGAACTCAAGAGGAAGAGGATTCAATAGAGGTGGCTATGGATCAAATAGAGGCAGATACAATGGATGTTACAACAACAACTACTACAACAACAATTACAACAACAACAACAACTATCAAAGTGGCAATAGAGGAAGGAGAGACTACAATAACTATGCAGAGGACCAAAGTCAAGAAGATTCATTATTGATTATGAATCTATCAGTGAAGAAGGGTAAGGATGATGATCACATATTTTACATTGATTCGGGATGCTCAAACCATGTAGCAAGAAATGTGGCTTTACTTTCTGATTTGAAAAATCCTCATAACAAGCATGAAGTGCAAATAGGAGATGACACCAAGCACTCAGTGGAGAAGATAGGTAATGTGAAGACATCAGATGGGAATATGAACCTCTTAAGCAAAGTATTGTATGTCCCTACAATTACCAAAAATTTAATAAGTTTTGGACAGATTGTTGAAAAAGGATTGCAGGTTAGACTTCTTGTAAAAGAGTTCATTTTTATCTCTTGTAATTGAAAAAAGCAAAAGGAAAAAGATGTCTTACCTCATCCATGATGTAAAAGCAAATTCGTGGCTCTAACTACCTAAAACCATGAATTTTTGAGCTGAGGGAATATCTCCTAACTTTAGGGATCACTTTTAGGTGGAGCCATTCGAATTCCAATTCAAAACTCCCTCCAAGAATAGCTATAAAAAGATCAAGAAGGAAGAGGTGATTAGCAAGCCTTGTACGTGACCACTTCATGTCATTTTGTAGAGATTGAAGAGCTTACTCCATAGCTCTATCATTCTACTCCCATTGTGCAAAGATTCATTGCCAATGTGGTTGTAACGACTGTTGCAAAATGGATGATCAAAGTTTGGATGAATGATAATGATTCTCGGCGCTCGCTCTAAGCTGATTTTCAAGCATAACCATAAGCTCTCACTCTCAAGTACACGTAGGTGGATAAATCATGATCATAGGATGCTTTGCTTTTCCTCTGTCCAGGTTATACCAAAAGAGAGTCAACTTGGTGTCTCTCTATGGGAAGCTTTAAACATGTCGAAGTCGAATTGCACTATTAACAATGACTAGAATTCGGTTGTTTGGATTCAACGAAGTGTCTCTATTTGGTACCCCATCCTTGGGATTATGGAGGTCGAGGACATTGATATGAAGAAAGCCAAGAAGCCTTGGTCTAAGGGATTTTGCTATTGGATGCACATTTGGAACTTGGATATGGGAGAACAGAAACGGTTTGAGCACCTTGATCCCAACCAGAGGCTAAACTCCAATGATTGGTGTCTGTGTAGATGCAAAGATAATGCTTGGGATAGTTCAAAGATTCATTTTCTCATCGTTCAAGGAGCTTCTCATACAAAAGGCATGAAAAAGAGCAATGGCGATAAGATCGAGGATGCTCCAAGGCTAAACAAGGATCTCAACAAGAAGAGGTGCACTAGTTGGCCATGGATAAGATGAGATTTCAAATTTAGAGCAATTTGGCATCATTTAGTCAAAGCAAAAAAGTTGTCCTCTTATGGAAGATACTCCACTCTCGGACATGGACGATGCATAGGCCAACAGAATATATGGGGTTCCTCGTAGTGTTAAAGATGATATAAGAGAAGAGAGGACATCGAACACCTATTTCTCTCTTTTCCCAAGATTTTAGTTATGAAATCTCTCTAACTAGATATTATGATGAACTAGAAGCAAGATATCCTAGGAAAGACTATCAAATGCCCAAAGACTATTTGGAATGTGGTAAGAAGTGAAGCTCTCTAAAAACTTTGGAACGAAAGATGTACTACCATTTTTCAGAGAGACTCCCAAAGAAAATTCCATAAAACAGTCCCTAGTTTTTGTAGGAAAAAATATCAAAACTATCAGAGGGACCCCCTTTCACCACAAGAGGATGTTTCTCCTTGAGAAGAACAAGCTTGAAAGCAAGCGGATCCCTCACGGAGGGCATGCCAAAATCATCCATCTTCGTATTTCCTCCCTTTAGCTTCTTTTAAATTTAACTTGTTTAATTTAAAGCTTTTCTTGTCATAGGGAAGAAATTCATAAGTGTCATTGGCAAAGCGACTTTGGATAAGGCGATCTCTTGTGGTAGGCCCCTTTGGTATTTTCTCTGCATGTTTGAAGCTCTCTAATAGAGGTTTCTTTCTAGGTCTAGCTTTTCAATTTCCATGTCCAATGTGTATGTGAGAGAGAAGAAAGCGATATGCAGAACCCACACATGGTTATTTTAAAATATATGAGCAGTTGCATTTGCTCACAAGTAATGAAGTATAGAAGATCAAGACTCTTTTTGCGGTCATGGTAAAAAATATAAACTCTAGACTCATGTCCAATGAGTCTAGAGTTTATCTTTTTTAACTTGGGTCAAGAACCCACACATGTTTATTTTAAAATATATGAGCAGTTGCATTTGCTCACAAGTAATGAAGTATAGAACATCAAGACTCTTTTTGCGGTCATGTAATGAAGTATAGAACTAGTTCGAGATGTTCGACATATTGTCTATGGTTCCTCTGCTTCTTACCACGTGAACATGAAAAGATATGAGAACTCTAAAAGGTGGCATATAACAACTCTACCTATGCCTCTCTTTTTATTTGTAAGGAAGTTCCATCATTGAGATATACTCTTCCGGTTAAGCTTCTGGGGATGGATGTGGGGATGGAAAACCCTAAGGATAGATAGGATAATTGGTTTGAACTTGCCCAAAAGCACAACTAGTTTTTGAACAACTCAAAGGCGAGCAACGGTGTGAACAACCTGAAGGCATGTTTGTCCTTTGCACGGGTTGAACCCTAGCGCGGTAGGGGACCAACCACTCATGCAACCGCTCGTGGACTACTCTACATTTCCTTTGAATTTACATGGAAATACCTTTACATGTAAATTTTGAGAAAAATGTAACATTCATCCTTTTCAAAAGATGGCGCACTTCAAGCTATTGAGGAATTCAGATGTTCAAAGTGATTCATCCTTCTCAAAAAGATGGCGCACTTCAAGCTATTGAGGAATTCCCGATGTTCAAGGTGATGTATACGGTCCTATGCAAGCACCTTCTTTTGGGAAATACCTTTACTTCATGAAATTTATTGATGAATTCTCTAGTCATGCATGAGTGTATCCATTGAAAGCAAAGCCCGAAGTGCATATGCGCTTCAAATAGTTTCTATTTATGGCTAAAAATTTGTTAGGATGAAAATTGGGCACTCTGCATTCTAAGTGGGGGAGATACATGTCTTCAATTTTCAACGCATTTCTAGCTGAGCGTGGGATAAAAATCCTCTATAGAGTCTCATATATACCTCAAAAAAATGGAGTTCTTCAAAGAAAGAGTAGGTCACTCATAGAGACGGCCATGTGTATGGTCAAAAGGCCTGCTTTACCACATAGATTCTAGCTTGAGGCTACTATATGTGCAGCATATGTACTTAATAGGTGTCCCACTAGGGCCCTACAATGAATCACTCCAAATGATGTTCAGCATGGTCAAAAGCCATATGTTGCTCATTTGCACATCTTTGCTTGTTTGGGCATGAACAAAAATGGAGGAAATCAGATGATAAAGCAATGAAATGGGTTTTGTGTTGGGTACAATTCTAAACGAAAAGGTTGTCATCTATATCATGTCATCGAAGTCATTCGCACATCTTTATTTCTAAATCTTCCATAGGGCCTCTCTTGATGGAATTCCACAAGGCAAAACAGCAACCACTTGCTTCGTCCAGAATGCTTGTTTCCACTTGATTTCTCTTTGTAAGCTCAAAATCTAGGCAAGATATTTCCAGATGGAGTGGTTCTTAGGTCATGAAAAGAATAGGTGGCCAATGTCTTCTTTACCACCAAGGTAATGCTTACACTCCTTGCTCTATGGTCAAGCAATATAATGGTTCGCGCCGATCTTGGAGAAGGATATGGTAGTACTTCATGACTATAAGGTTCGAGAACTTGCCGCCACATTTGGAGATGCAGATAGGAGTCGAGTATGTTCGAAAGCTACATCAAGGTAACCGTCTTGCCTCTACTTATGCATCGGAATTTAGACAGTTGATATGTGACCTCACTTGGCATGAAGACTATTTCATAAGCCAATTTAGAAAGGGTTTTAAAGATGATGAAAAGGAGCTTTTGCTCATATGCCAGAGGTTAAGACATTGAATGAATATGTCAACCTTGCTATTCAATGTGATAGCCATCTTTTTGAAAGGAAACAAGAAAAACAAGTAGAAGTAAGACCTCACTAATGGAAACCCTTCCAGCCCACTCCTAGAGATGAGTCCATGTCCAAACCTATGTAGATAGATGTAACTAGGTTCTAAGCTCTAACATCACAAGAGAAACAGAGAAGGAGGGATAACAAGTTATGTATGTATTGTGGAAACCCTAGCCATATTGCAATTAATTGTCTCAACAAGAGAACAAACTCTAGAGTCATAGCCACTCCTGTAGAGTAGGGAAACAAGGAAGTCCATTTGTAAGAGAGACCATACAGTCGGACCATGATATAAGAAAAGGTCTCATAATTCCAGCTACACCCATAGAAACATCTCTTGCACCTGTCAAGTTAATCATGGCCACGAAGACCCTTTCCCTTACAAGCCTAGTAGATTCAGGAGGCTCCTCATGTTTCATCGATGAAGGATTGGTTAAGAAACATGGAATTCCTATACTTCAGAAGAACAAACTAGTAGTAGCTGAAGTAGTAGATGGTCGACCCTAGCATCTGGTAATATAACCATGGAAACCACACCATTAAGAGTACACCTTGGTGACCATGAATCCCACATATGGTTCAATGTAATATCGAGCCTAGTACATCTAGAATCATTGGAATGCCCTGATTAAAGAAGCATAATCTAGACATTATTTGGGAAAAGAATAAAACCACCTATTGAGATATCGAGAAGAACCCAATGTATGTTGGAGTGAAGACTTTCATACATGCGGTAAGGAAAGAACCGACATATATGATCTATGCCATACTAGCTCAAGAATCCAAGAAAGATGATCCAATGCAGCTACCCAATCAATGCGAAGGCTTTGAAGATGTTTTTGAAAAGAAGAATGTAGATATCCTCCCAAAGCATAGACCTTATGATTGTCCCATAGATCTTCAAGAGGGAGCACAACCACCCTTTGGAACAATCTACAGACTATCCCCCGAGGAACTTATAGAACTACGCAAGAACATTGATGCAAATCTAGCAAACGGGTACAAACACTCAAAGTCTCCAACAAGAGCTTCTATTTTATTTGTAAAGAAGAAGGATGGGACTCTTTGGATGTTTGTAGACTATCGTGGATTGAATAAAGTCACTATAAAGAATAGATACCCTCTACCACTCATATCAGAGCTCTAGGAACACCTTGGAAAAGCAAAGCTCTTCATGAAGATTGACCTTCGAGGAGCTTACAATCTTGTCAGGATCAGAGAAGGAGACAAATGGAAGATAGCATTCTGAACAAGGTATAGGCACTTTGAATATGTAGTTATGCCATTTTTTTCTCACAAATGCTCCAGCTATCATTCAACATATGATGAATGATATCTTTTGAGAGTATTTAGATGACTTTGTGGTAATATATCTTGAAGATATCTTGATATTCTCCAAAAATCTAGAGGTTCATGAATGTCATGTAAAGATGGTCCTAGAGAAACTAAGAGAAAAAGGATTATATGAAAAACTGGAGAAGTGCCCTTTCCATAAGATAGAAGTGGAAGTTTTAGGGTAGGTTGTATCAGATAAAGGAATTTTTACTGACCCTGAGAAGATTGAGACAATCCTTGATTGGCAACCACCTTCATGTGTTCAAGATGTACAATGTTTTCTGGGGTTTTCCAGTTTCTACAGGATATTCATCAAAGATTACTCCAAGATAGTAACACCTCTTATCAAGCTTATAGGGAAATCCAAATTCTCATGGACTGAAGAAGCAGAAAAGGCCTTTCAAGCCTTGAAATTAGCGTTCACTATTGCTCCACTTCTAGTTCATCCTGATTCGAGTAAGCCCTTCTTCCTAGAGACAGATGCATCAGATTTTGCCCTAGGGACCATTCTTTCCCAATATGGAGATGATGGACACCTACATCCAGTTGCATATCATTCAAGGAAATATTCCCCTCTAGAAATTAATTATGAAATTCATGATAAAGAAATTCTTTCCATACTGGACACATTTGATACTTGGTGTCACCACCTAGAAGGAGCAACTCATATAGTTACCGTGTATACAGATCATAAGAACCTAGAGTATTTTATGACCACCCACATCCTTAATAGAAGGCAATCTCGATAGAGTAACTTTATATCCAGGTTCGACTTTGTCATCACATACCATCTAGGACATCACCAGTGTCAGTCATATGCCTTGTCTAGAAGATCCTACCTTGCACCAAAGAAGAGTGCAGAGGCCTTTGATCAACATGAGAGCATATTACTCAAGCATGAGCATCTCTAGTTAGCAACTGTCTCTTCAAACCATCATGAAGATTCAACCTTGTATCATTTGATCCGTGAGACTCTACCAGGAGATGAATTGTTTTGTAATGCTAAGCAAAAAGTGCAAGAAGTAAAAGAGGCACAGAAAAGGAGCCCCAAAATTTTCAAATTACTGAGCATAAATTTTCTTCTTCAAAATCCTATGAAATTCCCTCAAAGCTATGTTAATGCACTATAGGAGACCTCTAGATGTGTAAGCCCATTTCATTGTAACATAACTCTTGTTAAATAGTAGAAAATTAGAGTTAGTCAATAAAAGTGCCAATCTCTTGTGTGAAAGGACTATTTTTAGGGCACATGTATATAAGTCACTTTGTGACTCTTGTAAGAGACGTTTTTCCATTGTGAAGAATTGAAAAAGATTTTCGAATTTGCTTCTTTCCTGCTGATTTCCTCCTTCTCTATGATCCTTTGTGTGTGTGTAATGCTTGGAATGTGTGTTTAGGACTATTAGCTATCCCTTCTCCTCGCTTTTGAACTATTGTCGTGTGTGTGTGTGAGCCATTATGAGTTGTGGAGCGAGTGTTGGTGCTTCCCACCATTCACTATTTTGCTCATAACTCAAAGAGCATTTGTCGGATTCAACTAAGGATAGTTTCAATAGTCTCATTGAGAGCTTCGAAATGAACCCGCTATTGGCCATATTCAGAGTTCACAGCTGAGAGAAAACCTCTAATTTGTGCTTACTACTATAAATTGTATCGTGTCATGCATTTTCAGAGGATTAGTGAGTTAGAGAGGTATTTAACTCTTTTCACATGCATTGTAGCTTAGCCACTTCACTTTCCATCATGTGCGCACATGTCTTCGTACACTTGGTTCTCAGGGTTCGATGGATTGATAATTAAACGTGTATAGATCCACCAATATATGCACTTGTGGGACGATTGAGGTCTACCCTCATCAACACAAGTCCCTAAGGCTTCATGGCTTAGGTACATACGTTTTTGGTGTCGTTGCTGGGGAGGAAACCTAACCAAGGTGCCTTTGTGATGGTTATAGCTCTGGAGTGAAGAAATTGTACTTGTAGAGGTGAATTCATTCAGTGGCAAGTAGTCAAGCACTTCAGCACTTGTTACTTCACACTCTTGAGGTGTGTGTAATGACTTTTTAGGTTTAGGGTTAGGAGTGAGGAAGAAAGGGAAGAGTTAGGGTTAGGCAAGAGAGAGAAGTAGAGTAAGGAAAGTAGAACATCTCAAGAAATCCCAAAAAGTTTATCCAAATTAGTTTAGTTAGGCATCAGGTAAAGCAAAACTATAAAAACCAAAAAATCAGTTTAGTTGAGTACTTGTGAGAACACGTATTATGAGCAAAGTAGCGATCGGTATGGACAGTTTGGTATCGTTCCTAGCAAGCAAGGAAAAGTTCTAGTGAGCCCAAACCTTAGGCAAAGCAGCCAAAAAGGTGAGTTGTACAAATTCGTGATTCCAAAAATACCATTAAAACACATGTGCACATGACTTAAGTGGTTTTCGGTATTGAGGGACAGAATAGAGGGTCTTTTAGAGATTTTTTGAGTGATCTAGGGGGTCAAGAGCGAAGAGGGAAGAGAAATAAACACCCTTGCACAAACATTTTTGAGTTTGGAGCTAATGTGGCTGAAGTATCACGGTTAATTAAGTTTTTGTATCGCGATACCAAAATTCCCTAGTATCGCGATATTCACCTATTATCGTATCGTCGCATACCCACTTGAGGTATCGCGATCCCATTCTGCTATTGTATCCTCAAGTGTTGGTATCACAATCTCGATTAGCTGGTGGTATCGTATCACGGTCCGCCTGGTATCATATCGTCCACCTAGCGGTATCATATCGCATGTGAGGTTGGTATCATATCACCTACTTAGCATCGTATCGTGCCTATTTAAGTATCATATCGTGCAAAACATGGTATCATATGAACCATAGCACTAGTATCATATCGTGAGAGTTCTAGTATCATATTCTAGGTACTTACAAGTATCATATAGCCTAACCCTGCCACCTTTGATATCGTATCATGCGCAATCCAGTATCGTATCGCGTGATTTTTGGTATCGTATCGTGTAGTGGTGAGGTAATGTATCATCCACTAACATGGTATCATATCATCAAATGCAGAGATATCGTATCATCAAATGTAGAGGTATCGTATCGTGTAAAATTTGGTATCATATTGTAAGGTCTTTGGTATCGTATCACCAAAGTTTTCTGGTATCGTATCGTCTGTGTGGTATCGCCAAGAGTGGTATCGTCCAGAACCACTTAACCTATTTTAGGGCGAAAATTGAAGAGTTTGAGGAACTAATTGAGGGGAAGTAGGAAGCCAACATAAGCCCAAAGGGGTGAATGAACTTAAGATCAGGGTGGGTGCTAAGTAGCCGGAGGAGTGTCATCTCATTGGTAGAAAGTGCCACCCAAGCAAGTCATCACTCTTATCTATTCGGATACCTCTAGTGATTCCGAGGAGGAGCTACCCATGGCCTCAGAAAGCATGCATGGGTTCTGCCCCTATGGAGAACTTTATGTCAAGTGTAGAGGGTGAATACCGCACCTCTCTACAATATGTATCTACCAATCCGCAAGGGATCCCTATTTACCTTGATGGTTTAAATAGGTATGTTGCAAGGATGGTAAACTCGATTCAATCAGCAATAGTGCCTAGACCCACAATCAAATATGAAGGAGAAGTGTACATGGATAAATTAGGCCACATCTACATGGTAGCTGAAACCCCGATCAGATCAATGAGAGAGGAGAATTGGAGGGACAAGGAAACTTGGGGAGACCTGACCTTGAAGAGTTAGTAACTACACCAAGAGGTAAGTTAGTCGTGACTCGAGTCTTGAGTGAGGATTTGATACCTCAAGATGACTACCTGTTAGATGTTTACTTAATCCACGCGTCAAACCTACTATTACAAACCGATTCACCCACAGGAGGACAGGTAGTAAGCCCAATGACTTTCTATGAGTTAAAGGATTCCGAAGATGAGTCTAGAGTCACATACCTAGACCAGAACCAATCACGATATTTACCGGTAGATGTTGTTTATAGATCTCAATTGAAGTATATGGGTTGCATGTATTCCCTCCTCGAGAGCAAGCAACTACCTCCCGCAATCCTTTTGGAATGCATCAAGAGCCAGAGAATACAATGTCAGGACAAATGAGCCAACGAAGTGTTCCCACTCGAACCCATGTGCAAATCACAATGCCAGAAGCGCAGTCACACAACCAAACCCACCCAGGAATAGGCAACATGAATCAACCATCCGTTAGGCCAAGGTCACAACTAGGAGTGCAACCTAGAATACCTCCATTTAGACTAGCAATTCATGTAATGCCCAGACCATGAGAACCTATAAGAAGGTTGAGACCAATTCAAGTGGCCAAATGCATGAGAAATCACTATGATGGAATGGGAGAACCATATGAGCACATAGCTGAGTTTAAACAAGTATTACGAGCTGAGCATGTGGATGAATTCTTTGTGTAGTATGAATCCTTTGGAATTACCCTCATAGGGATGGCTTTGAATTGGTTCCAACCATTGGATCCAAATCAATTTGGAAATATTGAGCAAGTTTTTCAAGAGTTCATTGGAGAGTTGACCAAGAGAGGGATTAAACACAACTCGTCATCCTTAATCCATAGCTTCAAACAGAACCCAAATGAAATTGTGAAAATAGCTACCCGAAGATTTAATCAGTATATCGATAGATGCCCAGCAACAGAAATACCCTCCTAGCAAAAAAAGATATCACTATTCTTGGACAGATTGACAAACGAGACATTGAGAACCCTAGTGTATGTGAAACAACTATAGAATCTGAGCGAGTGTCTGTAACAATGTATTCACCTAGAGGACAACCTAGCAGATGACCTCAAAAGTACACCAAGCCCTATTAAATCAAAAGGCACTAGAAGTATAGTGACCTCTAACTCCAATAATGTAGAGGAGCTAGCAGAACTAGTAGCCAAGAAGTTAGGAGTCTACGGGGAGAGGAATTACCAACACCCAATAATGAGGATCCCCATGTTATAACAATGCAGCCTATGTGGGGGAGATCACCCATCTCACATGTGCGCAAGAGGAGGAATACGCATGCCTAAAGCTTATCCATACAATAGGCAGCCACCTCAAGGATGCAACCTATACTGCCATATAGAGCAAAAATACATTGGTCACACTAGTGAAAACTTCCCATTCAACAGGTAGTCAAGACCCCTAAATCAACCTTAGTATAGGCCTTAAGGATATCCTCCTAGAGAACAAGGACGAGAGATTCCAAAGTACAACCCCTATCCAGGCACACAAGGAGCATCAAGACCATATGAACAAGGGCAATATGGACAACTGCAGCTAGAATTAGGATAAGAACCACCCCTTCCACAAAACATAGTGCCAGTTAAATACACTCAACCATAGGAAAACATGGAGAGAGCCATAGTTCTAGCTACACCATTAGCTAGCACAGAGACAACAAATCCAGGATATGAGCAAACCCAAGGAAAATACTACCCCTATGACACTATTCTAGTAGAGTATGAACAAAATTATGACCTATAGTGCTATGGTTATGAGGGATATGACAACACCTATGGGCCAGAGTTTGCAAGCCTAATGTACACCACACCCAAGGCACCAACTGTCATGGACAAGGTAACCATCGAAACCTTAGATTCCATGTCAATTTCTATATCTCATGATTGGCTTAGAGTTTGGAGAAACTAATGCTTCCATTGCATCTGGAACGTGCCAAAACTCCAAGATCGACAGCCTATTTACTGAATTCTGACACCCGGAGGTCCTGATTCAAGTCGATGACATCATGATGACATCATCAAGTCGCAATCGCCCTTGGGAACCGCCCTTGAAAACCTATATAAGGAGGGGTTGGCCACATTCATAATTAGTCTTGCCAATGCCAGTCTTGGGAGCTCAAGGGGTCGTGACCACCAAGTAAGTACTTTCAAGTTCTAGTTCAAGTTCTAGTTCTATCTCTTGCTCTAGTCTTGTCTAGTCTTTTATTTGAGATCCTTTCTAGTCCTTTCTTGTCCTGTTGTAAACTCGTAATATGAGATCCTTTCTAGTAATTTTTTGTATCTAGTTCATATCCCTGAAGGGAATTCTTGTAACCCAGATATCTTGTTCCATTCCTACGATCCGAGGTTGTGGGATCCCCTGTATCATCTCTAGTCTAGTTTTCCATACCTATTGGTCCCAAGTTGTGGGACATCTTGTATCGGCTACATCTTCTTGTATTATTTTCCCTACTTGGGTGTTCTTGTAATCATAAGTGTATTTCCGAAATCTTGTCTGTTGGAGTCAGAGAGCACAATCTAGTGCTCCCCTGAAATTTTGGCAAGACTATCTTCATGAAGACCATGCACCATGGATTCCCTATGCAAGGAGATTCAATCTACCATAAAGGACATGATCGAACATGTCCAAAAGATGAAAATATTGCTACAACAAGATGATCGATCAGTTTCACGTTATGCCTTGAATATCAAGATGTTATTTCGTGGAACTACATATCAAGAAGACTACATGGTTAATCAATTTCGAAGTGGCCTCAATCCTAAAGTCAAGTATCTCTTGCAATCCATGCCTCAAGCAAATACCTTGGAGGATGTTATCAGTCAAGCAATTCAGTGTGAGAATCATTTGTTAAAAGAAAGTCAAGTCCAAGAGTAAGAAGTCTTGAATAATGAAGACACCACTCCTCAAGAATCTGAACCAAGAATCTTTGAAGCCCAAGACGTCATTACAAATGATATGGAGTATGCATGTTATGAAGAAATCAAGAAGGTAAAGGATAAGGGGGAGTTCATGTTCAAGCAAGGAGGTGTGCTTACTCAACACTCTTCATCAAAGATCTTGGAAACACCACAACATTCCACTAGAAGCTCAAAGGATCTATCACATGAAGAACCCAAGGAAGCTCAAGAGAGAGCTAGTCCTTCACTGCTGATCAAGATCGAGGATCATGAAGAATTTGAGGTCGTGCATGTACTAGATTCAAGAATCTCTCGAGGAGGATTGGAACACTTTAGTCATTGGAAAGGGTATGGTTTCAATGATCGTACTTGTGAAATTATAGAAAATATTCAGAGAGCAAAATTCAAGGTTCGTGAATTCCATAAGAAGAACCCAATGAAATCCAAGTTAGAGATCATGGCCGCTCCTCGTGGAACTCGTGGCTTGAGGGGGAGGTGATGTTATGGACAAGGAAACCATCGAAACCTTAGATTTCATGTCAATTTCTATATCTCATGACTGGCTTAGAGTTTGGAGAAACTAATGCTTCCATTGCATTCGGAATGTGCCAAAACCCCAAGATCGACTGCCTATTTACTGAATTCTGACACCCGAAGGTCCTGATTCAAGTCGATGACATCATGATAACATCATCAAGATGCAACCGCCCTTGGGAACCGCCCTTGAAAACCTATATAAGGAGGGGTTGGCCACATTCATAATCAGTCTTGCTAATGCCAGTCTTGGGAGCTCAAGGGGTCGTGACCACCTAGTAAGTACTTTCAAGTTCCAGTTCAAGTTCTAGTTCTATCTCTTGCTCTAGTCTTGTCTAGTCTTTTATTGTGGACATCCTTTCTTGTCATGTTGTAAACTCGTAGTACGAGATCCTTTCTAGTAATTTTTTGTATCTAGTTCATATCCCTCAAGGGAATTCTTGTAGCCCAGATATCTTGTTCCATACCTACAATCCCGGGTTGTGGGATCCCCTGTATCATCTCTAGTCCAGTTTTCCATACCTATTGGTCCCGAGTTGTGGGACGTCTTGTATCAGCTACATCTTCTTGTATTATTTCCCTACTTGGGTGTTCTTGTAATCATAAGTGTATTTCCGAAATCTTGTCTGCTGTAGTCAGAGAGCACGATCTAGTGCTCCCCTGACACCAACACCCATGAGATCACCCATTAGACCCCTTGTGCTAAAAGGAGCATTATAGATGTGGAGGAGACCATTTCATAAGAGAATGCACTCTGCCATATAACCCACCACCTCCTAGGGCTTGGGAAGGGTACTGCAATGAATGTGGAAAGGAACACCTATTTAGAGATTGTCCAAAGAATCCTAATAAGACTCATAACACAACATAAATCAACGTGATCAAAGTAATTGAATCATCAGCCACTCATAAGGAGTACAAAGTACCACTAAGAGCTATCACATGACCCAAGCCAAAGTAGATTCTGAACAAGAAAAGAAGAAAAACTTAGAACCCAAAATACAGGTAGTGGAAGATTCTCAAGACCCACTTTAGAGTACCAAAACAAAGAAGACGCAAAGTTGGAAGGACAGAAGGGAAAAACTTAAAAGCAAACAAATGGATGAAAAACAAAAGTAGGGAGGAAAAGAAGAACGTGAAAAATGGTAAGAAAACTGAGAAACCAAAAATACAAGAGGATACACCACTTACATCTCATACATAGGGACTAAAAAAACTAGGATCAATCTTAGCAGACCCAAGACCAGATGACATGGACATGTGGGTGAAAGCTTACAAAGCTAGAATCATGACTGGACCAAGCATAGAGCAACATGAGAAACTTTACCCACAATGTTGGTGTAAATTGCAAGCCTACACATTTGGCTCAAAGTATGCATTGAAGGTTACACATAACATGAAGAAGCATAGGAACATATGCTAGTGGTTAATTACCACTTTACCTCATTGTAAAAGTCAAATTGACTTAGAAACTTTTGTAATCACCTACCAAAGTGAGTTGTGGAAAAGTAGTTCATTTGATTGAAGGAATATTTCCAAGCATTTAGGAGCTTGATCATAGGGAGCCAAAATTTTAATTTGAATTCAAATCTTTGCTCATTACATATAAAAAGTGGACATGAAAAGTCGCGTGTGAGAGAGATCATTCCCGAGCCTCATTCTACTGAGTTTGAGTGTGTGTGAGGTCTATACTATAGCCTACACCTCTTTACACCATTAGGCAATGTTGTTAATGCCAATGGGATTGTATACAAGTGTTCATTAATAGACTCTGAGTTCTCTGTTAGTCTCTGTCAACTTGTCAAGGGCATATCTCGGTCGATTCTTCACCAAAGCAAGTGATTCAAGGCTTGTTGGATTCAGCGCAAAGTCATCTACATGCTTTCAAAGTTTGAAGTAATTCTATTCAGCCATTTCAGAGAAATCTACGTCGAGGTGAACTCTGGTCAATTTCTGCTACAATCCTAAAAAGTCGGGGGTATAGCTAAACTTGCTAAATTAATTTCTCTTAGCATAGTTTATCTTTTTACATCATTCTACTTGCAAATGGTAGCTTACTAAGCTAATTGCATACCCCTAGAAGGAATTTTATCAATTTCTACTGTGCTGGTCACACTGAGTAAAACAGCCAGCACGTGTGAAGACATAAATAGAAGGTTTGCTTGAGTTTGTGAACTTCATCTGTTTTGGTTCAATAATTACGCACATCACTTCCAAAGTACATAGGCCAATTTTTGGTGTTATTGGAAAGCTAAGAAGGTCTACTTATCAACTCTGAAGCAAAAGAGGGCTGGTATAAAGCAGGTTTAGCAGTACTTACTCAGTCTCTTGGAGCATCCATCCATCTATCCCAACAGTGGTATCAGAGCAATAGAGGTAAAATGGGAGATGGTTTTCCTTCATTTATTGATAAATTGGATAGGAACAACTATCAAGCTTGGTCTCTAAAGATGAAGACCTAGTTACAAGGAAGGAGTCTCTATGGATACATCTCAGGAGATGAGGAATTGCCCTCATTCAAAGCAAGAGGATTGCCAACCAAGGAAGAACAAGAAAACCTCAACACATGGTGTGCTAAGGATGCATTGGCAAGGTCATATTTACTCAACTCTATCTCTAACTTTCTTTTGCCACATATCAGAAATTGTAAGACATCCCAAGAAACTTGGGAAACCTTGTCATCATATTTTTCCTCCAATACAAGGGCTAGGAAAAATCAGTTGTGGATTGAATTCACAACACTAAGGAAGCAACCTAAGCAAGCTATTTCAGAATTTGTGACCAAGATCAAAGATGTTGCAGATCAGTTAGCAAGCATAGGAGAAGAGATTGAAGAAAAAATTGTAAGGCAAGTGATCAATGGAATCAAGGCTTATGACAAATGGGAAAGCTTCACCACTACAATGGATCTCTACATGGACATGCACACTCCAGATCTTACAACTCTTATGGGACAACTATTTACACATGAAGCAAAGCTCACCAAAAATGGAGATACATCCAAAGGTAATAAGTCTTCTGCCCTATACACTGATAAGAAGTCTAAGGAGAAAGGCAAGAGCAAAAAAATGGAAGATGAAGGTTCTACCTCCCAAGCCAACTATGCAGGGAGAGGTAGATCTTCAAGAGGAAGGGGTAGAGGAGGTAAGCAAGGTAGGGGGAGACCCTATAACTCATCACCATGCAACATTTGTGGTTGATCAAATCATACTACAAATGAGTGTTTCAGGAATTACAAAAATCAGAGAGGAAGAGGCTACCAAAGAGGTGGATACTCACAGTCAAGAGGAAGGTTCAACCATCACCAAGGCCACAACAACAATTACAACAATAATTACAACAACAATTACAATGGCAACTACCAAGGAGGATTCAAAACCAGAAAGGACTACAACAACTACACAGAGGAGTAGGATGACTCTTTTCTGATCATGAACATGACTTCAACGTCAGGTACAAATGATGACCACTTATTCTACATTGACTCAGGGTGCTCAAATCATGTGGCTGGTAATGTGGCCCTACTCTCTGACCTTGAGGAACCAAAAGGTAAACATCAAGTCCAAACAGGTGATGATACAAAGCATTCGGTAGTTAAAGTTGGAAATGTTAAGACTTGTGATGGTAATCAGAATTTGTTGAGCAGGGTACTCTATGTACCAACATTACCAAAAATTTGATGAGTATTGGTCAGATTGTGGAGAAAGGTTTGCAGGTCAGATTCAATCAATATGGAGCATATGTGGAGGACCCAAGACATGGGTTCAAGAGGATTGCTAAAGGAGAAAAATTAGGTAGACTTTTCACTTTTGAGTTGGAAGATACAAAGAATATTGCACTATATAGTTATAAAGATCAAACACTTTCAGAACTTGAGATTTGGCACAAAAGGTTAGGGCACATAGGAGAAAGAACCTTGAAACAAATGTGCAGGGACCAATGTGTGCTTGGGATACCTAATGTATCCAAGCAACATATGATTTACAAGTGTGGTGCTTGTCAATTTGGTAAGTCTCACAGGTTACCCTTCTCCAAGAAAGGATATATGCATGAAGACTACCTAGAGCTTGTACACACAGATGTATGGGGACCTAGCAAAGACCCCTCAGTCTCAGGATCAAGGTACTATGTGTCTTTCATTGATGATTATAGCAGATGGACTATATTATACTTCATGAAGCACAAGGATGAGGTATTTAATTGTTTTAAGAAATATCTTGCATTACTTGAAAACCAGACAGGAAGGAATTTGAAGAGGCTAAGGTCAGATGGAGGAGGTGAGTACTTCTCCAATGAATTTGAAGACTTCTTGCAGGACAGAGGCATCAAAAGAGAGATAATCACAAGGTATTCTCTTGAACAGAATGGGGTAGCTGAGAGAAGAAATAGGTCAATTGTTGAGACAGCTAGATCTATGCTTAATGAGAAGAAGTTACCTAACTATCTATGGGCAGAGAGTGTTTCTACTGCCACTTACCTCATAAACAAGTTACCATCTAAGTCATTTGATGGTATGACACCCTATGAAGCATGGCATGGTAAGAGACCATCATTAGATCACTGCAAAATATTTGGGTGTGTAGCATATGTGCACATTCCTTCTCAGATAAGAGGTAAGCTAGATCCAAAGGCTGAAAAATGCATTTTCATTGGGTATGATTTAAATCAAAAAGGTTACAGGTGTTATAATCCTACCAATAAGGGATTTATGGTAAGCAGAGATGTGATCTTTGATGTAAATGATTCTTGGTATGAGAATGAATGCAGGAAGGTTTAACTACCCTATGACTTGGAAGAGGAATTTCCAAAACTTGCAAAGGAGGAACCTACTCAGAATGAAGACTCAAGTTCAGATGATGAAGACACTATCAGCCTTGAAGAATTCAAGGCATGGAAGTCCAAGGGCAAAATGAAGATGAAGAAGCTTGAAGACATACCTGAATCATCAACTTAATCAATCAAAAGATCTCAAAGAGAAAGCAAGAAACCTATCAGATATGGGTATGATACATCTCTTGTTACTAAACATTCAGTTTATCTTGCCAAAGATTTGTCAAATGAAGAACCAGGTTCATATGAAGAAGCAATAACCAAATCAAAGTGGAAAGAAGCTATGGATGAGGAGATTGAAGCACTCAAGGAGAGTGACACATTTGAGTTAGTACCCAAGAAGGATTCTATGAAGGTAATAGGATCTAGATGGATCTATAAGTTGAAAAGAAATTCTGATGGAACAATTAATAGGTACAAAGCCAGATTGGTAGCTAAGGGTTTTGCACAAACCGAAGGCATTGACTATGAAGAGACATTTTCTCCTGTGATCAAGATGCCAACAATCAGGGTGTTGGTAAGTGTGGCTGCATCAAAGAATTGGAACATGTACCAATTGGATGTCAAGAATGCTTTCTTGAATGGATGGATTTCAGAAGAAGTTTATATGTCACAACCTCCTAGCTATGAGGACCCTAAGAAGGTAACTTATGTTTGCAAATTAAAGAAGGCTTTATATGGATTGAAGCAGGCACCTAAGGCATGGAACTACAGGTTAACTACATACCTCCAAGACCAAGGTTTTGTCATGAGCAAGGCTGACACTTCTTTGTTCATTAAAAGAAGTAACTCAGAGGTAATATATCTCTGTGTTTATGTTGATGAAATCATCATTACAGGTAATGATGTCAATGGAATCAGGTATATCAAAAGCCAGATGATGAAGGAGTTCAAGATCAATGATCTTGGCTTATTGAAGTTTTTACAGGTAATGATGTCAATGGAATCAGGTATATCAAAAGCCAGATGATGAAGGAGTTCAAGATCAATGATCTTGGCTTCAATTAGTTTACATTTATTCAGGGATATACATTACTCAGAAAAAGTATGTACAGGATATGTTGAAGAAGTTTCACTTGCAGGATGCTAAAGTAGCAAGCACTCCAATGGAGGTAAACCTAAAGCTAAGTGCCCATGAAGGTGATGAAGTCAAAGACATTACAGGCTATCAAAGTATGGTGGGTAGCTTGAACTATGCTACTCTTACAAGAATTGATATTGCATATGGTGTGAGTGTGCTAAGTCAGTTTATGCACAAGCCAAGGATACCTCACTTAGAGGCTGCCAAGAGAATCTTGAAGTATCTCAACGGTACACAGAACCATGGTTTGTATTTTCCTTACACTTCAGATATTGATATCAAAATTTATTCAGATGCAGATTGGGCAGGATGCAAGGATGATAGGAGGAGCACTTCTGGATATATTTCCTTTGCAGGTGACAAACCAATTTCATGGTCTTCAAAGAAGCAACCTACTGTTGCTTTGTCTTCCACAGAGGCAAAGTATAGAGGACTAGCTAATGCCACACAAGAAGCAATTTGGATTAAGCTTTTGTATACAGAATTGGGCTTATATACTAGGTCTCCAATAATCTTTGGAGATAATACAAGTTCTCTTCACCTTGCAGCTAATCCTATCTATCATCCTAGGACCAAACACATAGAGGTTCATTATCATTATGTGAGAGAGAAGTTGATAAGCAAGGACATTCAACTTACCTATGTATCAACAAACATGCAATGTGCAGATTTGTTGACTAAAGCTTTGGATGGAACAAAACTTTGCAGGTTCAAATCCATGATTGGATTGCAGGATATACTTGAAGATTAAAGATGAAGACTTAAGCCAAAATGTTTTGCTTGAGGGGGAGCTGTTGGTGTAAATTGCAAGCCTACACATTTGGCTCAAAGTATGCATTGAAGGTTACACATAACATGAAGAAGCATAGATATATGCTAGTGGTTAATTACCACTTTACCTCATTGTAAAAGTCAAATTGACTTAGAACCTTTTGTAATCAGCTACCAAAGTGAGTCGTGGAAAAGTAGTTCATTTCATTGAAGGAATATTTCCAAGCATTTAGGAGCTTGATCATAGGGAGCCAAAATTTGAATTTGAATTCAAATCTTTGCTCATTACATATAAAAAGTGGACATGCAAAGTCGCGTGTGAGAGAGATCATTCCCGAGCCTCATTCTATTGAGTTTGAGTGTGTGTGAGGTCTATACTATAGCCTACACCTCTTTACACCATTATGCAATGTTGTTCATGCCAATGGGATTGTATACAAGTGTTCATTAATAGATACATTTATATCATTGATCTCTGAGTTCTTTGTTTGTCTACTTAAAAGTCTGTCAACTTGTCAAGGGCATATCTCGGTCAATTCTTCACCAAATCAAGTGATTCAAGGCTTCTTGGATTCAGCTCAAAATCATCTACATGCTGTCAAAGTTTGAAGTAATGCTATTCAGCCATTTCAGAGAAATGTGTATCGAGGTGAACTCCGGTCAATTTCTGCTACAGTCCTAAAAAGTTGGGGGTATAGCTAAACTTGCTAAATTAATTTCTCTTAGCATAGTTTATCTTTTTAAATCATTCTACTTGCAAATGGTAGCTTACTAAGCTAATTGAATACCCCTAGAAGGAATTTTATCAATTTCTATTGTGCTAGTCACATTGAGTAAAACATCCAGCAGGTGTCAAGACATAAATAGAAGGTTTTCTTGAGTTTGTGAACTTCAAAGTTATCTGTTTTGGTTCAATCATTACACACATCACTTCCAAAGTACATAGGCCAATTTTTGGTATTATTGGAAATCTAAGAAGGTTTACCTATCAACTCTGAAGCAAAAGAGGGCTGGTACAAAGCAGGTTTAGCAGTACTGTTACAGAGAAGAGTTGTCTCCCTGCAACAACGAAGGAGAGAGAAGAGAGAGAGAATGCATCGAGGTCGCCATAGCTACATCAGCAGCGAACGCATACCTTCACACACTCTTAGGGCACGATTTTTTTTAGGAACATTGGAAATACAAGAAGATGTGTGTGTGCTTCTGCAACAGCGAAGAGCGAGAGAGATCGTACGTCATATACTCTGGGGGGCTGCCGCCTCCCCGCAATATGGTGAGGAAGAGACGAGCACACCATCGCCATAGCTAACACGTAACAAAACAGAGAAAAGGAGAGAGAGAGCTGTAGAGTCTTCGCCATGGTTATGTTTAGCAGTTAATACACATTGATCTACACGCAAACCTACACTAGAGCAAGAAGAGATGCGCATTTTAAAAAGAAGCCCTAAATGTCATAAAAACAAGAAGAACAAAGACTTAAAAAGACATCGAAGGCCATTTCAGGCGACGAAAATCAGAGAGAGAGAGTCTTTTTTCATTAACCAAAATGCTCTATATATACAAAAAGATGTGGCCCTTAAGGCTCTTCCCACTCAGCCCTTTCTCAACCCTTCAATTGGACCTTAGTACAATAGATGCAAATGTGCCCTTAACACTGGCACGCACGGTGGACTTGAACTTCCACATCCCTTGATAAGTGATAACCCACTCAGCAAGATGAAAATTACATGGGAACCATTTATAGGCTGGGAACCTTTATACAATATATCATTCAACCAAAGGAATACATCTAATCGGGAAGAGTGTTTCAATCCGCGAGTCTCCACATCACTCATGCCCAAGAACACCGGTTCCATCACACTCACCAAGATCAAATACATCAATTCAAGCCTTCACATCAAGGCCAACATAAATCCAACCAAAGTCTAAGATAAAACCCAACGCATATACAATCTCCATGTACATTTTCAGAATGCTAAAGCGGTAGCACCGTTCTTGGAATAGAATAGTTCAATGCCATGTATGTAACCAATGAAATAACAACCCCTCAATCCAAAGGTATATGTGCACACACAATTATGCTCTACCCGATGAAACATTATTTACCAACCAAAGTGCATGGCCCAAATCCATGGTATGGAAGGTAAGATAATGCCCATAATAATCCAGAACTAGGAGTGATGTGTAATGCAAAGCAAAGTGCTTGGAACTTAATCCAAGGTATGCAAGTACACTACACACAACCCATAGTCTGCCCTCCTATATGAAGACTCAAATCAACAAGAAGGTGTGTATCCCATATATTACATCATCCACTATTCAAAACATGCTCACAAATGAGAAAGAAAATCAGTGAATGCTTCTGCCGAATTGACGCTACCTCACATTCACAATCCATATAGAGTGTTTCTGTCGACTTAACGCTACCTCACACTCTCTCATTACCGGAAACAAAACAAATGAGTGCTTCTGCCGAGTTAACGCTACCTCGCACTCATATCACACCACCTCATGCATACGCTCATTTAATTGAAACCTTCATGTGATTAAAGTTTTCATAACTCAAGTATCATCATGTCCAAAAAACATCATATGACATACCACCAAAGCCAACGTGACACATATCATCATCGTCATTACCATAAATTGCCAATATAGGTAGCAAAGTGGATCATAGGGAGTATCATAAACTATGTATGGTTTAAAGGAGGGACCATATAATAAAATGGCAATAGAGAATCATTGAACACTAAGTTGGACAGAGAGTTAAGAGCATAAAAGGAAAATGCTTTCATGGAAAAAGAAAATTTTGGAAAAAATTAATGGGTCTCCTTGATATTGCTGGACTTATAACTATACACGAACTATCTTTATTGCAACGCAAAATGCATTAAGTATTCTAATTCGTGTGAAATAGTAGCAAACATTGTGCAACCCGGATGGGCCCCGTAATGGAGGAGTCTGTTGTACTAGAATGATAGGCGCCCACACATAGTTAATCCCTGAGTCCAAACGCGCAGCATTATATGAAGTAGAACATGCACACCGTAGTCTAGCTATAAGCGATGGATAATGGGAGTTCCATATGCACACCAAATGAATATTGCCTCCTGTCAAAGTTGAAGAAATAGCAGGTGTAGGACGACAAGACAAGCGGGAGATTACGACCTACTATACCCAGAATGTTGTATGATGTCAGAGATAATTGGCGATGCTAGAGATAATTGCACCAAAAGGAGGAACATCATTCCATCGACACTGGAGAGTTTCAAGTAAACACCGGAATATTTCGGTAGTATCACCGGAGCAAGCCGTGATTATCAAAATCATCAGGGTAACATTGAAAAGACAAGCAGAACAGAATCTTTGGACTCAACCGAAACACCAAATCGCCAGCATGCAGTACGGTTTATTTCACGACGTGGTAGCATCAATAGATATGTAGAACATTGGGGGTTGCCAATCACATTCAACAAGCCAACAAGATCTAGGACGTCTCCAAAATTGCACTCATATAGTGTAATGATTGCGCACACCAAAACAGGAGCCGAGAAAGGATAATAGCCCGAAGCAATCAGAGACAGCACTAACGGATGTATCGGCGCACTGTATGGGCATTATGCATTGGAATGGAGCATTCGCTGACGATGCACCGAGTATCACGCCGAAACTGCCTCAGTGAAGAATTAGTGGGGCTCTCACAACTCACCTTACCATGAGCGGACCAACACCGAAAGTTTACCGTAATCAGTGGGATCAAATTGGCACCGGGACACGACATGACCATTGGGATGTCCAAAGTACGAAACGTAGTGTAATGATTGAAGTATCAAATCGAATGCTAATCCTTGGATCACCGAACGGGGTAACAGTTGCACACTAGACACAGGACTAGCGAAGCAGCGGACTCAGAATCGCATCGGAAAGCATTAAACATGACAACACTGAAATTGTATGGGAGGGCACCGGACAGACTGAAGTGCAACTTAACTTGCCATAATGAATGCGTGGAATCTCCTTCGTCTGCACGATACGACACATGAGGACAATTACCATCCATAGGGCACACCATATCTCCGATGAGCAATGTCTACGATGAGCACACAGCATCCATAGGACAACCGACAGAGCTATAGGTGCGCAACCCATAGATTGTCAGAGAAGGATCATTTGCTCAGCCGGCAGAGTACAGTGGGACGTGGATGTACAGATGCAGAATAGACAACACATCAGCATATGCCGCAGTAATAGTAAAGGAGAATAGCGTTCACGAAATAGCATGACGGAAGATGTATCTTCCGTTTATCAGAGAAGCCCGAGGAGTTCTTGCAATATAATTTAAGTGTGCCCAACAAGACCAGCCATTCCATCGTCGGAGTGCACAAGCACAGTGTGTGCAACGCAAAATTATATACCGTGATAAACGAAAGCGTGCGGAATTTCCTACAGCGAGGCATCATATTAAGTTTCTACAGACAGGGTTGAAATGACCGTACGCAAACCGCACTCAAGTAAGGATTGCACACTATAGCAACATAAGAATTCATCCATGTCCATAGTTACAGAGACGTATATTTGCGAGACAATGCCATTAAGCCACAACAATCATCAAGTTTATATGCATCGTATGTAACCGCAGATTCAAAAAATGATGGATACTCGCAAAACTGACATATGAGAGCATTACTTCATCGCTTATGCTTAGACTACAGCACGTGCCAAACTACAGTCGGTAGAACCCAGGGAGGGTCGACGTGTGTGCTGCTAGTTGGATTATGATATCATCCCGTCATACATGCTAAAGTAGCATTCGACAGATAGCAGCTATAGTTCTGCAGCTGTCAAATCATAGTCGCCAGCATGGTCTCATAGAGAAGCTCCTGCCAATGATGTAGACCTCAGCCGGTAGAGCCGCTCAGCAGCTAGCGAATGCACCTGTAGTGGTTCGTCACGAAGACAGCGCCAAGTGTTACAGAGAAGAGTTGTCTCCCTGCAACAGCGAAGGAGAGAGAAGAGAGAGAGAATGCGTCGAGGTCGCCATAGCTACATCAGCAGCGAACGCATACCTTCACACACTCTTAGGGCACGATTTTTTTTAGGAACATTGGAAATACAAGAAGATGTGTGTGTGCTTCTGCAACAGCGAAGAGCGAGAGAGATCGTACGTCATATACTCTGGGGGGCTGCCGCCTCCCCGCAATATGGTGAGGAAGAGATGAGCACACCATCGCCATAGCTAACACGTAACAAAACAGAGAAAAGGAGAGAGAGAGCTGTAGAGTCTTCGCCATGGTTACGTTCAGCAGTTAATACACATTGATCTACATGCAAACCTACACTAGAGCAAGAAGAGACGTGCATTTTAAAAAGAAGCCCTAAATGTCATAAAAACAAGAAGAACAAAGACTTAAAAAGACATCGAAGGCCATTTCAGGCGACGAAAATCAGAGAGAGAGAGTCTTTTTTCATTAACCAAAATGCTCTATATATACAAAAAGATGTGGCCCTTAAGGCTCTTCCCACTCAGCCCTTTCTCAACCCTTCAATTGGACCTTAGTACAATAAATGCAAATGTGCCCTTAACAGTACCTACTCAGTCTCTTGGAGCATCCATCCATCTATCCCACCACACAGGGGGAATTAGAGAAGGAGAGATTGGCGATATGTAGGAAGCTCATAGAGGTTGCCCAAGCAAGTCTAGAAAAAACTATCCCAATCCTACCAGAGACAAGAATTTCTAGGGATCAATACAATGAGTGTTTTAAAAGGAATGATCAGAAACCAACAAGAACACCTAACAAGAAAGATAGTAAGGAAGAACAATAGAGCACTCAGGGCAAATCCCTTTCTATAATCCCTAAGATAGAAGATGATTGGCCACAAAATTTGTGGACTAAGATTCGGGAAGACCGATGGAAAAAGAATGGGAATTCAAGACCACCGTTTGAAGAATTAGATGTTGAGGACGACCATCCAAAGCCAAATTTGGAAGAAGTATATGAAGAGGCTTCCATGTTAGACAGAAATAGGGAAAGAGTACACAACATTTCTACCCTACCGAACTACATGGGGGAATATGAGAAAGGATCAATGATCTTCCATGCTCCTATAGTGCAAGGAAAGGAAAATGAGTCTACAGGTAAGACCTCTCACAAGCTGGAAGAACTCAAGAAGACTAAGCCACAATCTCAGTTGACCGTGGAAGAATTACTATGAGCTAAATCGCAACTATGGAAACACTTAGCGAGATAATTGAAAATAGAGAATGAGGAGAATAAAAAGGAAAATAAGGAAACTAAAGCCCCTTCTACTATACAGATCCCTGTGGATAAGGTCGGAGAATTTTGTGAAGGAGACGAGGGTAACACATGTTTACCCATCACATATAATGGATACATGACAAAAGCCATTCTTGACACAGGAGCAGGTGTAGGCATATCCACCAGAGGAATTTGGGAGAAATGGGGAAAGCCAGCCCTTCGACCAACACATATGAAGCTTCAATTAGAAGATGGCCATGTAGAGAAAATTAAATTAACTACCTACGGAGTGGATTTTGAGTACACACTAGCTGTATGTAAATTTGGAAAAGCAAATAACTATGAACTTATATTAGGATGACCATTCCTAAGACATCTCAGGGCAATACAAGAATCGGGGAGAGATTCTTTATACCTACAACATCAGGGAACTACCACCAAGATAAATTTGCATACATTCTCATATAGGGATGTACCACCACTACAATGGAATCCCATACACAAGGAAGAGGATGAATTTTCAATTCATAGTGCAAGTTCAAGCAACCAATCAAGGATGCACGAAGGTGCTCAACTATGGATGTGTAAGGAAGCAAAGAGAGAGGAGAAATGGACTCAAATATGGCCTATCGGACATCAAAATTACTGACTCGTAGAGGATCCTATGTATATGCCTCAAGTTTTCCTTCATGAAGCATTCAAATCACATGGTTGGATAGAGATTCTAGCCACCTTGGATGTATACGTAAATGAAGAGGTATTGACCATGAATGGATGCATAGATGAAGAAGGTTATGATGTAAGTTTTTACGTGGTAGTCCTTTAAGAAGTAGAAGCAGGAGAAAAAGAATGGAAGGAAGAGTATGAATGCATAGAAATGGAACCAGAATTTGATTAAGAGGAATGATATTTAGAAGAAATTCAAGCCGACGACAAAGAAGGAACACTCAAGGTATTAGCAATAGAAGAAGCACAGATAGGACCAAACAAGGAAGAAAAATTAGATCAGGCTGAACTAACCCAGGACCTATTTGAAGTCCTAGAGGACTTCAAAAGATATGAAGTAGAGGAGAGGAAGATAGCTATTTAGATGCCTAAGAGGAGACGAGAGAAGCAGAAGCATATGACAACAAGGAACAAACAAAGAAAGTAATAGTGACCATGGAAGATGGGGAAGAAAGATGTAAGTACATAGGGAAAGATGTGTCACACGAAGAGGAAGAAGAATTGATAAGACTGATTCGAGAGTATCCAGACATGTTTGCATGGACCTACAAGGACCTCAAAGGTGTATATCCATCCATTTGTTCTCACTGAATCCCAATGACGCTTGATGCAAAATCGTCGAAGCAATGCCCTTACACTTAGAATGATGTCTATTAAGCAAAAATTAAGGAGGAGATAGACAAGCTATTAGTAGCCAGATTTATTTACGAGATAGAACACACGGAATGGGTGTCACCATTAGTGGTCATTCCCAAAAAGAATGGGAAATTAAGAGTGTATATTAACCGAATGAAAGTGAACATAGCCACGATCCGTGATAGCTACCCGTTACCTATCACTGGTCACCTTTTGGAAAGAGTCAGAGGTAAGGAAGTCTATAACTTCCTCGATGGATTCTCTGGATACAACCAAGTAGCTATCGCTATAGAGGACCATCATAAGACCGCATTCGCAACTAAATGGGGAGTCTATGCTTTTAGGGTGATGCCTTTTGGACTCACAAATGCCCTTGCTACTTTCCAAAGGCTGATGTGTCACGTTTTCAAAGAATTTCTAAGGAAGGGTATGGAAGTATACGTAGATGACTTATGCACGTACTCAGGTATGAGACAAGAGCACATTTCAGAGTTGCAAAGGATATTTGAGAAGTGTTGAAAATATAGAGTGTGCCTGAATCCTAAGAAATGCATCTTTATGGTGAGACAAGGAAAAATCCTAAGACACATTGTATCTAGGAACAGAATCTCTATTGATGAGGATAAAGCTAAAGTAATCGTAGAGCTTCCAAGACCAAAAACTGTGAAGGAAGTGCAAGCGTTTACGGTCATTGTGGATACTATCGTAGATTTATTCACATGTATGCCATAACTGCCAAGCCAGTCTATGGATTATCAACCCAATTCATGTCGAGGGATGAATGCCAGAAAGCGTTTAATGAATTAGACAAACGAGTAAGCACTACACCTATTTTGAAAACACCCAACTAGAATAAGCCTTTTCATATCCATGTAGATGCTTCGAACTACGCAATAAGATGCATTCTAGCTCAACCTGCAGATGACGGAAAATTGGACCACCCGATTGCCTATGCGAGCAGACAATTGAATCAAGCTGAAAGAAACTATAAGACTACGAAACGAGAAGGTTTAGGAATTGTATATGTAGTGAAGAAATTTAGACACTACCGTCTAGCCAATAAGTTCAAGTTCTTCATAGACCATGAGGCCTTATTGTACCTAGTCAATAAGCCCTGTAACACAGGAAGGCTAGTAAGACGGTTTCTGTTACTAATGGAGTTTGACTTCAAAGTGGTAGTAAAAAAAGGAAATACCGATGTAAGAGCTGATCATCTATCTAGGTTAACACATGGAGAACCACCTAAGAGAGTAGCAGATGATTTAACAAACACTTATCTGTTCAACTTAGAAGTATGTCCTAAGTGGGCAGAGAAGTTAATTCCATTACTCACTCATGGACCACAACATCCAATTAACAAAGAGGGTAGGAAGAGAATTCTACAATCAAGCAACGTGCACATTGTGGCAAAAAGTGTGTACCATAAAGAACCTAACTGCGTATTATCAAGATGTGTAGACAAAAACGAACAGAAGAACTTGTTTGAGCGAGCTCACATAAATAGATGGAGAATGCATAAGGGAACCCATGGAACACTAAGGGAATTAAAATGATTAGGCATTTATTGGCCTCATATGCCTAAGGATGTTCATGAGTATGTTGGTAGTTGCTTGGAATGTCAAGAAAATACTCCAAAAGACCATACCTCATTGCAATTCTCTACCATTGCACCAGACTAGAGTAGGACATTGGTAAAGTTCTTAAACACATGACAACATGAGAAAGGAGCAAGTCTAGCTAGAAAGCGGACCCTAGAAGAAATGAGCAAGGATTATGTCATATTGGGGAGGTAATTATTCAAAAGAGGAAAAGACAATCAGCTACAACTATGTGTGCATGAAGGAGAGTACTTACCCATATTAGAAATGGCGCATGCAGGTGTCATAGGAGGACATTTTTCAGCCAAAAGATCTGTAAAAATGATTCTCTTTGCATGCCTGTGGTGGCCAACTCTACACATGGATGCAGACACCTACGTACGAAGTTGTGAGGTATGCCAAAGAGCTAAGTACCCTATTAGAAGAGATGACATGCCTCTAAGACCCATTGTTTTTCCAAACGCCTTTTCTAAATGGGGTATTGATTTCATAGGACCAATTAACCCACCATCCAAAGGATAACATGCAGAGTACATAATAGTGGCAATAGATTATCTAACTAAATGGGTGGAAGCAAAAGCAACTAGAAAGAACGATGCTCAGACCACAAACAAGTTCCTCTTTGAGAACATCTTTACTCACTTTGGACTACCTATAGAGATAGTCAGTGATAGAGGAACGCACTTCATTAATGAAGTGATAGAGTCCTTAATGAATGAATTCCTAGTGATCCATAAAACATCAGCCCCTTATCACCCTCAAGCCAATGCTCACACAGAAAGTTCCAATAAAGTGTTGTGTACGGTGTTGACAAAGATAGTCAATAATGGAAGGTGAGATTGGGACAAACAATTGCATCATGCAATTTGGGTCTTTTGTGTGGCTTACAAGACAGCCATTGGAACTACTCCTTTTAACCTAGTTTATGGACAAAATGCAATTTTATCGATTGACTTTTTGGTATCTACTTTACGAGTAGCACAATAGTATGAGTGGATAGGACACGAACTTTCCAAGCAACTAGAGCAAATTGAGAAATTGCACGAAACAAGATGACAAGCAATTGGAGGAATTTATTCCGCTAAAAGGAGACAACAAGCATATCATGATGCGCAATCAAAGATAAAGGCTTGAAAGAAGAAGATTTAGTCATGTTGTATACATTGAAGAAACATGCCAAGAAACTATAGAAACGTGGATACGGACCCTTACTAATCAATAGAATCTCAATGAGTGGAGCAGTAATCTAACCACTTTAGATAGAGAAATACTTCCTAATTACATAACTGGTTGTAGAGTGAAACGATATATGGAGCCATTAACGGATCAGATGTTAGCACGACTCGTAGGAGCTGAGAATCAAAAGAAAGAAGAAGAGAGAATTAGAGAAGAAGCACGCCAAGAAGCCCTAGAGCATATCAAGAAATGGAAGGAGTGGATAAAACAAAGGGATGAATGATATCTATAAGGAGAAGAACCCATACCCATGGCCAGCTACCAAGTCCATAAAGCAAACAAGGAGAGCCTTAGGATATCCCAACCATATTTAAACTTAGGGATTGGAACCACAGAGTACAAGTTAATAGATGCTTTGATTGACTCAGGAGCAGCCCTAAGCTTCATACGAATGACATTAATTATGCATCTTCAAACAACCATAAGTCCAATTAAAGCATGCATGGTAGGAATTGGAGGTCAAGTTATAGAATGTGTTGGAGAAGCCATAATATTCCTGCACCAAGGAAATTCTTTGATGGAGCAAAGAGTTTTGGTATGTAAGGATGAAGACCTAATTGAAAATCTGATCCCTAGGGCAAGATTGGATTATCAACAATGAAGTGAGCATTCATCTAGCACAAGGATACATATCTACCAAAATAGGACATAAAGACATCTTCAGCTTGTTAGAAGAAAAACCTAGGAATGGAGTTAGAAGATGAATCAAGTGAGTTCTTACCCAAAGAATGCCCTAGTATAGAATTTCTTGCAAATGAGGATGTACTGCATGATGAAATAATCACCTTTTCCATGAGATTTGAATCCAAGAGAGGAAGTGAGGATATAGCTTCTGAATTAACCTACTCAAAGAGAAGAATATCCACAAGGAGGTCTACTACTTGAGCATCACATCCATGTAATACTCGTCTACAATGGGTCTGAAAGGATCGAATGATGGAAAGAGAGAAGCCAACACAGAAGTGAATCAGCCACCCTATGAAGACAAGGAGAGACAGCCAGCCCTCGTCATTGTGAAGAGAGATGGTGGATGCAATCGGAAGATGAGTTGGTGGTGCTACAACCGGCTTCACACTAGCCAAATCAGATTTTAAAGTTGATTAGTATACCCTTTGAGCTTGCTAAATCCACGAGAATATCAGCTAAGTACTTTGGAACATGTATCTCAAAAGTTTAAGTCAAGACAGACTAGTTGCAAAATGACTAGCTCCCAAAACTTGTTATATTTGAACATACACCTATTGGAAAAAATGAAGAGTGCTCTCAACCTGGTAGGAATTAGAACCATTCCTTTTGGAAATAGCAAATAAATGTATGCAGCTTGCTATTACAAGTTAAAACACTTCAAATGATAAACTGAGCACTAAGAACTAGATTCATCAACATCACAAACATGCGTGCCATTCTCGAGGCTCTACTGAGATAGACGAGTGAGCAATAAAATGCAGATATCTCCCACACTATAGATCCAATGACCATAAATTTTTTTTTTCAAAAACAGCATAGAGAGAGAAATCCAACACACTTTAAAACACTGAAAAAGGTTGAGTAGATCTCGAGATATGAGCTTTTGAAGTTACTGCTCTCAGTTAGTATAGCAGAGAACAAAACAGAGAAGTAGAGAATGATTAATGTATAAATTCACATATGATTACAACCACATTGGCAATGAATATTTTCACAATGGGAGTAGAATGATAGAGCTATGGAGTAAGCTCTTCAATCTATACAAAATGACATGAGGTGGTCATGTACAAGGCTTGCTTATCACCTCTTCCTTCTTGCTCTTTTTATAGCTATTCTTGGAGGGAGTTTTGAATTCGAATTCGAATGGATCTACCTAAAATTGATCCCCAAAGTTAGGAAATATTCCCTCAGCTCAGTGATGCATGGTTTTAGGTACTTAGAGCCAAGAGTTTGCTTTTTACATCATGGATGAGGTAATCCATTCTTTTTCTTCTTTCTTTTTCACAATTACAAGAGATAAAAAGTACTCTTTTACAAGAGGTGTTCACATGACTACACATATGAACATAAATCAAATAACATCAAGCATGTAGGCTTGGGTTAAATACACCAACAGCTGCCCCTCAAGCCTAACATGCTTCGACTCCAAATATATCTTCAATTGTCCTTGTTTTCCTGCAAGCCAAACATCAACTTGAATCTACTTAACGTTGTACCATCAAGAGCTTTAGTCAACATGTCTGCACATTGCATATCTGTAGAGACATAGGATAGTTGAATATCCTTGCTCATTAGCTTCTCTCTTACATAATGGTAGTGTACTTTAATATGCTTGGTTTCTGGCATGGTATACCGGATTAGCTGCAAGATGTAGTGAGCTTGTGTTGTCACCAAAAATATGAGGTGTTGAACAAAGAAGTCCAAGATCTGTATACAAAGACTTTAACCACATGAATTCTTGAGTTGCATTAGCCAAACCTCTATATTCGGCTTTAGTAGAAGATAATGGCACAGTTGGTTGCTTTTTGGATGACCAAGAAATGATTTTTGAACCTGCAAATGATACATACCCAGGTGTACTTCTTCTATCATCTCTAGATCCGGCCCAATCGGCATCTGAGTAGACCTTTAGCTCAATATCTGAAGTACATGGATAAAAAAGACCTTCATTCATGGTCCCCTTTAGGTACTTGAGGACTGTCTTGTCCGCTTCCATATGTGGTCTTCTCGGCCTATGCATAAACTGACTCAATATGCTAACACTATAGCATATATCCACCCTTGTGAGTGTTGCATAATTCAAACTTCCAACCAAGCTTTGATAGCTTGTGATATCTTCAATTGGCTCTCCTTCTTAAGCAGTAAGCTTATGATTTTGCTCCATAGGTGTACGTGCACACTTGGTGTTTTCCATCTTGAACTTCATAAGCATGCCATGCACATACTTCCTTTGTGTGATGTATATAACTGAACCTGTGTAGATTAACTCTAATCGAAGAAAATAAGTGACTAGTCTGAGGTCATTTATTTGAACTCGTCCTTCATTTGAGTCTTTACCTGTTTGATTCCTTCAAGATCATTCCCTCTGATAATAATATCATCAACATACACACATAAATAGATCATTTCAGATCCATTCCTCTTTATGAACAAAGAGGTATCCCCCTTGCTAGCTTTGAATCCTTGGTCCTGCAAATAAGTCACCAATCTGAAATTCCAAGCTCTTGGAGCTTGCTTCAATCCATACAACACTTTCTTTAATTTGCATACATAGTTAGGATGATGTGCATCCTCATATCTAGGAGGTTGTGCCATATACACTTCCTCTAAAATCCATCCATTCAAGAAAGCATTCTTTATATCAAGTTGATAGAGCTTCCAATTTCTAGATGCAGCAAGACTATCAAAACCCCTAATTGTAGGCATTTTTGCAACAGGAGAGAAAGTCTCCTCATAAACAATACCGTGGGTTTGAGCAAACACTTTAGCAACTAACCTTGCTTTGTGTCTATTTATACTTCCATCTAGATTCCCCTTGATTTTGTATATCCATTGAGATCCAATTACCTTTATAGATGGCTTGTTAGGTACAAGCTCCCAAATGTCATTCTCCTTCAAGACTTCCATTTCTTCATCCATTGCATCTCTCCAAGCTTTCTTTCTTTGTGCTTCTTCGACTGTGGTAGGTTCTTCATTGGTTGAATCCTTTGCAATGTAGATTGAGTACTTAGTGACAAAAGAAGTATCATAACCAAACCTTTCTAGTTTCTTCTTCTCCCTTGAAGACCTTCTAAGTGGTTGATGTGAGCTCTCGGGTCCATATGTAGCATCCTGCATCTTTGCTTTACCTTTGTTCTTCTATAGCTTTAGTCTTTCCAAGTCCTCTAGATCAATCTCTGAATCACTTTCTTCAATCTTCTTTGGCTCCTTTGGTTGAAGTGATGGAAAATATTCATCCAAGTCATAAGACAACTTCACTTTCCTATCATCATCAAACCATGATTTGTTCTCATCAAAAACTACATCTCTACTCATAGAAAATACTTTATTAGTTTGATTGTACAATCTATATCCTTTTTGGTTTTGATCATAACCAATAAATATGCACTTCTCTACTTTGGGATCCAATTTCCCTCTTACTTGAGAAGGAATGTGAGCATAGGCTAAGCATCCAAAGATTTTACAATGCTCTAGACTAGGTCTTCTTCCATTCCACACTTCATATGGAGTGGTTCCATCTAGTGACTTAGATGGAAGTTTATGTATGAGATATGTGGCTGTAGACACACCCTCTGCCCATAGGTAGTTTGGCAATCCCTTTTCATTGAGCATGGAGCTTACAGCTTCAAGAATAATTCTGTTTCTCCTCTCTCCTTCACCATTGAGTTCGGGTGTATACCTTGTAGTGACTTCCATTTTAATACCTCTTTCATGCAAGAAGGAATCAAATTCAGAAGAGAAGTATTCCCCTCCACCATCTGATCTGAGTCTTTTCAAAGTCCTACCTATTTGGTTTTCAACAAGAGCAAGATACTTCTTAAAGCAATTAAAAACTTCACCCTTTTGCTTTATGAAAAACAGAATAGTGCACTTGCTACAATCATCTATGAAAGACACATAATACCTTGAGCCTGATATAGATGGCTCCTTACTTGGACCCCACACATCCGTGTGCACTAGATCCAAAGGATTTTGATACACATATCCCTTCTTATTGAAAGGTTGTCTATGAGCATTGCCGGGTTGACAAGATTCACACTTATAAATCATGTGTTGCCTTGTGATATTAGGCAAACCAAGTACACTTTGGTCCCTGCAAATTTGTTTAAGTGTCCTCTCACCAATGTGAGCAAGCCTTTTGTGCCATATCTCCAACTCTGTTAGAGTTTGAGATCCATAGCTAAACAAAGCTATGTTCTTTGTATCTTCCACTTCAAAAGTGAAAAGCCTTCCTCTCTTTTGTCCTTTGGAAATCCTTCTAAAGCCTTGCCTTGGGTCTTCAACATATGCTCCAAATCTGTTGAATCTAACCTGCAATCCTTTTTCAACAATCTACCCAACACTTATTAAATTTTTGATAATTGTAGGGACATACAAGACTTTGCTTAAGAGGTTCATATTCCCATCCGATGTCTTCACATTACCTATCTTTTCCACTGAGTGCTTTGTGGCATCTCCTATTTGCACTTCATGCTTGTTATGAGGATCTTCCAAATTAGAAAGTAAAGCCACATTTCCTACTACATGATTTGAGCATCGCGAATCAATGTAAAAGATGTTATCATCATCCTTACCCTTCTTCACTGATAGATTCATAATCAATAATGAATCTTCTTTACTTTGGTCCTTTGCATAGTTATTGTAGTCTCTTCTTCCTCTATGGACACTTTGATAGTTGTTGTTGTAATTTTTATTGTAGTAGCTGTTGTTGTAGCCTCCATTGTATCTGCCTCTATTTGATCCATAACCACCTCTATTGAATCTTCTTCCTCGAGTTCCTCGGGTTCCTGAAACATTCTTCAGTAGTATGATTAGATAAGCCACATATATTGCAAGGTTGAGATGATTGGAATCTCCCCCTACCTTGCTTTCCACCTCTGCCTCTTCCTCTAGCTCTTTCTCTACCTACAATGTTTGCTTGGAAAGAGCTACCTTCATCTTCACTCTTCTTATTCCTTGAATTTTCCTTGACCTTAGCTTTATCAGAATATAAGGCAGAAGTTTGATTACCTCTTGCGGACTCACCACCTTTGCTAATCTTTGCTTCATGAGTGAAGAGTTGGCCCATGAGTGTGTTGAGGTCGGGTACATGCATATCTATGTACAAATCCATGGTTTTTGTGAATGACTCCCACTAATCATCTGCTTTGGTTCCATTTATGATTTGTGTAATGATTTGTTGTTCTTCAATTAACCCTCCAATGCTTCCAATTTGGTCGGAAATCTTCTTCATCTTTGTGACATAATCAGTCACACTTTGCTTCGAGCTTTTCTTCATTGTTGTGAACTCGATCCACAATTGCTTCTTCCTTGCTCGAGTGTTGGAGGAGAAGAAGGAAGCAAGTGCATTCCAGGTCTCTCTTGATGTCCTGCATCCCTTGACATGAGGTGAAAGAAAATCAGAGATTGATTTTAGAATAAAGGACCTTGCAAGTGCATCCTTCGAACACGAATTCGAAAGTCTTTCCACTTCTTCATGTGATGGTTGCCCTTTGTTCCTCATGGTTGGCATCATCTCCAGATATGAATCCATATAGATTCCTCCCTTGAAGGTAAGCCTCCATCCTTAGAGACCATGTTGGGTAGTTTTTTCGATCCAATTTGTCAATTGTTGATGGAATTCCATCTCCCATGTTGCTTGACTATGCTCTCATACCACTATGAAGAAAGATGGTGGATGCAATCTGAAGATGAGTTGGTGCTGCTACAACCTACTTCACACCAGCCAACTGAGACTTCAGAGTTAATTAGTAGACCCTTTGAGCTTGCTAAATCCACCAAAATATCATCCAAGTACTTTGGAACATGTATCTCAAAAGTTTAAGTCAAGAGAGACTAGTTGCAAAATGACTAGCTCCCAAAACTTGCTATTTTTTAACATACACTTGCTGGAAAAAATGAACATTTCTCTCAACCTGGTAGAAATTAGAAAACTTCCTTTTGTACATAGAAAATAGACTTAGGTAGCTTGATATTCCAAGTTAAAACACTTCAAAAGATAAACGGATCACTGAGAACCAGATTCATCAACATCAGGAACATGTCCGCCATTCTTGGGGCTCTACAAAGATAGACCAGTGAGCAATAAAACCTGCTCAACAGGATTCCATTGGGACTCATGAAGAGTCCAATGCACCTAGAGTACGCATGATAGGGCCGCATTACAAGGCCATGCATTTGGCACATTACCTTCTCAACAAAATTAGTGGTGCACATTTCCATCATGGGAATAGGTCTTAGATTCTACTACCATAGGAATGAACTTCCAGTGTAAATAAATAAATGCTTTGACTAGAGCTAACTTTTGTTTTCTTTCAAGAGTAAGAAATGAAAAGAAGTGTGTTAAGAAATCTTACTTACTTAAGAAAGGGAGAACGGAGAGACAAAGAAATCAACACACCACTAAACCATGCATAACACATGGTTGACATTACCTTGAACATGTTTTGGTCCATCAAAGCTTCATTCTTTGCTTTCAAAGCCTATTTTTGAAGCATTTTTGGGTGTCTGTTGGCAGCAACCAGAGGCATAGAAGACGCGGAAGCATGTAAAGACAGAGCAGGGAGTCAGTCGAATCAATTTTTCAAAGATTTATGTTTTATAAATATTCTTCAAAACCTCCAACAATGATTTTTATCACTATTGTAACATATGTAACATAGAAAAACCCTTTTTGTAATCCATAGCTCCATTTTGTGCAAGCCGAGGAGTCCTCGAGCTTGACGATCTTAGGTAGAATGAACATACCAATTTTGGTTATTTTTAGACACCATTTACCCTCTCAAATAGCGCATAGGACCTATTTTTTAACTATGCCAGTCACTAGATGTGAAACCGGTCAAAACTAGTCTAGAATCTATAAAAAGAGCTAGAGAGCTCATTTTTGAGGTTAGATTGTTTGAGTAGAGAAGAGCTTAGAGCTATTTTGAGTTGAAAGAGTGTTCTTGAGTAATAGAGTTGATTTTCTCACCTTCCATTGTGTCTTGCTTGTCTCTTCGTAGTCTGTGTGTATGTGTGTGTGCATCTCTATGCTTCTCACCTTCACTCTCACTTCATCTCACATTCACGATCTTCATATCACTCCTATCTCTTCTGCGGATTGACATTAAGGAGGTGGAGCTTCTTAACGTGGTTCTCACCATTGTGCTAGAGCAACACCAAATTTGGTGCCGTTGCCGGGGATCGAGTCTAGGACGAATATGTGATGGTAAGAGTATAGCAAGAAGTGGCGGAAGGTAAAAAATTTCAGTTTTTGTTGTTGTTTTTACTTAGTTTTTAGTGTTTTTCACCTCCCCCACACTCCATCTTCATCACCGCATCATTATCTTCATCTCCAAAAAAATCAAAAAATTCACCATATCCACCCATTCTCCTCATTTTCCCTCATTTGTGCATGTGCGAGAGAGAGAGAGAGCTTTTGTGCTTGTGTGTACTTGTGTGTTTTTGAGTTTTCCTGCAGGTACAGAGCTCCAGTGCATCAGGAAAGCTTGGTAAAGGTAAAATTTCACTGTCTGTCAGAGATCTATCGTAGGTGTCAGACCATCCCGATGGTCTGCCAACTTCGGTATTTTTGGTAAGCGAGTTCATAAGCGGGTAGGCGACCCTTGCATGTGTAGGAATTCATACTTGCATTGCAAAAATTTGCATTTTGGTGGACCATCGCGATTGGCTCAGACCATCACGATTGTGTCACACCATCGCGATTGGCTCACGCCATCGCGACGGCTCGGCCGGACCATCGCGACGGTCTCGCACCATCACGACGGCTCACTTGAGCCATTGCGACGGTTCATTCAGACCATCACGACGATCCCCTCGACCCCACGCCATTGGGATTGGCTCATGCCATCGCGCCGATGCTGCCACGTAGCAAGCTAGACGATCGCGACAGTTCGCTCCTTCGGACCAATTTTGGGGCTACTTTTGGCAAGTTTTTGGGTGATTATACTCATAGGAGACCCCTTAGCTCATATTTGGAGAAAAACCTGTTTGTTAGTTTTTACCCCCCAGGGCCTGAACAGTCATATCTTTTTCATCCGAAGTCCATTTTTTTAGTTTTATAGCTCGTTAGAAAGCTCTTTATGAGTACTACGTGATTTCAGATGTTTTTTCCATAAAGACTACGTTGATTTTTAGATAAGGTAATTTGAGGTTGACATAGTTGGGACTAGAAAGCCAGGGGGCAGCATAAAAATTTTGGGCAAAAGGGAAAGGAAATTAAAAGGTGTATATATTCAGGTGCTTGATCATCCATTGTGAATTGTTCTAAACATTGAATTTTGGCAGGTCTAGCAAGGTCAAGCAAGAGAAATCAAAGCAAGGCAGTGAAGGGCATAAAGCTTGGGAAGCACGGCTTCTTGGGCATCAGAGCAACCAACAAAGTTGACTGGAGGTTGGAAGATTACTCAACCCCCTCAGACAATTCTTAGCTTAGGCTAAACGGTAGCTTTGTGGATTAACAACGATAGGAACGCCTCAAGTTCAAGATATTTAACATTCTCAAGTCCAAGACTAAAAGTAAAGGTGTGTGATACGAAAACCTAAAGGAAAGAACCTAAGTCTGATGGAACGAGAACTCAAAGTACCACAGAAAGTCGAATTCCTGATGCATACATTGAGACAAGAATTTAAAGGAATTTAAAAAGAATCAAGAAAGTAAGAACAAAGAACCATTGACGATCTGAGTGTGTACTGAGTGTGCAAGGAAGCAAATTCATGAACCTTAGATCGGGCAAACATATAGGTAAGTCAGACCAACGAAGCCTTATATCATCAGAACCAAGTGTAGGCACTACTGCACGATCGTGGGCTCAGCAATTGAATAGTAATTACCCCTACGAGGGCTCAGACACTAGTGAATAGAAAATGGCATTTAGCATAGAAAGACCGGAAGGAGGGTCAAATATAGCTTATTTAGAAAGACCTAAAGGAGCCTATAGGACTCAATTAGAATTTCTCTGAACCAACCGCTTAGGTGCTCGCATCTATGAGGATGGTTTGCAAAGATAAGTGGTGCAGATGCACAATCCTGATCAACCCATTGGATTGGAACGTCCAGTGGTGAAATTCAAAAGAGACGCATACATAGATAAAGAAGGAACGATGTACATCTTAAGTACACAGCCAAACAATACCAATGAGTTTGGCGTAATTCAGTTAGAGACAGAAGCTAAATCCCAAGGAAAAGAACCATTAGAAGAACCAAGACACCTAGAGGGAAATCTGTACTGACACGAGTACTAGTTCCAGATTGGACCCCTCAGGATAACAGAAGCATAGAGTTATTCGTAAACAAAGAAACTGACGAAGCATTTTGGAGGTACAGAACGAAACAACCAAGTGAGGTAGGCTCCATTGTAATCTACGAATTTAAGGACCTGAATACACCTGGAAAGGTTGTATACCTGGATGAAACTTCAGAAAGAGTATTTGTGGTGCCAGACCACGCTAGAAACACATACACATGGAGAGGTGAGTTGGTATTCCCTCCGTCTTGAACAAACCTAAATGCGAGCCAACAAGGGGCAGGAACATCCTCAACCCATGGTAGTCAAAGAGAGAAAAACAAAGATAGACCTGAAGTAAGTTTCAATCATCCCATAGGGAGAGATAGAACCACCATAGACACAGACAGAGTGGAAAGACAAAGAATGCCATGTGGTAGAGATGATTTTCCTCTACCTAGACCACGCGAACACACAAGAATATTGAGACCCACTTAGTTAGTAAAATCCATGAAAAATTACTTTGACGGGATAGGAGATCCCTACGACCATGTTGCGGATTGCAGCAAAGGCAATTTAGAGATATTCATCACTTTTTAGAGTCATTCATCACTGAATTCTCTAAAAGTGGAATCAGACATGATACGTCTTCATTGATTCATAGCTTCAAACAGACCCCTCAGGAAACAGTTAGACTTGCAGGACGTAGGTTTAGACAATATGTGGAAATATGCCCTATGCAAGAGCTACCCTCACAAGCCAAACAAGTGTCATTGTTTCTAGACGGCTTGCTGAGCTCTAAACTACGCTCCGATGTGTACTTAAAAGAACCCAGAACGCTAGAGCAGTGTGTAAGAATCTGTATAGACATTGAGGATAACTTAGGAGACGAGTTGGAACTCTCAAAGGTCTATAAAGATTCAGATTGTTCATCTCTAGCATCCACAAAATTGTCTAACTCGATAGAAGACCTAGCAGAAAAAGTGGCCCAGAAACTAGGAGTTTCTAGTAAACAGATGCCCAAGTTAACAACTAACGTACGTTGTTACACATGTGGTGGAAATCATTTGGCAAATGTGTGCCCCAATGCGACACAACCGCAAGCCAAACCTAGTGGCCAATACTGTACTATTGAGAGAAAATACACAAATCACACGGCTCAGGACTGCCCATACAACAAACAAACAGTGAGACAGAACTACCCGCAAGCATACCAACAACTAGGTAGGTATCAAGGCCAGTATAATACTCAGCCTCACTACTATAGGCCTCCTCAAAATTATCCATATCAAGCTCAACAAAGACCTCAACCTGTCTTAGCTCAGCAGCCACCCCCACCAGCTAATGTCATCTCAGTGAAATACGCTGCTGCAGAAGAGAACCTCAATAGAGCTTTAGTTCCCATTTCACCCCTAATTACTGGCAGTTGATCCAAACTCTAAGAGTTTTGACTCTACTCATGTAGATAGTCCACCCGCGTATTACACAGAGTCACCAGAACACATAGACACATATCAATATGATAGTCCACCAGTGGAACCTAGTTGGGAGCCCGACTATGCTAATGTGATGTACACAAACCCGAATCCGCGGCCCCAATTAAGACAACAAAGACCACAGGGCCCTAGAGGACCATGCTTTAGGTGCCAAGGAGATCATTTCATAAAGGATTGTCCACATCCTCTGATAGCAGGACAGTCGCAGTACTATAACATACAAGGCTTTTGTGCCGATTGTGGTAAAGAGCACATCATAAAAGATTGTCCTAAGAACCCTGCTAATGCTTCAAATGTGACACCGATCAATGTGATAGGTATTGTAAACAACACAGATGGATCCAACCCTACATATGTGCCTATCCAAGCTATAACAAGAGCCTAGGCGCTCTTACAAAACCAACAGCTTAATCAAGAGAAAATAGCCAGAAGTAGTGAAGTTGGAGAATCTAGCAGTAAAAAGAAGAAATCTTGGAAAGACTCCAGAAAAAGGATTAAGAGAAAATGGAGTAAAGGATAACTGAGTTGGAAGGAAGTTTGAAGGAATCTAGAGCCAAAATCCTAGAGTTGACTTCACAGGACTTTAATCAAGAGAACCTAGCACAAAAATCAGGATCAATTCTAGCAGAACCCATACCAAAAAATCTAGACATGATGTTTCGGGCATATCAGGCTAGAATAAAGGAAGACCTCAAATAGCTGAAATGAGTAAAAACTACCCACGAGCAGATCTAGAAATTGAGAGGACTAAGCTTTGCATGAAGATGGTAGACTTAGCACAAGCAATGTTTGAAGCCTAGAGATATCTAAATTGGAATAACATGGCAAAACCGGAATCGCACTTTCAAGGATTGATGGAGAGGCTAGAATACTTGATCGATAGCGAAGAGAAAAAGGATCAGCATAAGAACCCTATTGCCTCAGAGACACCGGAAAAGAATGCACCATCCCTGTCTCAAGTACCAAACACAGAAGGTGAAGACAACCTATCTTCCATACATAGGTACTCACATGAATTTTTGAGAGAAATCCAAGAAGAGAAGTGGAGAAAAGAACAAGGCAACCATCCTCCTATTCAGGAAATAGATGACTTGCAGGAGCAATTTCCCCAAGACATCCCGTCTATTTACGATGATGTAGAGGAAGAACAACTGAGTGAACACACAGGATTTGAATCCAATTCTTTACAAGAATTACCTCAGTTCACAGGACCTTGGGAAGACAAGTCTATTAGCATGAGAGCACCCACGATAATAGTGAGGAATGAAAAATTAGTAATCCCTAGAAACACAGAAGTGGTCAAGAACGCTAAAGTTCAGTGTCACCTCACTCTTGAGGAATTGTTGAAGGTAAAACCCGAACTGTGGAAGCACGTAGCAAATCAATTCCCTGAGCTTGCTACTACACCCTCACAGATAGAAACACACAAAAAGGTGCCAGAGATACCTGTAGAAAAGATCGGAGATGTAAGCAAAGGAGAGGAAGGTAACACTTATCTTCCAATAACCCATCAGGGCTACACCACGAAAGCCATCTTAGATTCAGGAGCCGGAGTAGCCATTGCTACCACCGCTTTATGGAAACATTGGGGTAAGCCAACATTAAGACCTACCAGGATGAAGCTACAAATGGCTTATGGACACATAGAAAAACCATTAGGCTTACTAGAAGGCATATCTCTCACCACTTGTGGTGTGGAATTTGAGCATACCTTTGCCATTTGTGACTTTGCGAAAAATCACGCTTATGAGATGATCTTAGGACGACCATTCATGCGTCAATTGCAAATTGTACAAGATTGGGGAACTAATTCTTTGTACTTGCAACATTTAGGTGTGACTACCAAAGTCAATCTTAAAGACTATTCACATCGAGATGTACCCCCAATACAATGGAACACCATCCATAAGACAAAGGTAGAAACGGAATTGGTACACTCATTAGAGTCAGACTCCTCATGGTTACACGAGGAAACTCACTTATGGATGTGTAAAGTATCAAAACAAGAGGAAGAATGGTTAGAAGCCAGAACTTTAGGTTCAGTACAACATCCACGAACTCTTCAAGACCCAGCGTACGCACTTGTAGTATTTCCAGATGAAGAATTCGAACCCCATGGTTGGGCAGAAATCCTAGCATCCATGGATGTAGCCATCAATGAAGAACAATGGACACCCCACTATGATGAGGATGGCTATGACATTTCAGTTTTCCCGATAGAGTCAATCATGTGTGACTTGATTATTGAAGAATGTGAACCTAGCACTGATGCATTTGAGGATGCGAGTGATTTTGATTTAGAATCAATTATTATGGACCCACCCTTTGCATCAGAAGAAGAATATTTTTACGAAGTAGAAACTTATCCTCATACACACGAAGAAATTATGAATGATGTGAGAATAGCCACACAAGTGACTAGCAAAAGTGAAGGTAAGAAAAGAAAGAAGAAAGAAACCATGTCAGAGGAAGAAGAGTCTCTATTTGAAGTTCCTGAAAAATTCAAGAAATATGAAATAGAAGATAGACGAATCATGGTACGAATGTCGAATAGAAAAGCTAACATTGGAGAAGTATATGATAACCGAGAGAAAACCAAGAAAATAATAGTTGCCATAGAAGGAGAAGAAGAAAAATGTACATACATAGGGCATGATTTGACGGTAGAAGAAGAAGAAGAATTAGTTGCCCTATTGCACAAATATAGACATGTGTTCGCTTGGAGTTACAAAGATTTGAAAGGAGTAGACCCAGATATATGTTCTCATAGAATCCCTATGACTCGAGATGCAAAACCGACAAAACAAAAACCATACACGTACAATGATAACTACGCTGCGAAGATTAAAGAAGAAATAGATCGCTTGATAGAAGCAGGATTTATTTACGAAATTGAGCATAATGAATGGGTATCCCCCATTGTGGTTGTGCCCAAGAAGAATGGAAAATTGCGTGTGTGTATTAACCTTAAAAAAGTTAATGCCACCACAATTAGAGACAGTTATCCTCTTCCTATCACAGATCACTTATTGGAAAGAGTCGCGGGCAAGGAAGTTTACAGCTTTATTGATGGTTTCTCAGGCTATAATCAAGTAGCCATTGCTCCAGAAGATCAACACAAGACGGCTTTTGCCACAGAATGGGGCATATTTGCATTTCGTGTGATGCCATTTGGCTTAACAAATGCACCCGCTACTTTCCAGTGACTCATGTGTCATGTTTTTAAGGAATTCTTACACAAAAATTTGGAAGTTTATGTCGATGACTTATGTGCTCATTCGAATATAAGATAGACTCATATCCCCGAGTTAAGACAAATATTTGACAAATGTCGAGAATATCAGGTTTGTTTGAACCCAAAAAAATGCGTTTTCATGGTTAGACAAGGCAAAATTCTCGGACACATTGTGTCAAAGAATGGAATCTCTACGGACGAAGAAAAGTGAAAGTAATTGCAGAGCTACCTAGACCAACTAACGTAAAAGAGGTACAGGCATTTATGGGCCATTGCAGTTATTATAGATGATTCATACACATGTATGCAATCATAGCCAAGCCGTTGTACTCTCTTTTGACCAAGTTTGAATGGACAGACGAATGCGAGAATTCATTCAATGAATTTAAACGATGTTTGTGCTCAGCACCTATATGACAACCCCGGAATGGAGTAAGCCATTCCATGTGCATGTGGATGCATCCAACTATGCCATAGGATGTGTGTTAGCACAACCCACGAGTGAAGGTAATATAGATCTCCCCATAGCTTATGCGAGGAGATAGTTGAACGCAGCAGAAAGAAATTACACCACTACGGAACGAGAAGGATTAGGGATGATCTACGCAGTAAAGAAATTCAGACATTATTTGTTGGCAAACAAGTTCAAATTCTTTACAGATCATCAAGCATTACTATATTTAGTCAACAAGCCTTGTAATACGGGAAGATTAATACGTTGGTTTCTATTACTCATGGAGTATGATTTTGAAGTAGTAGTCAGGAAAGGAAAGACACATCTTAGAGCTGACCACCTTTCAAGATTAACCACAGGAGAAGCTCCTCAATGAATAGTGGATGAATTACTCGATGCATACTTGTTTAACCTTGAGATAGCACCAGAATGGGCTAAGCCGATAGTCCCTATTCTCACATATGGACCCAAGAATCCTAGGATAAGGATCAAGGAAGGAGAGATTACCAAGTCTCAAAGATACCAAAGAATAGCAGGAAACATATATAAACAAGATAATCAAAAGTTTCTTGCTTGTTGTGTAGATGAATCAAAACATGCAAATTGGTTGCAATTAGCACACGTAGGTGCATTAAAGCAACATCATTCGAAACATCGTACATTGCAGACTCTGCATAGACTAGGAGTATATTGGCCTACGATGGAAGCAGATGTCTACAAATTGTGTAAAGAATGCCATGTTTGTTGTGAAAGACCACCCGTAGAACATGCTACACTATATCACGTGTCTCTCACACCAGAATGGAGTGAACCCTTAGTGACATACTTGAGTACAAAAACATTCCCTCAAGGAATGACTTTAGCGTGACAACGAAGTCTAGAGCAGGAAGCTCAAGACTATTCACTTATTGGTGATAATCTATATAAACGAGGACAAGATGGATACCTAAGACAGTGTGTTCATGAAAGCGATTACTTGAGCGTACTAGAGACTGCACACCAAGGTGTTGCAGGAGGTCACTTTAGACCAGATAGGATAATCAAAGCCATCCTCTTTGCAGGATTATGGTGGCCCACTCTTCACATGGATGTGCATACCTATGTAAAGAGATGTGACATGTGCCAAAGAACTCAATTTCCTACTCGCAGAGATGAAATGCCATTGAAACCCATGATGGGCGGACGTGCATTTTCTAAGTGGGGTATAGACTTTGTAGGACCCATTAACCCCCCTGCAAAAGGTACACATGATGAATACATTATTGTTGCCACAGATTATCTTACCAAATGGGTAGAGGCAAAGGCCATGAAAAAGAATGATGCACAAACGACTACAAAATTCTTATTTGAAAATGTCTTTACAAGATATGGATTGCCTATAGAGTTAGTGAGCGATCGAGGAACTCACTTTCTAAACCAAGTCATTGAATATTTGTTACGGGATTTTATGGTGATTCACAAGAAATCCGCACCATATCATCCTCAGGCCAATGGTCAAGCTGAAAGCACTAACAAGATCCTGTGTAATGTACTGACGAAACTCGTGAACAACAAACGTTCAGATTGGGACAAATAGTTACACCATGTTGTTTGGGCATATCGAGTGGCCTACAAGACCGTACTCAATGCAACTCCCTTTCAGATGGTTTTTGGTCAGAATGATGTGCTTCCTTTGGACTTCTTGATACCGACCCTTAAGGTTGCACAAGAACATTAGTGGACCGGCCATGAATTATCAGCAAGAATAATGGACTTGGAATGATAGGGAGAAACCAGGCTGAAAGCAGCAGCAGAGATATATGCAGCAAAGAAGCGACATAAAGCATATTTTCATGCACATGTAAAAGATAAAGGCTTGAAAGAAGGAGATTTAGTTCTAGTATATACGCTGAAACAACATGCACGGAAGTTAGAAAAGCGAGGTTATGGACCTATGATCATTAACAGACTCTCAACAAGTGGAGCAGTACGATTAGCCACCTTAGAAGGAGACATAATGCCTAATTACATTAGTGGATGTCGAGTCAAGTTATATCAGGAACCTCTTACTGAGGATATGCTTAGACGACTCTCGTTGGCAAAGAAGCATAAGGAGGAAGAAAATAGAATACGAGCTGAAGCTCAGGGAGAAGCTATAGAACACATTAAGCGCATGAAGTTAAGAAGACAAGGACTAGGGAGAGAACATTATAACCATCTAGAAACATCACCCAGATACCCCATGGCCATGTGTCAAGTAAAGTCAACCACTCATCCTAACACAATGGACAGGAGACCATTCATCACAGTCAGGCTAAAGCACGGCAACCCTTGCCAAGAGCTCAGGGCTTTAATTGATTTAGGTGCTACGACTAGTGCGATTAGATGGTCCCACTATCAGGACTCAGGAATAGAAATGTGGCCAATTGAGGCATACCTCATAGGGCTAGGAGGCATGGAAACCCCTTGCATGGGTGAGGTGGACCTTCCTATCCTCATAAAGGAAGTGACCTTGATAGTGAAACTACTAGTGTGCCATGACAATGACCTGATAGAACCCCTAATCCTTGGCCAAAATTGGTTATACAATCACTGAGTGGACCTAAATCTTAGACAAGGCTCCTTATAGATTGGAACCTTAGATCAGAAGCGAGTGATACCGCTTGACTTCCCTAACAAACCTCCGTCTGAGATATGTCACCCTAGACCATATGAACAACATGCGAAGGAAGACCGGAAGATCTTTGGTCAGATGAGTCAAGTTACATCTACACCAACCCATGCGGGCTTGGCTATGGACAATTGTCAATCAGAAGGACATCAGGAGATTTTCCCTTGGGCTTCCTGCAAACTAGAAGGGCCAGCCACCCAACCGCTTGGTCAAATGGACACCATCAACGGTCAGGAGGGTTACATCAGCGGTCAAATGGGCACAATCAGCGGACAGATGGGGACGATCAGCGGTCAGGTGGACTTCATCAGCGTCCACATGGGCAAAACACCTTGCGGTGCCCATCCTTCCACACTTACTGCAGACCGGCCTAGATTAAAAGTACACAATGGAGCACCTCGTAATGGGTAGGTTTCGCAAGTCTTGGACCTCCCTTCTTTTCCAAAGCAGAGTGTCCATCTGACCTCTCAACCTCCACCACAAAGGAGTCAACCACGGTAAAGGAACCCAGGCCGACGACAATATCAAACGACACAAAGAAAGCAGCAGTATCAGTATCACAAAGCAAGCGGCACGAGACAAATATGGGTGCCAAAAGGACAGAAAGCACCAACTGATTTCAACAACACAGACATTGATACGAAGAAGTCAAGGCAGCAGTAGAGTCAGTATTCAAAGTCTACTCGACCTTCTTCTACGAGTACGAACACTCGACAAATTTGGATTGCCAAGAAGTACCTTACAAACCGACCCACACCCATGCAGATTTGGGTACCCAAACACTGTATTATAACTCAACCCTCAAGCCATGTAATATATAACCCTCAGAAATCTCTTTACCCTTCAACCCCACCAAATCCGATCTCATCTTTTGTCCCTCAACAAAAGCCTATCACCCGCATACGAACTCTTAGGAAGTGGATATCGAAACGTATCCAGAGGCCTTCTACGACTCCCTTATCTAACATAACTCCCACCCCGATTAATCTACAACCTTGTAATAACTCATTCACAACTGAACCTTGTACGAATCTACACACTATAACCCAACAACGCTTGTAAGAACATCTCATCAAAGCACTGCATGCAATATCTAAAAACATATAGGTGTCTAGAGACCTCCACTAGTTCTGCAAGAAGCATTGCATCAATCACATCACAACACTTGGCTACACGGCTTACACATCGGCTATGGAAAGGGATTACGGTCTCACTTTCATGGGATCATGATTAATTTCCATACTAATGTGTTAATCTTATGTAGCAGATCTTCTATGCACTCGCATCATACATCATGCAGGCAGAAGGGCCATCGAAAGCTGGCCCCAGTGCACCAATGGCCAATATTGGAGAACTACTAGTGGAGCCCCATCCTACGGCTCAACCGCCCAAATTTCAAGGTTTCCCAGGGCCCATACCAATTGACGATCCCCCCAGGGGTTATACTAAGAAGATTCATCACGATTCTCACTGGTTTCAAGGGCTAGCAGGACCATTGGCGGATGCTCATTTTATATTTGAGGCCAATTTGACTTTTGATGACCGTACCTAGGGCAAATATCTGCTTTTCTCAAGAGAGTTTGAAGGATTGCAGAACACGGAAGACCTAATGCACGTTTGGGCAAGAGCAGGGTTTACAGAGTATTTCAGTGACCCTTTGCCTAAACCTGACTTCTACAGAAGCTATTACTTAGTCACAACTTTGACAACTTCTGAGAACAAGGATCTGCCCGGCACTTTTATTTTGCCATCCTTAGTGAACGATCTGCCATATAAGAGGTTTTATCTTTCTAAAGATCTGATTCGCGCTGCAATCAAGATCCATGGTACGCACACTCCAGCAGAACAAGAAAGGCTGGTTCTAGAGCCAATGAAACGTGGAGACGTTACTAAGTGGGAAGAGTTTTCAGCGATCACACCTGAGCTTTCAAAACCACTACAGATATGTATGCAACATTTTGCTTTCCCCACTCAGGATAGATTCACAATGCCTCACAAGCGCATATGGTTTGGATTATATTTAGCATGTACTGGACCCCAGACAGTTGATCTCGCAAGCTGGATCATTGATCAGTTATATTTAGCACAACACAAATGGGAAAGAAAGAAGGTCATCAATGGATGGTGCGCCCTCACGCGCATTGTATACATGTTTTTGGCCTACGATTTACCTATCGAGCGAGCAATGACAAGTAAAGAGCTGAAAGCCTTCAAGGGAACAACAAAGAAAGCTAGGAAGCCTAGCAAAGGACGAGCATGAAAGCGAATGAGAGGAACTATCCCCTGCCTTCAGGTGCCAAAATCACCCTCACCACAACCCTCTCCAGAGCAGTCCCCGACAGAAGCCACTCCATCTATACAACCTATTCGCATACGGTTATCAAGACCGATTATAACGGAGGCCACCACCAGCACAGTTGCTCCTCAAACAGCCACCATCCCAGGACCTGCCACGACTACAACAGAAGTTCCCACAACTATTGGTGCGAAAGCTTTTTCTTTTCCAATACCCAACCTAGAAGCAGAACCTATATATAAAACCTTTGATTTTGAAATGCAGGATGCTTTCTCGAATGAATTTCAGTTTTCAGAAGGTCAGATCTTCTCTCAGGAATATGAGCAACCAAGTTACCCAACCACGCCCCAAGACCAACCACAAGGACAAATAGTGTCTAGTTCTGAGGAAGAAAGAACGGAAACCGATGACGAAGCCAGCCAAGGCACTCATGACTCTCAAGAACATGTGTAGATAGATGAACAAGGATATCACACTGACACCCAGGGAGACACCAATACACATGAAGATGAAACCTTTGAAGCAGCAGCTTATACACTAGCCATCAAGAAGCTATATCGCACCATGGAGAAAGTTTGGGCACGCAAGAAATTGACTGAGGAAGAGAGTCAAGCACTTATAGAACAGGAACTTGTCTCAGGGGGATTCGAAGAAGTATATATCAGAGGCTTCCGAGAACTTGTCAAATCAGTGGGATCCATAGAAGCCTTACGATATTTGCAGAGGAAACCGTTACCGCAGTATGACCCGCGTAAAATCCGTCTACTAACCAAACCTAGTGAATGTATTGGGGTACCCACTGGCGGACAATCTTCAGAACAGGCCAGGGAAGCACATCTTGTCCCTGATGGCTCATTGGCAGAAGACACCATTATCATCGACTCCCCACCCCGTACTGCTGTTGTACATACCACCACAGTTGTTGAAGTACCTACCACCCCAACCGCTCCTCCTTCACCTGCCATCCATCCAGTCTCCCCCATACACCCTCCTTCTCCCAGAACAACATCCTCCTTCTTCGACGGAGTAGCAGAAGTCGTCCTTACTCCCATTCATCCCACAATTCCCGCACCCACTCAACCTAGTCTACCCCCTAGCACACCTGCCTTTCTATCAAATCCAATTTTCCCACCATCCTTTCCGTCCTTCCCCACACCTCCAAGACCCCTTTTCCCATTCCCACCTCCATTAACCTTCTCCCCAATCTCACCTCCCCGACCCACTGTAACTCCTCTTTCCCCTTTCCACCAAGCCATCCAAGACAACCCCTCTGTAAATTACTCGTCAGCCTTTGTAAATCCTGTATTTACACCCACACACTTACCCACAATCACACCACTATTCACAGTCACCGCACTTGACACCACATCCAGCGATATGGATATATCACCACCCACTGTGTTGGGGCTTCACTCACTAATTAGGCATGGATATATGAAGACATATGATGGAGGAAAGAAGAAGTGAAGAAAAGACCTACAGAAAATCAAGCCTAAGTGAAGGGATAATTTCACTATTGTAAATTAGTGCAAAATTAGAGTCTAGTTTTTCATTTGATCCTCAGAACTTACGAGTTCAAGTCTAGGAGAATGTGAACCATAGGTATATAAGTTAATTTGATGCAAAAACATGTAAGATAGAACTCAATTTTGAAATCTGAGTGAGTAGAGAAAAGTCGTGTCTTTTCTGAGAGAGATGTTGAGGAAAAACTTCTGAGTCTGAGAGAGTTTTCCATGGCTATGAGCAAAATTAGGCCAAGCCATTTTGTACACATCTTCTCTGATAAACAACACATGTTTGTGTAGAAGGATTGAGTCTAATTCCTCTTGTACATTGAGTTCTAAGTCATTTCATATGACTGTGTAAGGTAGTTGACAGTTACGACTTTTCTGGCGCACATTTACCTGATCTTCTTAAGGTCAGATCTCGAAGTATGGTGTAAAGATTTTAGTAAGTGATAGCTCATTTTAAAGCTACTGTCCTCAACTACATTTGGTCAAAAGATCTTTAAGAAACGGGACGCATACTCAGAGAAATCAGCTTAACAGTGAAGGTATGTCAAATCGATGAAGTCAATTTTCAGTTTTCAGACATAGTGGAAAGGATGAAGCAAAATCAGAAGATTTTGAAGTTATTACTTGAAATTTTTGTTTGTTATGTGTTGCTTAACATTAGCAAGAACTTCTCTTAGCAAGTGATCAAAAGATTTTGCAAAGATTGAGCTAATACAGGTCAGATTGAAGGATTGAAGGAAAGGCGCAGATTTCTGTGAAGTGAAATTTTGATTTTCACTAAATTCAGAGATGAAGACTCACATTGTGAGTATTGCTAAGCTAATGATGGTTATGGAAGTCTTCTAATACCACATTAGTTTAGTTCTTGTGGTGTTTTACACACCAACAAGTGGTATCAGAGCAGATAAGGTCCTCGAGAGTAAAGGAGAGCAGATACAAGAAGAATTGAAGAGTTCTTTATCAAAGAAGGTGGAAGCTGAGGTGTTCAACAAACAAAAGTCATCAAAAGATTATTTCGAAGTTACTCCCAAGGGTAAAGGTCTACAAAAGGTATCATTCTTTAACTTTATACTTACAAGTTGAAGCAGAAGCAAGGATACTATGGCAGATGATGTGTCCATTGACAAATTGGACAGAGATAACTATCCTGCTTGGGTGATGAGGATGGAAGCCTTACTTATGAGTAAGGACCTAATGGTATATGTGACAGGTGAAGAAGAGAAGCCTAAATTTGAAGATGAAAGTCATCCAAGAAAGGAAGAGCTAGAAGCTTTGAAGCTATGGCAGAAGAGAGATGCAAGTGCAAGAGCTTATATATATAACACTATTACAGATCATTTGTTGCCACACATCAGAGGGTTAGAAACAGCTGAAGATATTTGGAATGCTTTGGAAGATCACTTCCAAAACACTACTAAAGCTAGGAAAGCTAGCTTATGGTCAGAGTTCACCACATTCAAGAAAAAGCAAAATCAGAGCATTAGTGATTATGTCACTAAGATGAAGGACTTGGCAGATAGCCTTGGATCCATTGATGAGGATATTGAAGATCATAGGTTGATAGCACAATTACTTGCAGGGTTAAGAGGTGATGAGAGATGGAAGCCCTTTGTACTTTCAACAGAACTCTCATTAAACCATTATGTGCCAGAATTAAATCAATTACTTGGATTGATGCTCACATTTGAGCAAGACTTGAAGCCAGATGGAGACAAAGGTCAAAGTTCTGCAATGTACATGAAGAATAAAAATAAAGGAGATAAAGGCAAAGCAAAGGATGAAGAAGAGTCAACAACTCAAGCAAATTATGCAAGAGGAAGAGGTTTTGGCAGAGGTAAAGGTCGAGGAAATGGAAGAGGTAGAGGTAATCAGAACAATAACAAGAAGACATGTTGGATTTGTGGATTGAGTAATCATCTAGCATATGATTGTTGGCATAATCAACAAGGAGCAAGTCAAAATCAGAGCAACAATGACAGAGGAAGAGGTGGAAGATTTCAGAATCAATTTCAAAGAGGAAGACAGAATTCAAGAGGAAGTTATGGTAGAGGTGGTGGAAGAAATTGGAATCAGAATCAATCTTACAACACCACATATTACAATTATGCAAATGATACACAGAATGACACTCATACAACATTGATGATGAATTCAATAAGTTCATCAGAGAAGGAGGATCTCAAGGTATTTTATATTGACTCTGGTTGTTCAAATCATTTGTCAGGTAATATAGAATTATTGTCAGAATTGGAAGAAGGCAATTCAAGTCATACAGTACAAACAGGTGATAATACAAAACATAGTGTGCATTCAATTGGAAAAGTGAAATGCAGGAGTGGAGCTGATTTATTAACAAATGTTTTGTATGTTCCAACAATACCAAAGAATCTGATTAGTGTTGGACAAATAGTGGAGAAAGGTTTTCAAGTCAGATTTACAAATGAAGGGGTATTTGTTGAAGATCCAGAGGATGCATACAAACCCATTGTTTGTGGTAAGAAGGAAGGTAGATTTTTTACTCTCAAAGTACAAGGAAATGTTGGTCAAGCACTAATCACACATGGTGATGAAGTAATTACAGAGTTAGATCTTTGGCATAAGAGGTTGGGACATTTCAATGAAAGAGGAATCAAAACTATGGTGGAGAACCAATCTGTATTGGGGCTACCAAATGTGAAGAATCAACATATGATATACAAGTGTGAAGCTTGTCAAATGGGAAAAGCACATAGACTACCATTTCAGAAGAAAGGTTTCAAGCATGATGGTTTACTTGAACTCATACATACAGATGTATGGGGACCAACAAAAGAAGGCTCAATAAATGGATCTAGGTATTATGTTTTGTTTATTGATGATGCTACAAGGTGGATAACCCTTTATGTTCTAAAAGAAAGATCAGAAGTATTTGGAGCCTTCAAACATTTTCATGCTTATGCAGAAAGAGTTACAGGTCAAAAACTCAAGAGGCTAAGGTCTGATGGAGGGGGAGAATATTTCTCCCAAGAGTTTAATGACTATCTTTGGAATGCAGGTATCAAGAGAGAGATAACTTGCAGGTATACACCTCAACATAATGGGGTGGCAGAAAGGAGAAATAGAACATCGGTTGAATTTGCAAGAGCAATGTTAAAGGAAAAGAATTGCCCTAATTATCTTTGGGCTGAGGCTGTAAATACAGCCACATACCTTGTGAATAGGCTACCATGTGGAGCTTTGAATGGTATGACCCCTTATGAAGCTTGGTGGGGTAAGAAACCAACACTTGACCATTGTAAAGTGTTTGGATCAATTGCCTATGCTTATGTGCCATCACAACTCAGACATAAGCTTGAACCAAAGGCAGAAAAATATGTGTTTATTGGGTATGATGAAAAGCAAATGGGTTATAGGCTATGGAGTCCTTTAACTAAACATTTTATTGTTTCCAGAGATGTGACTTTTGATGAACAGAAGAGTTGGTATGCAGATAAAGATTGTGACCTTGAAACATTTGAAGAAGAGATAAGAAGGAATGCAAAAGGTAAGTCACATATGCAGATAGATGGAGATGAAGAACATATGCAAAGTAAGCACATCAAGAGTTGGATCATATAGAAGGAATGAAGATGGACCAATATTTGATGAAGAAGTACATCCAGATATACATGAAGAGTGTGAACCAAGAAGGTCAACCAGAATGAGGAAGCAACCTACAAGGTATTCCTATGATACTTCTTACTTGACTCAAAAAAATTATGCTTACATGGTTAAGGAAGATGGAGAACCCCAAAGCTATGATGAAGCAAAGGGTAAGAGACAATGGGAAGAAGCAATGAAGGAAGAGTTTGATGCACTTGAAGAAAACAAAACTTGGGAACTTGTTCCAAAGCCTAATGGTAAGAAAGTGATTGGAAATAAATGGGTTTACAAAATTAAGAAACATGCAGATGGAACTATAGCCAGATACAAAGCCAGATTGGTGGTTAAAGGCTATGCTCAAACTTTTGGCATAGATTATGATGAGACATTCAGTCCTGTGGCAAAGATGTCAACCATAAGGACAATCATTGCCATTGCAGCCTCAAAAGGATGGACATTGAGTCAATTGGACATTAAGAATGCATTTTTGAATGGATATATATCAGATGAGGTTTACATGGAGCAACCTCAAGGGTTTGCAGATCATAAGTTTCCAAATTATGTTTGCAGATTAAGAAGAGCTCTTTATGGTTTGAAGCAAGCTCCAAGAGCTTGGAATTATAGACTTGTAAAGTATCTTAATGATCTTGGATATCAAAGTTCAAAGGCAGATGCAAGTTTACTTATCAAAAGAACAGATGAAGGTATGATCTACATTTGTATCTATGTAGATGATATTATAATTACAGGTACCTCAAATGAAGGAATCAAGGAGGTGAAGAAGCTACTTGAGAGAGAATTCAAGATAAGTGATCTAGGAAAATTGTCATATTTTCTTGGAATGGAAATCACTTATGCAGAACATGGCATATATGTATCACAAGAAAGGTATCTCTTGAATCTTCTAAAGAATTTTAACATGGAGAATTGCAGAGAGGCATCTACACCACTAGAGGTCAATCATAAACTCAGTAGATATGATGGTGCAGAGTTCAAAGACATGAGGAAGTATCAATCTTTAGTGGGAAGCTTAATTTATGCTACACTAACAAGGCCTGATCTTAGTTATGCAGTTGGTGTTCTTTCTCAATTCATGCATTGTCCAAAGGATCCACATTGGAATGCAGGTCAAAGAGTTCTTAGATATATCAAAGGGACTTTGAAAGAAGGATTGTATTATCCTTTTACATCAGATATAAGGTTGAGAGCCTATAGTGATTCAGATTGGGCAGGAAGTCAAGATGATAGAAGATCTACTCATGGCTACATGATATACATTGGAGATAAGCTTGTGAGTTGGTGTTCAAAGAAACAACACACAGTGGCTTTATCATCAATAGAAGCTGAATACAAAGGACTTGTGGAAGCAGCAAAAGAAGTAATATGGATGCAGACATTATTCAAAAGCTTGGGAATTGATCAAGGTATACCCATCATTCATGGAGATAATATGAGCTCACTATATCTTGCAGCAAATCCTGTATTTCATGCAAGGACAAAGCACATAGAAATACAGTATCATTTTCTTAGAGAAAAGGTAATGGAGAAAGAGATTGAAGTGGTGTACACTTCTACAAAAGATCAGATTGCAGATATTATGACAAAAAGCTTGGATGGAGTGAAGACAAATAGGTTCAAGGAGATGGCTGGAATAAAAGAGAAGAAGACTATGTGAAGAAGTCAAAGTATGCTAATTAGTGATTGAGGGGGAGCTGTTGGGGCTTCACTCACTAATTAGGCATGGATATATGAAGACATATGATGGAGGAAAGAAGAAGTGAAGAAAAGACCTACAGAAAATCAAGCCTAAGTGAAGGGATAATTTCACTATTGTAAATTAGTGCAAAATTAGAGTCTAGTTTTTCATTTGATCCTCAGAACTTACGAGTTCAAGTCTAGGAGAATGTAAACCATAGGTATATAAGTTAATTTGATGCAAAAACATGTAAGATAGAACTCAATTTTGAAATCTGAGTGAGTAGAGAAAAGTCGTGTCTTTTCTGAGAGAGATGTTGAGGAAAAACTTCTGAGTCTGAGAGAGTTTTCCATGGCTATGAGCAAAATTAGGCCAAGCCATTTTGTACACATCTTCTCTGATAAACAACACATGTTTGTGTAGAAGGATTGAGTCTAATTCCTCTTGTACATTGAGTTCTAAGTCATTTCATATGACTGTGTAAGGTAGTTGACAGTTACGACTTTTCTGGCGCACATTTACCTGATCTTCTTAAGGTCAGATCTCGAAGTATGGTGTAAAGATTTTAGTAAGTGATAGCTCATTTTAAAGCTACTGTCCTCAACTACATTTGGTCAAAAGATCTTTAAGAAACGGGACGCATACTCAGAGAAATCAGCTTAACAGTGAAGGTATGTCAAATCGATGAAGTCAATTTTCAGTTTTCAGACATAGTGGAAAGGATGAAGCAAAATCAGAAGATTTTGAAGTTATTACTTGAAAGTTTTGTTTGTTATGTGTTGCTTAACATTATCAAGAACTTCTCTTAGCAAGTGATCAAAAGATTTTGCAAAGATTGAGCTAATACAGGTCAGATTGAAGGATTGAAGGAAAGGCGCAGATTTCTGTGAAGTGAAATTTTGATTTTCACTAAATTCAGAGATGAAGACTCACATTGTGAGTATTGCTAAGCTAATGATGGTTATGGAAGTCTTCTAATGCCACATTAGTTTAGTTCTTGTGGTGTTTTACACACCAACACACTACACCTCCACTCACTTCATTTGTGGCACCACAATATTTAAGCACACCATAATTTTCCACAATCACCACAGCATCCACTTTCCCACCCCCATTCCCCATTCCCTTTGCATCTACACCTACTGCATCTTCGCTTAGCACATCGTTAATATTATCACCCACTGTAGATAATGCATTTCGACAAATGCTCACCTGTATGACTCAAGTCAAAGATGAGTTCACATCTCTGGGAAATAATTATCAGTAGCTGCAGAGGACAACCAATGATTTACAGTCGCAGCTAAATTCATTGACCATCGAGAACGCCTCCCTAAACACCAGATACCAAGAACTCCGAGAGGCATACCACAAACTAGAACTAGAAAGTGAAGAGAAAACCAAAGAGGCCACTACTGATCTTGATAATTTGTTAAGGGCATAGACCATTCGCAACACAACACGGAACATGGGCTTACTCAGACGACACTTGGTAGCCGCGAAAGAAGAAAACCAGCGCTTATAAGAACAAAATAGAGAGAATCTAAAAGCTGCCTTAGATCAGCCAGACCAACCGCTAAGCCCCAGTCGCTTTAAGGCCGTGCCCTTAGAATCAATGAAAATGTTGTTAGATGATCATATCAGATTGTTTGATGAGTACGACAGCATGAACGAGGAGTTTCAGAAACTCAAAGATGAAAACAAGATCTTGCAGTTAAGAGCACCAATACCACAAGGCCTACGAGCTCCTGCGGACCCATCTCCTGACATCCTAGAGGAACTCAACGCTTTACGGGCCCAGGTATCTAATCTTCAATCACAGATAGAAGTATATGAAGCACCACCCAGACCAAACTCCCCACCGGACCTACCAGCCGAGGAAGAAACAGTCACTATTCCGGTGGAGGAAACTTTTGAAGAAGCCTATGAGCCCCAACCCATCCCAGGCGGACGCGTCATGGCTGAAGGCCAGACCACTTTTGAGCTTCCAACTCCCGCATGGATGAAGATGAGAGACGAACTTGGGACGACACACTCAGCAAGGGTAGAGGCACAATTACACACAATGGTGATGATTGAAGAACACATTTTACAGTCCCCCTACTTTGCTCACTTGGCCCCTCGCAGATACATATCAGGGCATGAGCTACAGTATAAACCTTATTTCATGTTAATGGTAGAATATCAGTTAGCCATAGAGAAAGAAACACGCAAAAAGCCCTCCCACGCAACTCAATTTGAGCTGGAAGATTTACCATTAGATGCGCAGCAAGGAGAAATCTATCAACCAGAGTGGCACAAGGATTTATTACAAGCGCATCCTGAAATAGTACTTGGGTTAAGGCACCTTTACACTTAAAGTATAACTCGTGTTGGGGACCAGTGCCATGTCGCCGCTCCTGGAAGGCATTCGCTATTAAAATACAGAACAACAAAGAATGCCAGGATTGGTTAAACTACCCATACTTTAGACCACCTATCGGACCACCTACAATCGGATACATGATGGCCACGATTTGTCACTGGCTCCCTCACTTGAAACACATGGACGATATAGCAGCACACATGACTGTCAAGATATTTGACATGATGCAAATGGTTTTCAAAGTCTTCCGAGGCGTCAAGGCACCACATGTAAACACCCCGGGATTTGAGCATGGTAATCTAGACCTTGCCTATGATATGGGTACAACGCCATTGCTCCATGTGTTATGCCTGGCATTGCAGAATTAAATACTTACCGGCGTGCTACAAGCAAACCTTCGAAAAAATGTTCACAACCGGATTCTGGGAATACCATTCGGAAGTGTTCATCAACAGGCCTACACACCTCTTGCAACTATTTGCATGTGAATATATGGTCTATTCCACGCATTATCGGCTCCCGCCATCAGATGAACCACAACCCATTGATTGGGAGAAACTCGAGGCAGATCTCACCTGAGGTATTCGAATATCATAGCACACCCTCGCTCAAGACCTACAGAACTACATCCGACAGACCGCACAACAAGATTCTATCGAGGACGACAGAAGCGAGAGGGAGGGGGGTGTTGGCAGTAGCCAGAGGCATAGAACACGCAAAAGCATGTAAAGACAGAGCAGGGAGTGATTCGAATCAATTTTTCAAAGATTTATGTTTTATAAATATTCTTCAAAACCTCCAACAGTGATTTTTATCACTATTGTAACATATGTAACATAGAAAAACCCTTTTTGTAATCCATAGCTCCATTTTGTGCAAGCCGAGGAGTCCTCGAGCTTGAGGAGCTTAGGTAGAATGAGCATACCAATTTTGTTTATTTTTTAGACACCGTTTACCCTCTCAAATAGCGCATAGGATTTTTTAAGTATGTCAGTCACTAGATGTGAAACCGATCAAAACTAGTCTAGAATCTATAAAAAGAGCTAGAGAGCTCATTTTTGAGGTTAGATTGTTTGAGTAGAGAAGAGCTTAGAGCTATTTCGAGTTGTAAGAGTATTCTTGAGTAATAGAGTTGATTTCTGACCTTCCATTGTGTCTTGCTTGTCTCTTCATAGTGTGTGTGTATGTGTGTGTGCATCTCTATGCTTCTCACCTTCACTTCATCTCACATTCACGATCTTCATATCACTCCTATCTCTTCCGCAGATTGACGTTAAGGAGGTGGAGCTTCTTAACGTGGTTCTCACCATTGTGCTAGAGCAACAGTGTCTTTTGGAGCCATTTTGGAGTACTTCCACACATAGTTCTCTTCACACATGTCCAAGAACATTAAGAAGAGTGTTCTTTGTACTACTCCAACATTAAATATTAAGCTTTGGGGCTGTGTTTTCAGCCACACTCGTAAAACTACAGGTTTCTTGAAACGTTTCACTTTTGGTGGGAACAGCTACAAATTTATGCAGTTTTTTTTAGCCTAAAACATCAGAGTTGACAGACACTTGTTATTGGCTAGTTTTTGGGCTCTATATTCAGCTTTTAGTGTCATTTTGAGCACATACACACCATGTACGCTTTTGTGGATACCACTTATGTACGCCCATGTGGTCATTGATATAGCAGTTACATTCTTTGCATAAAGCCTTTTACGTTTGATAAAGAGGGTCCTGGTGAGGTTTTCGTAACTCGGAGACAACTAGATGTCGGGGTCTCTTCAGTGATGCAGGTGGAAGACTTACCCAGCCTCGCCATAGGAGATGTATGATAGCTCTTCATAGGTGCTCAATAAGCTTAGTTGGCTTCTATTGGATAACTGATTATATGTAGTGGAGTTAGTGATTCACTAAGCAAGAAAACATGTCAGTACTTGCAGTTTTATGATATTTTGACACTATTCATACACTCAATTTGTAGAGGATACTCTGGAAAACTTTTTCTAGATTTCTGGTTTTGTCAAGTATACAGTGGTCGATTTACTCCTTGATAAACTTATTCGTTGGTGTTCAAACTCTTCTAGCTCCATTATCATTCTACTCATTTCTCTACCATCATGGCATCAGAGGTCTCAGGCACATCCGATGGATCAGGGTCTAGTGCTAGTGTTCCAAGAAGGAGCTATAAATTGTAGGGAAAAGACCATTTTGAGATCCAAAAATTTGATGGCACAAACTTTGCTCTATGGAAGAATCAGATTAAAGATGTGCTCATTCAAAGGAGGCAATGGAAGCCACTAAAGGAGATTTCAAAGAAGCCTGCTGACATGGATGAAGATGATTGGGATGGTTTAGATGAAATTGCCAGGTCTACCATTCAGTTGCACCTCGGAGATAATGTTTACTTTACAGTATTAGCCTGTGAAAGTGCAGAGGAGCTTTGGAAGAAGTTATGCAATACATATGAAAAAGAGACGGCATCAAATAAAGTCTATCTGATGAGAAAATTATATGACCTTTGTATGAAGGACACAGATAGTGTTGCTGCTCATCTAAATGAGTTTGATGCTATCTTTGCTTAGTTATAGGCTCAAAAAATGGATATGGATAATGAAATGAAAGCAGTATTGTTGTTATGCACCTTGCCTTCATCATGGGATACATTTTGCACAGCTATTAGCAATAGTGCACCTGGTAGTAAACTCTTCTATGATGACATATGTGGAGCACTCTTGAGTGAGGAGATCCATAGAAAATCTATGGTTGGCACTCAGAGTGGAGATGCATATAATATTCGTGATTCTTACCAAGGAAAGAATCACCAACGTGGCAGGAGAAAGAACAAGGAAAAGAATGCTCAATGGAATAAGAGTAGAAGTAAATCAAGGAAGAGGGATATCGAATGCCATTATTTTTATAAGAAAGGACACATGAAGAATACTGTTATGCATTAAAGAATGCTAAAGGTAAAGGACAAAATGTTGATGGGCATGTTAAACCGTTACCTACACCATCTACTTCGACTATGAATATTGAAGAAATGAATGCTATTTCTAATGATGCTGACGTGTTGCCACGATAGTACTGTGCCGTCTAAGGCGCTTATGGCTCATTCTCTTTCCCACACCTGGTTGCTAGATTCTCGTGCTTCTTTCCATGTGACACCACATAGAGAATGGTTCTCTAATTATGCAGCAAAGTCTCTTGGTACCATGAGACTTAGTGATTCTTAGCAGTGTCATGTTGTGGGGATTGGAGATGTGGTTGTGCAGTTCATTGATGGTTCAAAGTTTACTATGCATAATGTATGCCATGTACCTTAATTATCATGCGTTTTGATATCAGTTGGTCAACTTGATGACCTTGGTTACAAGGTGGTCCTCTATGCTCAGTCCTTTCACATATCAAAGGGCAATATGGTTATTGGAAAAGGAAGAAAAGTTGCCTCACTTTATCCTTTATTTGTATCACAGAAAAAACACTTGTTAGTTGTTACTGAACAGCCTATGCCTTGTGTTTGGCATTGTCATTTGAGCCATATATCTTGTGGTGGAATGGAAAATCTTTCTCATTCTGGCTACTTACCTATGTTACCTTTCTCAAATTTTTCATTTTGTGAGCATTGTCAATATGGAAAGCAAACCAAAAATGTGCATAGAACGCACATTGACTCTTCAATTCAGCCCTTAGATCTCGCTCATACATATGTGTGTGGTCCTATGCCCACTCAGTCCTTAGGTGTTTCTCTCTATTTTGTCACATTCATAGATGATGCTACTAGAAAAGGTTGGGTATATCCTATCAAAACGAAGGATGAGGTATTCCCCACTTTTAGAAAATGGCTTGCTTCACTTGAGACTGAAAAAGGAACTAAGCTTAAGGCTTTACGTTCAGATAATGGGGGTGAGTATACCTCACATGAATTCAGCCTTTTCTGCTAGTCTAGAGGGATTCATAGAGAGCTTACAACTCCTTATACCCTAGTACAAATTGGTGTAGCTGAGAGGATGAATAGAACTATTCAAGATAGAGTAGTCTCTATGTTGCATCATGCAAAGCTCTCACAAGGCTTTTGGGTAGAAGCAGTATTGATTGTAGTTCATGTGATTAACCTTTCACCTAGTAGTGCCAAAGGTTTGAAAGTGGCACAAGAGTTGTGGACAGGGAAGCCACCATATTATGATCATCTTCGAGTTTTTGGGTGTGAAGCATATGTTCACATACTTAGACAAAAGTTGGATCATTAGTCAAAGAAATGCATTTTCCTTGGATATGGTCCAGAAGGACAATTTGGATATTGCTTATGGGATCCTGAAACATGGACATTGATCAGAATTAGTGATGTCATTTTCAATGAGTGTAAGATGCATAAACAACCCATTAAGTAGGTTGAAGTGAGAAGAGTGGTGTTTGAGGATACTAGTCCTCCGATTAGCATGCATACTAGTCTTTTGGTTAGCATGCAGAGAGGGATGTTCATGAGAATGTCCATTTACATCAATCTACACATGTTCCCATTCAGCAAACATTGAGACGTTCTGCACGTTTCTCACATCCACCTGATAGATATGCTCCAGGTTTAAATTTTGTTATGTTGACAGATGCCGATGAGCCTTCTTGCTACAAAGAGGCTATGCAGACAAAGGATCATGTCAAGTGGGAGTGTGCCATGAAGATTGAGTTAGATTCTATTCACAAGAATGATACTCAAGATTTAGTACCTTTGCCAAAGGGCAAGAAAGCTTTACCTTGTAAATGGGTATATAAGTTGAAATTCACATCAGATAGTACTTCTCCAAAGTATAAAGCACGACTTGTTGCAAAGCGTTTTAAGCAACAACATGGTGTTGATTTTGAGGAAATCTTATCTCCAGTGGTCAAGATGATTACCCTGCACATGTTGCTTGGATTCGTTGCAATGGAGGAGAGCTAGTCCAACTAGATGTGAAAACTAGTTTCTTGCATGGAGATCTTATAGATGCAATCTATATGGAACAACGAGAGGGTTATGTAATTCCTGGCAAGGAAAGTCTAGTTTGTAAGATTAAGAAGAGCTTGTATGGACTTAAACAGTCCTCTAGACAATGGTACCAAAAGTTTGATGCTTTTATGAAATCTCAAGGCTATTCTCAAAGCAATGAGGATCATTGTCTCTACACAAAGAGATGCTCAGATGGCAGCTTGATATGCTTGATACTTTATGTTGATGATATGTTGATTTGTTTGGAAGTCCTCTTATGATTTGTCTGTTCTCAAAAACAAGTTGAGTCATACATTTGATATGAAGGATTTGGGGGATGCCCAACATATCCTTGGCATGTGCATTACTCGTGATAGGAGTAGAAGATGCATATACTTGTCTCAAAGTGAGTACATATCCAAAGTACTTCACCAGTTCAATATGCAGGGTGGAAAGGCATTGAGTACACCTTTACCCACATATGTGAAATTGAGCAAGGATGATTGCCCCAAATCAGATGAGGAAAAGGAATTCATGATCGAAATTCCCTTCCAGTCTATTGTTGGTAGTCCCATGTATGCTATGGTAGCTACAAGACCAGACATTGCATTTGCAGTGGGAGTTGTGAGAAAATATATTTCTAATCGTGGCAAGAAACATTGGGAAGCGATGAAGATGATTTTAAGATATTTGAGTGGCACTAAAGACAAGGGTCTATGCTTAGGTAGAGGGAAAGCATCCATTATTGGTTACACAGATTCTAATTATGCTAGTTTTGTAGACAATCATAAGTCTACATCAGGGTAGATTTTTCATTTTGCTGGAGGTGCTATCTCTTGGAGATCTCGTCTTCAAGAATGTACATCTATTTCCACCACAGAAGCAGAGTATGTTGCAGAAAGTGAGGCATGTAAGGAAGCATTGTGGCTTTCTCGTCTTGCTTGTGATATGGGTTTACCTCAACATGTACCTCGCTTGCTCAGTGATAGTAAGAGTGCCATTGCTTTGGCTAAGATTCGGGTCTATCATGCAAAGACCAAGCACATTGAGGTGAGGTATCACTTCATTAAAGATCGCTTAGCCACTGAGCGCATTATTCTTGAGAAGGTTCACACTCGAGATAATGCTACAGATGCTTTGACTAAAGCTCTACCACAAGAAAGCTTTTGACACTCTTGTCACTTGATGGGGGTTACTTGATTCTTGATCTTACACAGTCACTTGTACACTGTGTAACATGCCCATCAGGTGGCGGGTATAGTCTGTATACTTACACTTAGGTATTCTTTATCATTCTTTATTTTTCTCCCATAGTTACTTTGGCCATGTTGGCCTTTAGTGGGAGATTGTTACCGTTAGTGTCCATGTGAAAGGCCAAATGGCCACCGGACATTTCCTTGTATATGTTCTTTAATAAAACATATAGTGGCCTGGTCAGTCACAGACTGGAAGTTCGACCATATTTGTAAGACCTAAGAAGTTTGTCTTCGTGCTCCTCTGTGTACTGTGTTTTTTGTGTATTCTGTAGCATTTGTGCAAAGTACTGTGTGCGGCCTTAGGAGCGCATTTTTCTACTCCGAGCATATCATCGTGGAGCTCTCGAGAAGGAGAGCACATTGTGGTGCATCGGCATCGAAATACTTCAAGATCACTAAAGAATCTGAGATCTAATGGAGGGGGAGAATACTTCTCCAAAGAGTTTGATGAGTTCTTGCAAGATAAAGGTATCAAAAGGGAAGTGATTACCAGGTACTCTCCTCAACTAAATGGAATTGCTGAGAGGAGAAACAAGACATTGGTTGGATTAGCCAAAACAATGCTTGAAGAGAAGAAGTTGCCACATTATCTATGGGGAGAAGCTATTTCAACTGTTGTGTACCTTGTTAATACACTACCATGCATTTACTTCAAGGTATGACTCCTTATGAAGCATGTCATGGAAGAAAACCTAGTCTTGGACATTGCAAGGTTTTTGGTTGTTTAGCTTATGTTCATGTACCATCACAAATAAGAGATAAACTAGATGAAAGGGCAACAAAGGCAGTGTTTATTGGATATGATTCAACTCACATGGGTTATAGTTCATATAATCCTTCAACCAAGCAATTCACTACAAGTAGAGATGTTGTGTTTGAAGAACACAAGTCTTGGTATGATGAAGACAAAAAAAGGTAACTCTACCATATGATCTTGATTCTCATTCTCATCAATTAGGAAGCAAGAATGATACACATGTCCAAGATCCAAGAAGTGATAGAGAGGACGACCAAGATGAAAGAGAAAAGAATTAAAAGCTATGGAAGTCAAGAGGCAAAGCAGAGATGCAAGAGGTTGGAGAATGCTCTAAACAAGCACCTAGAAGATCAACAAGAGAGAAGAAACAACCAGAAAGGTATGGATATGATTCCACATTTGTTACAAAGCATTCAATCTACTTAGCAAAAGATTCAATTTGAGAAGAACCATCAACCTATGAAGAGGCAAAAGGGTAACCATAATTGGGAAAAGGCCATGAAAGAAGAATAGATGCATTGAAGGAGATGGACACTTGGGATTTGGTTCCAATGTCACCAAATCAAAAGGTAATTGGTTGCACATGGGTATATAAAGTTAAAAGAAATTCAAATGGATCAGTTTGCAAGCATAAGGCAAGATTAGTTGCCAAAGGATGCTCACAAACTCATGGTATAGACTATGAGGAAACATTCTCACCAGTTGCAAAGATGACTACAATCAGGACATTGATAAGTGTAGCTGCTGCAAGGAATTGGAGACTCCTCCAACTTGATGTGTGACCTAGGTGAGCTCACATATTTCCTAGGTATGCACGTGATATACACATATGAAGGTATGTATTTGACTAAGAGAAGATACATTCAAGATCTACTTCTCAAGTTTAAAATTGAGAACACTAAAACTGTAGGTACACCTTTGGAGATGAATCATAAACTTAGTGTTTATGAAGGTGAGAAAATTTAAGACATAAAAGAATATCAAAGCTTGGTAGGTAGTTTAATATATGCTACTCATACAAGGGCACATATCTCATATACTGTGGGAGTGCTTAGTCAATTTATGCACTCGCTAAGAAGACCACACATGGATGCAGCTAAAAGAGTACTTAAGTATCTGAAAGGTACAATCAATGAAGGTATATTCTATCCGTACTCTTTAGACTTGAATATCAAAATGTATTCAGATGCACATTGGGCAGGAGCTAAGGATGATAGAGGAAGTAATTCTGGTTACTTAGCATTTGCAGGTTCAAAGCTAGTGTCATGGAGTTCTAAGAAGCAACCAAGAGTTGCTTTATCCTTGACGGAAGCAGAGTATGGAGGCTTGACCATAGCAACTCAAGAGGAAATATGGTTAAAGGCATTGTATACAAGTTTGGGACTTGTGAGTTCCAAACCTCACATATTTGGAGATAATGTAAGTTCCATGCATCTAGCGGCAAACCCTATTTTCCATGCAAGAAGCTCATGGCAATGGAGATTGACATTTCTTTTGTTCCTATTGAAAAGCAAGTAGCAGATATGATGACGAAGGCACTTGATGGAATAAAGCTTTGTAGATTCAAAGCTATGGCAGGTATTCAACCTATCAGAGAATGAAGACTCAAGCATACTTTAGCTTGAGGGGGAGTTGTTGGACCATCAAGCTTACACTATGCTTGAGGTGGATTTGATCTACATCAAAGGCTATCGCGTCAAAAGAATATCCATTGGAGGATTCTTTTTCTTATGCTCACTTATTGTATTTAAAAAAAAAAAGATTTTTCATGGATCTTTCACCATTGTAAAAGCCTTCAGATTTACACATGTAAAAGTAGAAAGATATAGCCCAAATCACACGAATTTGTGGTGGTTGAGTTGCATTCAATCAATCAATCAATCACCTAAAAGTAGATCTGACTAGATCTTCACTTTTCCTAGATTGTAGTAAAGTGATATGATTCCCTCCAACAACCATTCCCACCTTCATTTGAACTCAAAATTCACTTGTAGAAGTTGTCGAAAACTTCTAGAGTCTATATAGAAACTTGAAATTACTTGTACAATACATGGAAGCAATATACATTCACTTGTGGCCATCATTGTCTTGCTCCTTCAATTTTCTGCATCATTGTCTTCGCCAACAGTAATCTTGCAGAGGCTGTTGATCTCTCTACAGAGCTCCAAATTGAGTGTAAATTGGCTCATTGGAAACGTACTAGTGTCTAGTGTATGCTTATAAATTCTCAAAGCATTGGATTCAATAGATTGGGAGAAATCATAGTTTTTCTATCTCGGAGTCAATCTCTACGTACTCCTGGAAAATAGGAGGTACCACTGTTGAGTGTCTTATTCATTCATATAGCATATTTTGCTTATTCTTTATACTTTTGTGAATTATATACACTCAACCATATGTGTATCACTCCCATAAAAGGATGTTTTCTAATTTTAATCACATTGATCGCTATGGGCATTTGAAGTTCATTGTCTCTTCCATAAATAATAAGTTTTCTGAGCTAGTCGACCTGCGAACCTATCTATTTTGTATCAAATTCTTCTCCTTGATGTTCCAAAGTACATAGTGCATTTCTTTGCACTTATCGCATGTGTATAAGGTCTATTTGAGTCTCCATAAGCTCAAGGGTTGGTCTTGTGCCAGTTGGCTAGACCAAACTTCGTCGCTTTGAAACGCACTTTTCTACCTCCTACAAGCTTCTCCAAGTTCTTTCAAGAGTCAATTAATATTGTTTAGAATTAAGAATGGGCACTTATTACTTTTTGCAGCTATGAACCATCTTCTCTTGAGCAATGTATGTATGTAGTAGACTATGATGTTTGGTAGTTTCATAGTGGAGCAATCAAACATAGTACCACACAACTCAATTTCTTAATTAGTTCATATGAGGATGCTCTTAAGGGGAATACTATCACATGTGCTAACAAATCCTCTAACCCCATAGTGGGAGTTGGTATGATGAGTCTTAGTACTACTCACGAAACTTCTTTCACATTGTTAAATGCTTTATATGTGGAACGGATCATGAAAAATTTGTTGTGAATTTCAACATTATTGAAGATGGGCTTGGTTGTCAAATTTGTCGATGATGGATGTATAGTTCATGATCTCCCAAATGGTGATATAATTATTGTTTCTACATGTGAGGTTCAAGATTCTCAAGCTATCTCAAATGGATTTAGCATGTGAAGTTCAAGATTCTCAAGCTATCTCACATGCAAAGCTTTGGAATGCACGACTAGTCATCTATATTTTTCTAGTTTGCTTTGCATGCAAGAAATTAAATTGGTGTCATTTCTACCCAAACTTAAGGCACCTTGTAGAGATGTTTGTGTATTTTTGAGCAAAATGCAACATTCTTCTTTCCCAAATGATGGCTGAGTTCGAAATGCTTCTAAATTGTACCTTGTTCAAAGTGATCTTTGTGATCCTCTACAGATAGGTTCATTTGAGAAGAAACTGTACTTCCTCGCTTTTGTTGATGATTTCTCTAGGCGTGCATGACTCTATCGATTGAAGGAAAGTCCGTAGTGCTTATGCGTTTTATTTTGTGACTCGTTTCTTTTTAAATGGTAGAAACAAGTGACTTGAAAAAAAATCTCCGAAAAATCACTCAATCACTCGTGATTAAGGGAAATAATTCATAACATGAATTCTGGAATAAAGAGGAGTAGATAAAATGCTAAGTTCTCAAAGCGACCACGCTCACGATGCAATATTTACAAATAGAGAGATCGTTCAAAAATCATGTGCTTCTATAGGAAAATGACTTCATTTATGCGCCAATTACGCAAAGAAAGCATTTACAAAGTGTACAATAATTTTATAGACTTTGCAAAACCATAAAAGAGCTTTGTCACGGATGTCTTCCTCGATTCATGTGTGCATTGAAGAATACAGATCATGTATGAAAATTCTTTTAAATCTTTTTTCAAGAATGGTAGATGTATATGCGGGAAACAAAACTTGGTAATAAAGAACTTTTGTAAGCAATCGACGTAAAAGAGCTCAAGCGAGCAATAAATTGCATTCTAGTCCTCACCATTATGGTTTGTGAAAACATCTCAACAGCAAACATTTACCACTCTAAAGCTTTTTACTACCCCATCGACACTTTGTAACCCCTACATGAAATTGAGGATGCTAGTCTCGTTGTACTTCCAAAAATTTGTTAAAAAGATATCGTTTTATGAAAATGAGAACAATATAGATCTCCTTGATTGAAGTCGTAGCGATAAGGTCGAGGCCTTTTCTCTCTTGCATGAATTAATAGAAAAACAGATCTACAAGTGAAGGGGTATACTGCCCATGGCACCCCTCATATCCCACACAGTAGGGGTTGGACAACACGAAGCCCAAATCACTATGATGGCTAGAGAATAGTAGGAGGACTTGGATTTATTTTCTAGGAGCACAATACAAGAGCACATAGAGAGTTACAAAGAAGGTAACAATTACAAATCACAATAAAAGGAGAGTTACAAAGAAGGTTACAATTACAAATTCTTCTCCACTACTCCTACTCTACTTACATGCACCCATTTAATAAGTTATGGCAAAAGGAACAAAAGATAACAAAAAAACAAAATGAATTAAAATGGAAATGACTTACATGCAATGCTCTATGAGCATGAAGTCTCCATGAGGGGAGTGAGGGCACTCTTGCCAAAAGCTTGAGTGAATGGCTTGTTAGGAGTGAAGTGAGGCACTACTTATATGGCATTGAGGGCTATACTCTTTGCATGTGGGATACATGTGCTTGCATGAGAAGGAAAGTGGACTTGGACAAATAGGTGGAGCATGAAACTCTTAACACCCCCTCCATGTGATGACCCTTTTGTTTGGAATGTGAGGAACTAGTGACATATGGCATCACTCAGCCCATTGGGTTTTTAGATCTAAGAACATATGGGATTCTTAGACATGATGTGGACATATGGCATCCAAGTGTGGGACATGGATCTATGGCATCCATTTTCTTCTTGGGATCTAGGGACATATGGGATTCCTAGACATATAAGGGTTTAAGACCATGGGCTAAGTGATGCTAGACATATAAGGGGTTGACACCATCTGTTAGGTGATGCTAGACATATAAGTTGTTAACACCATAGTTGCTTTGTCAGATGCATCAAAATTGTCATCACTTCATTCATCAATAAGCTTGGCATATCTCTTAGTTTTGAAGTAGGATTTCTCCTCAAGATGATTTGTTTTCTTGCAAAAGCGACATGGTTTGTACTTTTTATGTGGGGGTTTCTTCTTGCTGAAGAGTGCTTTCTCTTGAGAGGAAATGTGCTTTTGAAGGTTCTTCTTTGTCAAGTAGAGAAGCTTCAAGAGCACTAAGGGTTGGTTGTGGGAGAAGCCTAAGTGTGGTCATAATGTGGCCATATGAATCCTGGGCAAGACTTCATAGAAGTAATGCAATGAGTACATCTTCATCAACATCTTATCGATGTCCAAAAGTTGAATTTGCATACTCTTAAAGAGGTTGAGATGATATGCGAGAGAGAAGAGTTGGGCTCCATTTTTAAATTAAACAAATTCATAAGGAGGGTGATTTTGGAAGATTTAGCCTTAGAGCCAAAAATATGATCAAGCTTTGTCCATGCATCATAAGTGGTGCCCTTTTCATCAATGTAATGCACATATTGATCACATAACCCTAATGAAATGGTGGATAGTGCCTTCTTGCCCTTGAGTTGCCAGGCAACTTTGCTTTCACATATTGCTGGTTTCTTTTCTTTGCCATTGGCAATACTCCATAGGCCTTTCTTCATGAGCTTGTATTGCATTTTGACTTGCTGTGTGTGGAAGTGTTGGCCATTAAAGGTTGATTTGTACTTGTTTTCAATAGTGAGGAGAGAGGGAATCTTATTCATTATAATTTGTCAAAGATGCATACCTAAAAAAAATGGTTTGTATGCTCAATCCATAGGAAAGTCTTACCATTTATAAATGTGGCAGTGTGTAATCCTTTGCAAAATGTTGTGTACAAATAATCCATAAGATCAGTTTATTATACTTTCAAACTCAACAAGAGTTCTATTTCTCCTTTCTGCTACACCATTTTGTTGAGGAGAGTACATGCGAGTAACTTCTCTCTTTATACCTGCATTCCACAAATAATAAGTGAATTCATTTGAAAAATACTCTCCCCCTGCATGTGAGCTCAATTTCTTTAGCTTTTGTCCTGTAGCTCTTTCTACATATACATGATAGTGTTTAAATGTACTAAACACTTCTAACTTATCTTTGATCACATAAACAATGATCCACCTAGTAGCATCATCAACATATATGACATAATATCTTGAACCATTTATGCTAAAGTCCTTTGAAGGACCCCACACATCTGTATGTACCAATTCAAGTCTTTTTGAATACATGAAACCATGCTTATTATATGATTGCTTATGAACCTTACCTAGTTGACATGCTTCACATCTGTATATCATGTGTTGACCTGCAACATTAGGTAATCCAAGTATTAAACCATTATTAATCATCTCTTTGATACTTATTTCATTGAAGTGTCCAAGCCTTTTGTGCCAAAGATCCAACTCACATATCTTTTGCTCTCCATATGTGAACAGGCATGTCCAACATTACCTTGTACCCTCAATGTGAAGTGCCTTCCTTCTTTCTTTCCTGTAACAGTTTTTTTATACCCTTGGCTATGGTCTTCAACATAAACTCCATCATTAGTGAACCTCACCTCATATCCTCTTTCCACAATTTTTCCTACACTAATCAAATTCTTTGGAATTGTAGGAACCTTACTCAAGAGATTACTTCCATATTTGGCTTTAATTGATCCAATAGACTTCACCTTGTGCTTTGTATTATCACCTGTTTGAACTATATGATTAATCACTTTATTCTCCAAATTAGTCATTAAAGCAATGTTACCACTCAGATGATTGCTGCATCTTGAGTCAATGTAAAACACTCTTTGATCTTCACTTGAAACTTCACATGTTGCATTCATGATTAGAGTTGAATTCTCCTTCTGATCTAACGCATGATTGTAGTAGGTATTGTTGTAGGACTGGCTCTGAAAGTTTCTTCCACCAATTCTTACAAAGAAGCCTCTACTCCCTCTACCTCTGAAACTTCCTCCCTGATCTCTTCCACCTCTCCCTCTTTGATTACAACCCTGATTAAAGTTACTTACACCTTGATTGTTACGACAACATTCATGAGCTAGATGATTAGTATTACCACATACCCAACAAGCATTGACATTATCCTTGTTGTTTCTAACTCTTCCTCTACTTCTACCACTTCCTCTTCCTCTTAGGAAGTTTGCTTGGGTTGGAGTACCTTCATCTTCAACTGATTGTTGCTTTTCTTTGATGGCTTTCTTCTTGCTTTAGAATACATTGCATGACCTGCACTCTTATCAACATCTCCTTTGATATCATTCTCAAAAGTTAGCATATGTCCTAACAATTGGTTCAATCAGGAGTGAAATGATCTAATAAAAGTTCAGTTGACAAGATGAAAGACTTCCACTTCTCATATCCTCTTAGACCTGTGGGAATTCGTCTTACCAGTTTATCTTCTTCAATATCTTCATCAACTGCACCTAAAGAATCAGCAATGTCTTTCAGCTTTGTCACATAATCAGATATTGATTGTGAGGCCTTCTTCTTGAATGTGGTAAACTATTCCCATATTGATGCTTTCCTTGACTTTGTTGTATTCTAAAATGCTCCTCCAAAACATTCCATATATCACTTGCACTTTCAAGTCCTCTAATGTGAGGAAGCAAATAATCATTCACTTCCATATAGATTATGCTCCTTGTTTGAGCATCCTTCTTCATCCAAACCTTTAAGTTTGCAAGCTGCTCCCTAGTAGGAACACTAGGATCTTTAAGTTCTGGCTTTTCTTCTTCTCCTGTAATATATCCTATCAGATCTTTCCTCATAAGATGAACTTTCGTCCTCATAGACCAAGCTAGATAGTTCTCTTTGTCCAACTTCTCAATTTTGAGACTATCTCCCATCCTTTCTTCACCTGTATTATGAAATCTTCAACCTTATGAGTAATGAATGTACCTTAGCTTGAAAATTTACTCCTTCTGATCTTTTTGATTGCTCTCCTGTGTCTCCTTTTAGCTTTTCCTTCACACTTTGTCCTTCTGAATCTTCAAATGTTGAATTTTGTATGTTTGCAGTAGTCGGGGTCTTCCTTTTCTTCAAATCTCATTATTCTTGCTCTGATACCACTGATGGAGATGATTAATCTCCAAAAGACAAGCTAAACTTGAGTTCAGAACACCTCTATGTGAAGTATAGCTCAAAACTTTCACCAATTTTGAAATCTTTCACAAAAATATGAACACTCAGCTTCTCTATGAAAACTAACTTCACTCAAAAGAGTCACTACAACAGATCGGCCGTGTATCGAGGTTTTTACCGAGGGAAATGAACGCGGCTTTTTTTGCCGCGATGTCGGTGTAGCTGTCAATATGCACATCGGTACTACAGCGCCGGTATGGGCGTCAGTATAAGCATCGGTATGGGCGTCGGTATGGGCATCGGTATAAGCATCGGTAATACTGACACTGCTACCGATGCCCATACCGACGCCTCTGCTGGGTGCACCATCGCGTGTACGGACGCCCGCTGGGTGTACCGACGCTTATTTTGATGACATTACTAGGAGTACCGTTGCTTATACCGACAACCATATCTACAAATTTTTTTTTTGGGTAGAGTGTGTTGTCTTTTGCTATAGTAACATTACCATGATGTTGCTTAACAAAACACAATACACTCTGCCCAAGAAAAACCGAGTACATGTGATGTGTATTCTAATCTAAATTGAAATATGATTTCATAAAACAGAATATTATTGGACAGGAAAGAGATAATCAGAATGACCCATGAACCATGTACAAAAAAAGTGATATATTTCATAAATGAAGCATGTACAAGAGTGTGGCAAACCACTGTCATATATGATGTTTTTACAAAATGTGGCAAAGCAATGCATTGCCATATAAAAATCAAATACAAAATTTTGGTGTGCCACTGCCATACACATGCAAAGTACGTTACATATCAATAGTCTTGCAACAAAGAACATTTATGGAATGAGATAAATTCACATGAAATTACAAACAACAAGTTAAAACCAAGTTTATAAATTAATTACCTCATCACAAATGCTCCCATGAAACGGCCGCACCGCATCCCTCCAAGTCCTCCAATAGTGCAATCAATCCGTGTTGATATCTGTAAGCCTCTTCCGTTCATTTTGGAGGACGACCCATTGCCAGCTCCTGCAACAAATATACAAAACATTAGAGGAACATACATGAGAAAATTAACACAAATAAATTCAATAAATGAAATGGTACTTACAAACTCATGACGCATCGTGTCATATCTGCCACTGCCCAAATGTGACGGTCTAACCGTATCTAGACGTGTGGCTGTGGCATCTCGCTGCTGGCGATACCGGTCAGGAGTCTGCTGCTGCTCGTCACGAATCAGATCCCACTCCTCAGCATCTAACCATACAGCCTTTGGTGAGCCTGCTCTGAAAGCATCAATAGCCTCTGATCATCGATGGGACATAACCTCATGTGCGGTGTGCAGAATCCACTCTGAACTGACAAGAGACTGTCCATCGGCTGGTTGGAACTCTTGATAAATTGTTTGTGTGATATAATTCTTTCGATCTTTATCCTGTTCACTCCATTTCAGCATGATGGAGTGTCCAAACTGTATGGAGCAAAGCTGTCGTATATGTGCATGCATTGCTTTGCCAGCCGCATCCATCACCGGAGCTCCATCTCGGATACTATACACCTTGGAGTCATCATGGTCATGAGCACCCCAAGGTGTACGTGGTGTTCCACATGGTGTACTGCATGGCGTACCTACATCTGAGGTACTCGTCCTAGGAGTAGAAGCGGGTGAGACAACTTCCATCGCAGTGCCTCCACAACAGTCGCCTCCTCTAGACCTACCTGTAGATCCACTCCTAGAACCTCTTGCTCTAGAGTGTGACCTCGATCTACGAGACGGGCCAGAACTTGTATCGCGCTGAGGCGTCGCATGTACATGTCTACTACTAGACCCAGTAAGAGATGGTTGAAAAGATGGTCGTGGTGGAGTCACAAAGCTAGGAGACATACCTCTTGTGGGAGTAGCACCACCCACAGGAGTGACACCAGCAGGAGTGACACTAGCGCGAGTGACACCGACGGGAGTGAGGCAAGCAGGAGTGAGGCCGCCAGGAGTGAGGCCGAGAGGAGTGCTACCACGAGCGATCCAATACTATGAGGCAGCAACCATATACGTAGGAGGTACCTGAGAGATAAACTCTAAAAACTGCTCCTCTGTCATGGAATGAGGAGTGACTGGAGGATTGTCTCCCATCGTGCTATGTAACAAAAGAACCCAAATAATTAGTATGTGATAATAAAGGTAATATAGAGAATAAACAAAAAAAAAAACAAAAAGTAGTACGTACAAGTGTTTTATTCAAAAATCCTCTAATCTAGCATCCTCTTGAAGATCCGATGCACCAAGAATATCTATCTCTATATTGATGGCTTCTAAATCGCTTGCTATGCTGCTTTCTTCCTGATCATCGTCTATTTCTTCCTCTTCTTAAACAATGACCTCTTCTTATCGAACAATGATCTCTTCCTCCTTGACTATCGAATGAATCTCTGAGTCCACTACAGATGGACTATCTTGTACATCTATATTCTCACAAATTTGTCTACTACGTGGGGCGACTTGTAAAACAAATAGCCACTCTAGTTCTTTTGAATCTGGTATAAAAACAACTTACTCACAATGTTCGAGAAGTACAAATGTATCCCTTTCATCCGTCCACAATTTTGTGGAGTCGACTTGAAGCAAACCGCTTTTATCCTGCCTCACTATTGCGTTTCTTCCAGAGGTGACTACTTTGAACCATTTCACATCAAAAACAAAATAATCAAACTTCCTAAAAGATAGTTTCAAGATATCTTGAATCACACCACAATAATCTAGCTGGCCTTCTTGAGCATTATCATCTCTTGCACTCGCTCTAATTTTTTGCAAAAAGTTCATCATCACCCCACTATCAAAAGTAGACGTATTTTTATTGATTTGTGCGATCCGAAAGTGTCGTCCATGAGACCATAGTGCACCGTATTTAGTATACTCCCAATCACATCCCTTTGCGAGTTCTTCTTCTTCTTCAAAGATATCTTCACCCACTACCTTTGCTTGAGAAACCGTTGTATCTAGCCATCTGCTCGTTGGAAAAGGTGGAAGAGATCGAAGAGTTTCTGGAAAAGGCAAAAATCAAGTGGAACGATTCTTTCGAAACTGAGCTCTTTCTTTTTGCGTTGGTTTCCTTGGCAAGCTCATACCTTTCTAACCACTCTACGAAATTAGTAAAGTTTTCTATGAAAATTTGATACAACACTCTACTAGTTTTTGCACAACTATTCCAAGTTAAAGTTCTCCAAATGAGTTACAAAACTTTAGATTTACTTCAATAAGTAGACCTATGTCAGAAACAAGCACTCTCTACTGTCAAATTTTTACACATGCACCTTTAAACAATTGGTTCTCACAAAATATAACCCATTTAATGAAATGCTTTTAGACATAGATGGCTTACCTTCAAACTTAGATTTTGACTCCTCATTTGTGTAAAACTTTACACTACGCACTAAGATCTAATCAATTCTTTGATCATCGAGATTGCACCTGTTTCATAAGACACTTATCACTTCTTCACATACAAACGTTCCTACTTACAATTCTCTCAGCATGATTACAATTAGAATCTCAAACCTTGACCATAGACGCATTAACAATGGACTTAGACATCTACCAAGGATTTCTAAAATGATCAAACACAAAAGGAAAAATGGAGAAAAGATCGCAACATAGATTTCAAAAGTTTTCTTCTATTCTCATGGAAAACATCTCATTGATGAATCTCATACATTCATCACACTATATCTTCTTCTACTCATCTATATGTGTTCTATATCTCTTCTCTCATACATGTCCCGACTCTATACTAGTATATCTATATACATATATGTACAAACTCATCACCATTACAAAAGCATAAGTGAACTAATCACATGCTTAATGTATGTATCTACAAATCACTCTTCTCTGATTTTCCTCTTTCCTTCATGTTCCATTATTTGTTTATTTCTTTATCTTCATTCTTCAATCTTCATTGTAATCATCAAGTAATGGTTGTTCTGCTCCAACAATAGATTTTTCATAGTCTATGAGGTCATACAATCCATGACATAAAATGGCATAAGCAATAATGATATCAACATTTCACAGCTAAGCCAATCTTGGTTAATGTTGAAACTGATAACAAATTTTTCTTGATTTGTGGAACAAATAAAGCATCCAATAATGTAAAAGAGCTACCATTAGTAGTAGTCAGAATGATCTTACCAACTCCCATGACAAGATAAGAGGATTTGTTGGCGCATGTGAAGTATTTCATGTAGGGTTAGGCTAAGTGATGTGAATAAACTACATTGTGAGGTAATATGTTTGGTTGTCCCACTATCAAAGTACCAAACATTTGAGTCTACTATAGACATACAATGTTCATGAGAAGATGGGTCATAACTATAAATAGTAGTGAATGCCCATTCTTCATTGTGCATAAGATTATTAGACTCTGTTTTCGGTGTAGAGGCCTCTACATAAATCATTCTAGCCTCTCTCTTCTTTGCCTCTTTTACAACTAGTTTTTAACAACTCTTTATGACATGATCATTTTTTTTACAATATTTGCAAAAAACTTTCTACTTTTCTATTTTTTCTCATCTCTGTCATCCTTCTTTGATTGTGCTTACTAGTAGATGAGCTCCATTGACATTTTTTGCTTACTAGTAGATGAGCTCCGTTGACCTTTGCCCTTCTAAATAGCTAGGAAAGCTTGATCTACAACATGCATAATGGCCCTGTTCTGCCTAGAATGATCTTCCTGCACTAGAAGATAGAATAAATCCTCAAATGTTAAGGAATTTGGGTTCCCTTTTATCATCTAGATCTGGAGGACCATTTAGAGTAGTCTACACAAGTGAACTATTAGATAGGACCTCATCAGCTTAAATCAACCACTACTTCAAATCTTTGATCTTTGTCAAAAAAAAATGTCCATGGAATCTCCTTCATTCATGTGATCACTCTCTAACTATTTATGGAGGTAAGCAACACGAGCCTCATTCCTTGCCTAGTATAAAGTGCTAGGTGTATCCCAAGCATCCTTTGTTGTTTTATAGGAGCAAATGTGAGGAATAATGGCATGTTTGATAGGCAAAGTGATCAATGCATGTGCATGAGCATCTACCATCCCAACAAAGTTGCTCTACAGTAGGTGCAGTAGGAACCGCAACACAGACAGAAACTTGAAAAATATCACCATCTTCAACGCCATCTACATCACCTTCAGTAACTATATTTGTAGGTGTAATAGGATGTTTTTCAACACCCTGCACAATATTTCAGAGTCCTTTTTCAACCATTACATGATGCATCATATGAACCCGTAATGGGTAATTGGTACCATCCAACTTATCCTCAATAACCAACATATGGAATACATCATTACTTTCAGCCATGACCACTGACTAGAATACCCTGATGCAAAAAAATGAGTATATCTCAAAAAGCTGAATAGAACTACCCTATCGAGTTCTGCTAAACTTGTAGCAGACTTTGAGGCACTTATAATGGTGAACCAAAACCTATATATATCTTTGGCACAAAAAGGCAAAACTACCTTCACACGCATGGTGATGGTGCATTTTGAGGCAGAAACAAGATCAGATCGCCTTGATTACACTCACCAATTTTTATGCATCTGAGACTCTGATGTGAGGGGTGTCAACAACACCCTAGATGAAGCGGCAACCTCCTCTGATACTAATTTTTGGAGTTTGAGGTTTGTAGAAGCACACAAACAACACAAGGAAGAAGAAGAAGCTTAGAGCATAACACACAATATTGAATGTATTACAAGGAGAATGTACAAGATTAGTGACCCGTTAGGGTTATAAGCATATATAAAAGTTGAGGGGAAAAAACCTCCTAAAGAGTGAAAAAAGTGTCCCAGCAGTCCGAATGTGTTCACACACATCACTACCTAAATATATCAACACATGTGTATATGCATAAAGAGATATACACAGGTAGAAAATGTCATGGATTGAAGCTCAACAAGTTTATTTGCATTCTCACTTGGAAGTGCAACTATTTCATGGAATAGTAAAAAGAAACCAAATATTGCATTATTAACTATCAAAGCTTGATATAGTGGAATGACTAGAGCCATTTTTGAAGCAACATGGATTAAGTACCTGCTTGAAAACATGGAAGTCTACTAGATGGGGAGGTGATTGTGGCTTGGGCCATGTGAGCTTTGAGTATACACAAAACTATAAGGGAAGTTGCATGCGGGTAGTGAGGCTTCCACCAAAATAATGTTTTTGTCATGGTTGCATCAATGTGTGTATAAGGAAATTCCTTCTCTATGTCTCTCTATCTTTCTGCATGTGGGTGTTGAGATATGGTTTCCATGATGGAGTGTGAGCTTCAATTTTGTCTCTCCCTCCTAGATTCTTTCCTACTCTACGTTTTGCGGCCTCTATTTGCCTCCAAAAATATCATGGGGATCCTTGCATCACACCCTAACTTCTCTACCTTGAGATTTCTCTAATACCATACTTCATGCATACAAAGTTGTGGCATCCATACTTCATGCAAACAGAGACACAAATATTGGTTAAGAGATTCACTCATTTCTAGATAATCTACTGCATGCAATTCACGTGAGACACATACTTTAACATTGATAAAAAATCTTTTACAGATGTAACTGTCTTATGCCACATCTTAACCAGTATTTTTTTTCTATATAGCAAATGTGGACAAGATACTAGCTCATTTGTTTAGGTAAGGTCCCATCTCTATGTAGAAACTTCCATTAAATATAAGGTGGATCATGTAGGGCATGGTATAGTAGTGAGAAAAAAATGAAATCAAACGACTATAAGCTACTTCCCAAAGCCCAATGCCATCTCCACTATCTACCAAACTATGGATCGTATGCAAGGACATTCTTTCGAAATGGGGTGAAAACAATGAAGAATAGCCAGTTTTCTTTGAAAAAAATACGGAGAGAAACAGAAAGAATCCTCTATATGGAAATTTTAGGACAACATAAAAATGTACTATCAGCATAGTCGTGGATGGAATTGATATAGTATCGGACAAAGGCAAATACGTTATGACATCTTAAAGATAAAGATTTTTTCTTTGGACTATTCTTCATAGAGCTATCTAGAACAATACGGTCTTGTAGAAAGTTTAATTCGCTAGGTGAAAGTAAGATTTGGATCTTTTTGCAAAGAATTCCAAATTAAGCGTGTAGGTCTCTTCTCGTGAAGCGTTCGGAATTCAATCAGAAGTGGAGCTTTATCGATTCGATTCTATGGAAGGAGAGACAAATGATTACTTTCGCTAGTCCTCCAAAGAGATTTTCCATAGAAATCCATCATCCTTTTAGTAGATGATGGAGGGATGAGAAATGTGTTGATAATCATGGCTTTACGTGACGCATAGAGTTCCATGCCCTTCAATTATTGAAACTTGGTTTTTTTCTTCTTGAGGGATGCAAAGCATCATGGAGATCCCTAAGAGTCATAGAGATGCAAAGGATAAATTCGAGATCCATAAGAGTCAAAGATCTCTTTCTCTTATAACTTTGTTTCTCTTTATAAAGTGAATTCCCTTGTTTGATAGTAGCCTACTCTCCCAACCTTTAACTAATAGAAATAAAGAACAAATCTACAAGTGAATGGTCCTAGCACCCATGGGAGTCCCCCAATCCCACAAAGCATGGGTTGCTTAAAACATGCTAGAAAACATGACAAAGAAGGTTGATAACCCTTTTGCTCCTTCATGGAGGGTCCACTTGTTTTTAATCTTGTTGTTCTCAAGGAAAAATACTCTATGATGTCTAAAAGGTGGAGGCTTCTTACAATTGGGAATTCTTTTTCCCAAAAGGCAAAGAGATTTTTCATTGACCATTCTTTAGGAGGGCTACCAAAGTTGTTGGCACACCTCTCTTTCCAGATCTTCTAGAGGGTCACACTTCTTATAGCATTTCATAGGGCTGAGGAACACCCGAATGCTTCACCTAATAATGCTTGCTTCTTGTTGATTTATCTAGCCACATGATTCTCCCAAGGGCCTACCAGACTCACATTGAGTTGGGGGATGAAAAGAAAAGGTGTCCCAAGTCCTCATTGCCATGAAGGCATTGTTTACACCATACACCATGGAGAGGCTCCACAAATTTTTTTAGGTTTTACATTGATCCAAATTCCATGGTGGAGGATGTTGGTGCAAATGTCAAGCCTACACACTTGGCTACGCATGAGAAGACTTCATGTAAATTGATTGAAGACCCATGAGAACCATTGCTATGGATTCTTTACCTTTTACCATTTGTAAAAGTCTATTTAACTTGGAGGAATATTTGTAACTACCACTAAACTCTTGGAGTTAGTTAGAAGGAGAAGCTACAACTTCATTTGGAGAGAATATCTCCTAGATTAGAGGATCATTTTTTTAGTAAGAGCCAAAGTTGAATTCAAATTCAAATTCAAATGAATCATCTATAAAAGATGAATGTAAAACTTGCGGGATAGATCACTTCAAATCTGAGCTTTGTTTAGCACATTATAAGCGAGTGTGGCTTACTTTAGAGCCTACACCTCTTAATATCATTGAGCATTGATTATCATGCCAATGATCATATACAACATTGTCATATAATATAATAGATCATTTCATATATCTACTGGTCTCTTTGTCGTTGTCACTTAAAACAATCAATTCGTATTGCTCATATCTCAGTCAATGCACCACCATTTTCAATGTTCTATAGCGCATTTGAATCATCTCTACATCTACTACATGCTAACAAATGTTGAAGACATTCCATTCAGCAGATTGGAAGAAAACTGTGTCAACATAGCCACTGGTCAAACTCTGCAGAGGTCCTAAAAAATTGAGGGTAATGCTACACTTGCTAAATTGATTTCTCTGTGTATAGTGAATCATTTTAAGTGATTCTACTTGGATTCATTAGCTCTTTAAGCTAGTTTAATATTTCCAGAAGGAATTTTATTAATTCTTACTATGGTGGGAGCACTAAGCTTAACAAGCAGCACGTGTGAACCAAAATAGAAGGTTTTTGATGGATTGTGAATTTGCAAGTAGTCTATTTTGAATGAATCATTAGTTGCATCATTTGCAAAGTACATAGGCCCTTGTTTTAGCTAAGAGGGCCTACAACTCAACTCTGGAGTCAAAGAGGGTTGGTACAAAGCAGGAGTTTGCAGTACCTACTCATTTCTTGGAGTGTCCATCCATCTTTCCCAACAGTGGTATCAGAGCAAAGCTAAGGTAAAATGGAAGATGGTTTTCCTTCTTTCATTGATAAATTGGATAGGAAAAACTAGCAAGATGGTCCTTGAGGATGAAGACATACTTGCAAGGAAGGAGTCCCTATGGATACATCTCAGGAGATGAGGAGATGCCCATTTTTAGAAGCAAAGGACAACCTACAAGAGAGGAGCATGAAAGACTTAATTCATGGTGTGCCAAAGATGCATTAGCAAGATCATACTTACTTTAATCAATCTCTGATTTTCTTCTTCCACACATTAGGAAGTCTAAGACATCCAAAGAAACTTCAGAAACATTGTCTTCATATTTTTCTTCCAACACCAGAGCTAGGAAGAACCAATTGCGGATTGAGTTTACCACTCAAAGAAAGCAACCCAAGCAAGGCATCTCAGAGTATGTGACCAAAGTCAAGGATGTGGCTGACAAATTCTCAAGCATAGGAGAAGAAATTGAAGAAGAGAAAATTGTTAGACAAGTGATCAATGGCATTAAGGCAGATGACAAATGGGAGAGCTTCACAACTGCCATGGACTTGGACATGGACATGCAGATTCCAAATCTTACCACACTCATGGGGTAACTCTTTACCCATCAAGCCAAGCTCAACAAGAATGGAGATCCATCAAGAGGTAATAGCTCTTCTGCCCTATACACAGATAAAGGCAAGACTAAAGAGAAAGGGAAAAGTAAAAAGATTGAGGATGAAGGTACGACCTCTCAAGCCAACTATGCGAGGAGAGGTAGAAACTCAAGAGGTAGGGGCAGAGGATTTAAGCAAGCTAGGGGGAGACCTTTCAACTCTTCCCCATGTAATATTTTTGGTTTATCAAATCACACTACAAATGAGTGTTATAGAAACTTCAAGAATCAGAAAGGTAGAAGTTTCCAAAGAGGTGGATATACACAATCAAGAGGAAGATTCAACCATCATCAAGGCGACAATAACAACTACAACAACAACTACAATAACAACTAACAAGGAGGCTACAAGTCAAGGAAAGACTACAACAATTACACAGAGGAACAAGAGGATTCCCCTCTAATTATAATTATGACTTCAAAGCAAGGTATGAATGATGATGATCTCTTCTACATTGACTCAGGATGCTCAAACCATGTGGCAGGCAATGTAGTTCTTCTCTCTGACCTTGAGGAACCTAAGGGAAAACATCAAGTACAAATAGGTGATGACACCAAGCACTTAGTAATCAAGGTAGGAAATGTTAAAACCTCATATGGGAATAGAAATCTATTGAGCAGAATTCTATATGTACCTACAATTACCAAGAATTCAATGATTGTTGGACAGATTCTAGAAAAGGGCTTGCAGGTCATGTTCAAAAAATATGGAGCATTTGTGGAGGAACCCCAACATGGATTCAAGAGAATTTCCAAAGGAGAAAAGACAGGTAGATTATTCACTTTTGAACTTGAAGACACAAAGAATATTGCACTCTATAGTTACAAAGACCAAACATTGTCAGAGCTTGAAATTTGGCATAAGACATTAGGACATATTGGTGAGAGAACTTTAAAGCAAAATGAAGAGATCAATGTGTGCTTGGGATACCCAATGTATCCAAGCAACACATGATCTATAAATGTGGTGCTTGTCAGTTTGGAAAATCTCACAAGTTACCCTTCTCAAAGAAAGGCTAGATGCATGAGGACTACTTAGAGCTTGTCAATACAGATGTATGGGGACCAAGTAAGCATCCCTCAATTTTTGGATCAAGGTATTATGTAAGGGGTTGGACTCCTTGCTTCCCACCCTCTTCTTCGATCAAGCCAGGGGACAATCCTAGAGAACTCACTACTAGATGGTACCTGACCTTCCTTCACCCCACAAAAACTTCTTGATCCTTTGGGGTGAATCATGAATTAAATATGCATGACTTATTTGACATTTTCCCTCTCATTTTGCATGCCAATCAAATGATGACCCACCATTTTAATTACCTTCACCAATGCAATAAATCCTTCATGGCTGAAAACCATACTTTGCATGGTCATGTTTAGGCAATGGATGGTGAATTTTCTCCTCCTGTTGCTCCATGTGATATTCTATCTCAACTGTATGAGCAGGGGCAACGACATACAAAGCTCTTTAAAGATTTTTTGAACAAGACACTTGTGAGCGAGAAGATGTGCTATGGGAGGTGCAAAATTTACATGATGCCAATGATCCTCGTCAAGACAATGTTGCAAAGATTATCAAGAGAAATGAAGGCCTTCAAGCTATGATCAATGAGTCAAATTATCACTTGAAGAGGCCTTCCAAGAGTAAAATGTCTTGTTTTGTTGCATGCAAGGATTGCAATTTAATAATGCCTCATTGTCTAGGGAAGTAACTTGCCTCAAATCTACTAAAATGACTACCAACAATTTGAACAAACACAATGCAAATGTCCTCTGCTCCACTTGTGCTGATGTAGTCATGGCCACAAGAACTAGTCCTTCTCTTTTGCAGCATGATTTTTACGCGCAAGAGGAAATTGTTCATCAACTTGCTAAGGCTCAAGCCAAAGCAGTGTTTTATGACAATTAAGTTGCTAGTTTGCAGGCATTGAATGCTATGTTGATGGACCATAATACTTTTTAGTCATTATTAAAGATAACTCAAAAGCCCGTATGACACAGTTTTGAAGAAGCTTGAAAGTTGTTCAAGGCTTTTGTGCTAGATTTTCAAACACCCTATGATGATGAAAAAATCATTGTGTTGCCTCATCCTTCCTGGTAGGGCTCACGTCCTTAGTGCATGCCAATATTAGGTCTGCAAGTTAATATTGTTGTATACTTCTTTTAGTCGAGATAATGTTATCCAAACTAATGTAAATATAGATGCTATCCCTTCAAAGCCATATGAATAATATAATGATCAGTGTAGTGACAAACACAACATAGTGCACGTAGCTATTTGTGATGCTTCAGGCACAAGCAGAGAGTCTTTGAGATATTGAGTTTTTTTATCTTTCTCTATTCCGTTCTCTTGATTAATCAATATTGTATTGATGAATTTGTTGTGCAATTGATTGATTTTTTAATTTTAATATACAAATATCTGCAAAGTTTAGTGAACGAGCACGTACATTTGAATGTTGTTCCCTGAAGATGTTCTAGAATGATTGTGTTATCTATATCCAAATTGTATGCTGAATATTGCAGGTGAGAGGAAACATTAAGGCCTCTATAATAGGAGTACCCTTCGACCAAGAACCCTGTTAACCTCTCCAATCTATAGAAGTAGTGATTTTGTGCAGGTTATAATAGTTAATTGTATGTTTCTAATTAAGTAATAATTGATGCACATACCGGGCAAGAGGTTAAGAGTTATTATATTATCAATCTTTGATCATCGCGAAAGATCTCCAAGCCTTAGGAAGCTTAAGGACTTGATCATTGAGGAGGGATCCAACAAAAGGGGATGAAAATCCCCAAGGCTTTCTCCAAGGCTTTCTCCAAGGCTTTCTCCAAGGCTTTCTCCAAGGCTTTCTCCAAGGCTTACGACTAAGGCGGCGACTAAGGCGGCGACCAAGGCATAGACCTTGGCATACCTTGTCATCCGAGTCACCGAAGTCACCGTTGGCGCTGTTGGCTGCGCGCGAGGGAGGACCTCAACGATCAAGGAATATAGAGGTTGCCGGTACTTCCCGGAGGTCACCCATCCCAGTACTGTTCCCCCCAGAGCTCGCTTAACTGTGGCAATCTCTTGCCACTAAGCTACACTCTTGTGGTGTTTGAAGAAGGGGAAAGACTAAGGTTGACATTACCTTGAACAAGTTTTGGTCCCTCAAAGCTTCATTTTTGCTTTTAAAGCCTATTTCTGAAGCAATTTTGGGGTGTTTTTTGGAACCATTTCGGAGTACTTTCGCACGTAGTTCTCTTCACACAGGTCCAAGAACATCAAGAAGAGTGTTCCTTGTACTTCTCAGACAATAAATATCAACCTTTGGGGCTGTATTTTCAGCCACACTCGTAAAACTACAGGTTTCTTGAGGGGTTTTCAGTTTTGGTGGGAGCAGTTGCTGCAAATTTATGCAGGTTTTTAAGGCCTAAAACATCAGAGTTGACAGACACTTGCAGGTGTTATTGGCTAGTTTTTGGGCTGTGTATTCAGCCTTTTAGTGTCATTTTACTGCATATATTGAGCACATACACACCATGTACGCTTCTGTGGATACCGCTTATGTACGTCCATGTGGGAATTGATATAGCGGTTACGTTCTTTGCATAAAGCCTTTTACGTTTGATAAAGAGGGTCGTGGTGAGGTTTTCTTAACTGGGAGACACCCAGATGTCGGGGTCTCTTCGGTGATGCAGGTGGAAGACTTACCCAGCCTCGCCATAGGAGATGTATGATAGTTGTTCATAGGTGCTCGATAAGCCTAGTTGGCTTCTATTGGGTAACTGATTATATGCAGTGGAGTCAATGATTCACTATGCAGGTAGACATGTTAGTACTTGCAGTTTTATGATACTTTGACACTGGTCATATGCTAATTTTGCAGAGGATACTCTGGCAAAATTTTTCCAGATTTCTGGTTTAGTCAATTATATAGTGGTCGATTTACTCCTTGATACACTTATTTGTTGGTGTTTGGACTCTTCTAGCTCCATTATCATTCTATTCAGTTCTCTACGATCATGGCATCAGAGGTCTCAGGCACATCCGGTGGATCAGGGTCTAGTGCTAGCGTTCCGAGGAGGAGCTATAACTTGCAGGGCAAAGACCATTTTGAGATCCGAAAATTTGATGGCACAAACTTTGCTCTATGGAAGAATCAGATTAAAGATGTGCTGATTCAAAGAAGGCAATGGAAGCCAGTAAATGGGATTTCAAAGAAGCCTGCTGACATGGATGAAGATGATTGGGATGAGTTAGATGAAATGGCCAGGTCTACCATTCGCTTGCACCTGGCAGATAATGTTTACTTTACAGTATTAGACTGTGAAAGTGCAGAGGAGCTTTGGAAGAAGTTATGCAATACATATGAAAAAGAGACGGCATCAAATAAAGTATATCTGATGAGAAAATTATACGACCTTCGTATGAAGGACACAGATAGTGTTGCTGCTCATCTAAATGAGTTTGATGCCATATTCTCCCAGTTACAGGCTCAGAAAATGGATATGGACAATGAAATGAAAGCAGTATTGCTGTTATGCACCCTGCCATCATCATGGGATACATTTTGCACAGCTATTAGCAATAGTGCACCAGGTGGTAAACTCGTCTATGATGACATATGTGGAGCACTCTTGAGTGAGGAGATTCGTAGAAAATCTATGGTTGGCACTCAGAGTGGAGATGCATATAATGTTCGTGATTCTTACCAAGGAAAGAATCAACAACGTGGCAGGAGCAAGAACAAGGAAAAGAATGGTCAACGGAATAAGAGCAGAAGTAAATCAAGGAAGAGGGATATTGAATGCCATTATTGTCATAAGAAAGGACACATGAAGAAAGACTGTTATGCATTAAAGAATGCTAAAGGTAAAGGACAGAATGTTGATGGGCATGTTAAACAGTTACCTGCACCATCTACTTCGACTGTGAAGATTGAAGAAATTAATGCTATTTCTGATGATGCTGATGTGTTGACACTTGATAGTACTGTGCCATCTGAGGCACTTATGGCTGATTCTCTTTCCCACACCTGGCTGCTAGATTCTGGTGCTTCTTTCCATGTGACACCACATAGAGAATGGTTCTCTAATTATGCAGCAAAGTCTCTTGGTACCGTGAGACTTGGTGACTCTTACCAGTGTGATGTTGTGGGGATTGGAGATGTTGTTGTGCAGTTCATTGACGGTTCAAAATTTACTATGCATAATGTACGTCATGTACCTCAGTTATCACGCAGTTTGATGTCAGTTGGTCAACTTGATGACCTTGGTTACAAGGTGGTCTTCTATGCTCAGTCCTTTCGTATATCAAAGGGCAATATGGTTATTGCAAAGGGAAGGAAAGTTGGCTCACTTTACCCTTTATTTGTATCACAGAAAGAACACTTGTTAGCTGTTACTGAACAGCCTATGGCTTGTATTTGGCATGGTCCTTTGGGCCATATATCTCGTAGTGGAATGGAAAATCTTTCTCGTTCTGGCTACTTACCTGTGTTATCTTTCTCTGATTTTTCATTTTGTGAGCATTGTCAATATGGAAAGCAAACCAGAAATGTGCATAAAACGCACATTGACTCTTCAATTCAGCCTTTAGATCTTGTTCATACAGATGTGTGTGGTCCTATGCCCACTAGGTCCTTAGGTGGTTCTCTTTACTTTGTCACTTTCATAGATGATGCTACTAGAAAAGTCTGGGTATATCCTATCAAATCGAAGGATGATGTATTCCCTACTTTTAGAAAATGGCTTGCTTCAGTTGAGACTGAAAAAGGAACTAAGCTTAAGGCTTTACGTTCAGATAATGGGGGTGAGTATACCTCACATGAATTCAGCCTTTTCTGTCAGTGTAGAGGGATTCGTAGAGAGTTTACAGCTCCTTATACCCCAGTACAGAATGGTGTAGCTGAGAGGATGAATAGAACTATTCAAGATAGAGTAGTCTCTATGTTGCATCATGCAAACCTCTCACAAGGTTTTTGGGCAGAAGCAGTATTGACTGCAGTTCATGTGATTAACCTTTCACCTAGTACTGCCAAAGGTCTGAAAGTGGCACAAGAGTTATGGACAGGGAAACCACCATATTATGATCATCTTCGAGTTTTTGGGTGTGAAGCATATGTTCATATACCCAAGAATCTTAGACAGAAGTTGGACCATAAGTCAAAGAAATGCATTTTTCTTGGATATGGTCGAGAAGGACAATTTGGATATCGCTTATGGGATCCTGAAACACGGTCAGTGATCAGAAGTAGTGATGTCATTTTTAATGAGTCTAAGATGCATAAACAGCCCATTAAGGAGGTTGAAGTGAGAAGAGTGGTGTTTGAGGATACTAGTCCTCCGGTTAGCATGCATAAAAATGCTGCACATAGGGATGTTCAAGAGAATGTCCATTCAGATCAGTCTGCACATGTTCCTGTTCAGCAACCATTGAGACGTTCTGCACGTGTCTCATATCCACCTGATAGATATGTTCCAGGTTTAGATTTTGTTATGCTAACAGATGCCGGTGAGCCCTCTTGCTACAAAGAGGCTATGCAAACAGAGGATCATGTCAAGTGGGAGCGTGCCATGAAGAGTGAGTTGGATTCTATTCACAAGAATGGTACTTGGGACTTAGTACCTTTGCCAAAGGGCAGGAAAGCTTTACCATGTAAATGGGTATATAAGCTGAAATTCACATCAGATAGTGCTTCTCCAAAATATAAAGCACGACTTGTTGCAAAGGGTTTTAAGCAACAACATGGTGTTGATTTTGAGGAAATCTTCTCTCCAGTGGTCAAGATGACTACTTTGCGCATGTTGCTTGGATTCGTTGCAATGGAGGACTTAGAGCTAGTCCAAATGGATGTGAAAACAGCTTTCTTGCATGGAGATCTTAAACATGAGATCTATATGGAACAACCAGAGGGTTATGTAGTTCCTGGCAAGGAAAGTCTAGTTTGTAAGCTCAAGAAGAGCTTGTATGGACTTAAACAGTCTCCTAGACAATGGTACCAAAAGTTTGATGCTTTTATGAAGTCCCAAGGCTATTCTCGGAGCAATGAGGATCATTGTCTCTACACAAAGAGATGTTCTAATGGCAGCTTGATATGCTTGATACTTTACGTCGATGATATGTTGATTGCTGGGAAGTCCTCTTATGATTTGTCAATTCTCAAAAAGAAGTTGAGTCAGACATTTGATATGAAGGATTTGGGGGATGCCAAACATATTCTTGGCATGCGCATTACTCGTGATAGGAGTAAAAGATGCATATACTTGTCTCAAAGTGAGTACATATCCAAAGTACTTCACCGATTCAATATGCAGGGTGGAAAGGCATTGAGTACACCTTTACCCACATATGTGAAATTGAGCAAGGATGACTGCCCCAAATCAGATGAGGAAAAGGAATTCATGACCAAAGTTCCCTATCAGTCTGCTGTTGGTAGTCTCATGTATGCTATGGTAGCTACGAGACCAGACATTGCATTTGCAGTGGGAGTTGTGAGCAGATATATGTCTAATCCTGGCAAGAAACATTGGGAAGCGGTCAAAATGATTATGAAATATCTGAGTGGCACTAAGGAAAAGTGTCTATGCTTAGGTAGAGGGAAAGCATCCATTATTGGTTACACAGATTCTGACTATGCTGGTTGTGTAGACAATCGTAAGTCTACATCAGGGTACATTTTTCACTTTGCTGGAGGTGCTATCTCTTGGAGATCTCGTCTTCAAGAATGTACAGCTGTTTCCACCACAGAAGCAGAGTATGTTGCAGCAAGTGAGGCATGTAAGGAAGCATTGTGGCTTTCTCGTCTTGCTTGTGATATGGGTTTGCCTCAGCATGTACCTCACTTGCTCAGTGATAGTCAGAGTGCCATTGCTTTGGCTAAGAATCCGGTCTATCATGTAAAGACCAAGCATATTGAGGTGAGGTATCACTTCATTAGAGATTGCTTAGCCACTGAGAGCATTATTCTTGAGAAGGTTCACACTCGAGATAATGCTGCAGATGCTTTGACTAAACCTCTACCACAGGATAGCTTTCGACACTGTTGTCACTTGATGGGGGTTACTTGATTCTTGATCTTACGCAGTCACTTGTATATTGTGTAACATGCCCATCAGGTGGGAGGTATAGTTTGTATACTTACACTCAGGTATTCTTTATCATTCTTTCTTTTTTCTCCCATAGTTACTCTGGCCATATTGGCCTTTAGTGGGAGATTGTTACCGTTAGTGTCCATGTGAAAGGCCAAATGGCCATCGGACACTTCTTTGTATATGTTCTTTAATAAAACATATAGTGGCCTGGTCAGTCACGGACTGTAAGTTTGACCGCATTTGTAAGACCTAAGAAGTCTGTCTTCGTGCTCCCTGTGTACTGTGTTGACTGCGTATTCTACAGCCTTTGTGCGGAGTACTGTGTGCGGCATCAGGAGCTCGGTTTTCAACTCCGAGCATATCGTCGTGGAGCTCTAAAGCAGGAGAGTACAGCACGGTGCATTGCCATCGAAATACTTCATGAACCATGTTATCTTTTTGGGACAAAATTATTCCCCAATAAGACTCTCCCTTTTTTACAAGAAGTATGTCTAATGGAGATTCAAAAGAGATTTTCTAGTCTTTAATACATATCCAAAGAGGAAGAAAGATCAAGAGCTGAAAGATACTCTAAATACATGTACACTTTTACACATACACACATATACATATATACACATCTATTGAGCCCATAAAAGTCATGTTGGTCAAAGTCAATTCTAGTCAAAGTCAATAGGTTCAAGGTCAAAGTCAACATGGGTAAAGTCAAAGTGTTCGAAGTTCAGATGTCAAAGTGCACAGGTAGTGCACAATTAATTGTCCACAAAGGGTAAATTGGAGAAAGTGGGTTGCAGGTTGCAGAGGTATTTCTCTAATTTCCCTAAGGTTCAAAGTAATTTTAAAGTGTTTTGGAAGGTTCAGGTGAACCCTCTCTTAGGTGGACAAGTGAAGACTTAGAAGGAAAATGTGAAGGTATGTGAAGTGGTAGCATACGCAGAGGTGAAAGTATGGTCCCCCAATTAAATTTTTTGTTTTAGTGTAAAGTCACTAGAGGACAAAACAAGGATTCGTTGGTTGCCCACTTGAAGAGAAAATCTTGGGACATCAAAGTGAGGACCAAGATACTCTTGCAGTTAGGAGCATACGTGAACCGGCACTCAAATCAAGGCAAGGACTATTCTTGGACTAGTCAAGTGCAAGTAAGGGTAAGCAAGACTAAGCAAGGTGAGCATAGTCTAAGTGAGGCAAGAGAGAGAAGTGCAAGAGACACACATTGTGCGACGCAGAGAAGTGAAGTGCAAGGTGTGCATGAAGAGTGACCAAGGAAGTGTGCAAAGAAGTGCTAAGCTATTCACCCCAAGGATCCCAAGGTCTCATTGAAGCTGTGCATGTGCCGACAAAAGGTGTCCAACCCTCCCCCTTATTGGAAGCTTGGTGCAAGGTGTTCACAAGTGTAGGCTTGGAGAAGGTAGAGGTATGGTGCAGAGAAGGCCGGCAGCAACAAGACGCTTGGGTATTGGGTATTTTGTGATTGAGCACTCTGTGGGATTTTGCACAGAAGCATTGGGTTGTATTATTGGATTGTAGTGTGCATCACCATTGTATTTGTCTTCTTATAATCAATCGACAGAGGCTTCCAATGTGTATCTTCCTTCTTGTCTTTCCCTTTTCTCCTACAAACACTCAAATCCCTTCTTGTCCAAGAATCCCCCAAAAAAAATTGGCACGCTCGGTGGGACTCCAAGGAGATTTGAGCATAGGAGAAGCCAAGGGCAAAGGGTCGAAGAGTTCAAGTGTCGATAGTATTACTTCAGTGGACTAAGAGGTACATATTCTTATCAATTATCTCATACTAAGAGGGCTATGAACAGCTAATGACTACAACCCGGTCCCAAACATTGAGGGTCACCTGCAAGCAAACAAGAAGGAAGGCTATTAGAAGATCCTCTAGTCCACTTTCGTCAACTTCATCAATAAAGAGTATGGCTGGTCAGGTAGACTTGGAAACCCTACTCTCAAGATTAAATATAAAATTTTGTTCTTTCAAAGGCCTAGCTCAGGAAGATCCGGACAAGCATATTAGAAGGTTTTTAGCACTATGAAATACTAGAGGCTTAATGGGAAGAGAGGATGCCTTTTTGATACTCTTCCCTGCCACATTAGAAGGATTAGCAGATAAATGGTTCAACCAATTTACTGAGAACCATTTTACAACTTGGGACTTAATGAAAGATCCATTCAAAAATCAATCCCAGCATGGAAATACTGCAGAAATCTTCATAGAGGAATTAGAAAACTTGAGATTGGGTCTAGGTGAGAAATTTCCAGAGTTTGTAACTAGGGCTAAGGCACTAATGGTTAAGTTGTCAGATCCTCCACATGACTTTTTTGTTAAGAAATGGTTAGCTAAGCCACTTCCAGTGACCACCCAATGTAAAATCAAGGAATTAGTGTTGCCTACAGCCTCCATAGAGGAATTCATCAACAGAGCTACACGACTAGAGCAGATAAGGCAATAGTATGGAGCAATTTCTTCTCAACTACCATATTCTACAGAAATGGAGGATCCAGTAATCCAGCTAAGGAAGGAGCTAGAGGGCTAAAAAGGAATAAGCCCCACAAAGAGGAGGAGAATGTTGTTACTCAGTTGAGGAGGGAGATTGAGGCATTAAAGCTCCAAAAGGAGGAGGAGGCCCAAGTAGAGGAATTGGCTCAGCTGCGAGAGGAGTTGCAGGAACTCAAAGGGGGTGGCATCAAGAGTGGACTTTGGTGTACCATGTGCAGCAAACAAGGTCATATAGTAAATGAATGTCCTCTGTTAAGTGTGACTTGCCAATTATGCAGGAAAGCTGGTCATGAGGCCCAGGAATGCCAATCATGAGGAATGCCTGCAACAACATATTGGACACAAGGAGGACCCCTACCACCAGCAAATGTGATGGAGGCTGCACCCAATCAAGGTCACAATTATAACACTAGACAGAGGGATAACTTTGGAAATGGGCCAAGGAAAACAATTATTTGTTTCAGATGTGGAGAATGTGGGCATTATCAAAGTAGGTGCACTCTACCAGAAAATGCCCCTCCTTGCAGGAACTGCCCAGAGGTCAGAGACCACTATACTAATTGTTGTCCTAAGAACCAAGCATCTTCATGTGGGCCCCACATTCAAATGATATCTGTGTGCAAAGAAGAAATGGTAGAGCATGCCAGGGGGCCATCACCATCTACCAGGGTGGTGCAGTTAGAAGAAATTGAATCTTTTACAGTGCAGACAAGAAGCAAGCTGGGGAAGGCTCAAGTGGAAATAGGTCAAGAACCAAGGATTAATGGATTGAACAAAGACAAAGAGACATCTGAAGATCAAGCCACCACATGTGCAGATACAAGGCAAAAAGAGAATCTCAAAGGTGCCAGTGATGCCATTCGACATGCATTCAACCGGGCTCATGAGGAGTTTGATAAGTCAAATGGAGCCCATGCTCTTAAGGAATCAATAAGCTTCTAGACTACTCAAGTCCATGAAAAAGGAGGTTAGTATTTTTGATTTAATAAAGATGGATGGGAAGTTCATGTCAGAACTCTTGCAGATAATTGATGAAATGTCCACAACAAGTTTAGTGGCAAAGGCTGCTATTATGCATAAAGATAAAGGTATAGGGGAAGCACCCCTCAGAGATTATAAGAGCCCTAGGCTAACAGTCTATATCAAAGGTCATGAGTTTCAAGGAGTTATTGTGGATGGTGGTTCTGGCATTAATTTGATGCCTGAATATACCATGAAAAAGACTGGAATACACCCTTCAAGACCTGCAAACTTCACTGTAACACTGGCAGACCAAAGCATAGTTAAGCCTATGGGAGTGGTCCCTGGAGTCCCAGTCAAGATACAAGGTACCATCTTTAACTTGCATTTTGTTGTTTTAAGACTGCCACAGGTAGAAGGAAGTTTCCCCTGTTAATTGGGAGACCTTGGTTAAGGCATGCCAATGTACTACATGACTGGGGTAAGGACACAATGTGGGTAAAGAAAGAGGGGAAAGAGTTACAGTAGATAATTTTAGAAGAAGGTCCAGACAACCAAAGACATACCAGCATGATGCAGACAATTGGTATTTTTATGGAAGAAGAATTGTTGGACAACCTAGAAGCACACCTATTTGAAGAAGCAAATTTATATGAAGAGGAAAACATGTTGGCGTGGCTCCATGTAGAAGACACATCCTCCTGCTATGGAATTTTTCCAAACTCAAGTAGAGAGGAAACATATGAAGAAAAAGAGGACATCATTCAGGTTACTGAATCGAGTGAAACATTCTGAGTCAAAGGCCATAGCAGAGAGATGAAAAGAAAATCCTTAGGTGTAGCAGTGATGAAGCTACTTCAAATCCTATATCAAGGGCTAGTTTGTTATGGATACTGGTATGGATATCATCTGTTATGTCAATTCTTAGATAATAAGTGCAAGGATTTATAAGGATGTGGAAGGAGTACCTGCAAGTCTTTGGGAACAGAGCGTTCCATTGGATTAAAAAGCTGGAATAGTAAAAATGAAATTTTGCAGATTAAGTTATAAAGTCGCTGAATCAGAGATACAAAAGATGCAGTATGGAGGAGATAATATTTTACTGAAGGCTTTAGGGTGGCCCTATCAGATGGTCAGTACACCCAAAATAAAGAAAAAACAAATGAAGTGCAATACCATGGGAGATTATGGAGGAGTTTTTCTAAGTCAACATATCAAGGCTCAAGGCCTATCATCAACAAAAGTGAAGATTTATGGATCACTTGGAACCTGCAAAATTTGTCCAGGTTCTACATAGCCTTCTCATGTCAGTTTTGCTTAACTTTTAATAGTTTTTATCCTTTTCATGCTTGTTCTTTGAGTTTTTAGCAATTCTAGCAAAGCTTTCAGTCCTTGGCATAAGTACAAATTTTGGGAATTTTTAAGAGTTTTTCAGGTATTTTTCTAGCATTTTTATCCTTTTCAAATGTCATTTTCTTGCCAAATTGGAGAAATAAAGGAAGCTCTCTATGGTTTTGAGTGATCAAATTGGCCTAGACCTGTAGGGAATTTTCTGAGAATTCTTTCAGAATTTTTTTGGATTTTTTTTGTATTTTTTAAGGATTTTTTTAGTATTTTTCTCTCTTTTGGATAAAAAAAAGCCCCCGTAGGGATCTTTTTTCAGAAAAAAAAGATTTTTTTCGAGAAAAAAACTCCTCCTCCCTCCTCTCTCTCTCTCTCTCTCTCTCTCTCTCTCTCTCTCTCTCTCTCTCTCTCTCTCTCTCTCTCTCTCTCTCTCTCTCTCTCTCGCTCTTCCCCCCCGCCCCCTCCCCCCGCCCATTTTTTAATTTTTATTTTCTATATATATTTTTTAATTTTATTTTGTATTTTGTTGTTTTAATTTCTTTTATTTTATTTTATTTTGTATTTTTTGTTTTTTAATTTCTCTATTTTAATTTATTTCTTTCAATTTTCTTTTACTTTATTCTATTTTTATTTTTATTTTTTAGCATTGCCCACATGAAGTATTAAATAAAAAAAATAAAAGGAGAGGAAAATTTTTCTTTTATTAAAAAAATATATTTTTTAATTTTATTGGCTCAAACCTTTTGGCTCTGGATCGCGCCTCGGATGGCAATATTTTTCAAACTTGGAGTCATTTTCATGTATTTTGGCACCTCTGGATTCATTTTTTAACTTTCTTTTTTAAAATCTCACCTTTTCTCTGACTTTTGGGGAAAACCCAAATATTTTGAGCATATTTGTGACTTGTTTTTATTTTATCGCATGGTCAACATGGTCTATTCTCACTTTATTTTACCTTTTGTTTCACAATTTTCCATATGCCCCCTCTGTAGCTCTACTGTTTGATAATTTTGAACCTCTCAAGATCCCATAATCCTACTCCCTCACCCTCCCCTTTCCCTTCTGCCACCCACATCCTTACCCCTCCCTGCCCTTTCCATCTCAGCCCCCTCAGCCCTCCCTTCCCCCTCCTTTCTTCCCTCCCTTTGCTCTCCTTTGCTTTTCCATGCAAAAATTCCACTTTTAGGTTCTTCTCTGGTGCTTGTTCTCTCGTGTTTCTGGTGGACTTGGTAGCTGCTCAAGTGTCCTTTTTCAAGATCTTGCAGCACAAGTATTATGGTGTCCTATCTCCTCAGAGTTTTGGTTGTAGCTCTCCGGGACAGAGAGCACATTAGGTGGTGGGTAATTGTTGAGCCCATAAAAGTATTGTTGGTCAAAGTCAACTATAGTCAAAGTAAACTACAGTCAAAGTCAACTGTAGTCAAAGTCAAAAGGTCAAAGTCAAATCGATCAAAGTCAACAAGTTCAAGGTCAAAGTCGACATGGGTAAAGTCAAAGTGTTCGAAGTTCAGATGTCAAAGTGCACAATTAATTGTCCACATAGGGTAAATTGGAGAAAGTGGGTTGTAGGTTGCAGAGGTATTTCTCTAATTTCCCTAAGGTTCAAAGTAACTTTAAAGTGTTTTGGAAGGTTCAGGTGAACCCTCTCTTAGGTGCACAAGATAAGACTTTAAAAGGAAAATGTGAAGGTATGTGAAGCGGCAACGTATGCAGAAGTGAAAGTGTGGCCCCCCAATTAAAATTTTTGTTTTAGTCTAAAGTCACTACAAGACAAAACAGGGATTCCTTGGTTGCCCACTTGAGGAGACAATCTTGGGACATCAAAGTGAGCACCAAGATACTCTTGCAGTTAGGAGCATATGTGAACCAACACTCAAATCAAGGCAAGGACTATTCTTGGACTAGGCAAGTGCAAGCATGGGTAAGCAAGACTAAGCAAGGTGAGCATAGTCTAAGTGAGGCAAGAGAGAAAAGTGCAAGAGACACACAATGTGTGACGCAGAGAAGTGAAGTGCAAGGTGTGCATGAAGAGTGACCAAGGAAGTGTGTAGAGAAGTGCTAAGCTATTCACCCCAAGGATCCCAAGGTCTCATTGAAGTTGTGCGCATGTCGACAGAAGGTGTCCAACCCTCCTCCTTATTGGAAGCTTGGTGCAAGGTGTGCACAAGTGCAGGCTTGGAGAAGGTGGAGGTTTGGTGCAGAGAAGGCCGACAGCAACAAGACCCTTGGGTATTTGGTATTTTGCATAGAAGCATTGGGTTGTATTATTGGATTGTAGTGTGCATCACCATTGTATTTGTCTTCTTATAATCAATCGACAGAGGCTTACAATGTGTATCTTTCTTCTTGTCCTTCCCTTTTCTCCTACAAACACTCAAATCCCTTCTTGTCCAAGAATCCCCCAACAATATCACATATACATGCCTACATGCACACATGTATACTTATACATGCATACACAATTATAAACACACTTGCATATATTACACAAATGCATATGCATACATACACGTGTGCATACTAACACATGTATACATATATCACACACATGCACACAAATACATATACATGAAACACACATATGTGCATACTAACACATGTATACATATAATAAACATGAATACACACGTGTATGCATACATACATGAAAAAAGTTTGCTCATAAAAAATAAAGCTATATATAAAATTTAATGCATACCCCCAAGCTTCATGTTCTAACTTAAAAGAACATGATCTCATCTCTCTGGTGGGATTCATCAATATTCTAGTTGAATAAAGGAGAATCTATTATCTGATATCCCTTCAAATGATTCAAGTTATGGATCGATAACTAGAGTAGAATTTACTATCTAATCTACTCATATGTTTTCATTATTGCCATCATTTTGGTAAGACATCAATATAGTCTCATCTTCATTATCCTTGTTGATTTCATTTATTTCTTCTATTGTTAAATATGTGTTCTCATGAATGAAATCATCTATTGATGGACTAATATCAATTTCTGGTAATTCCTCTTCATCATCAGTAGAATCAGCATGTAGAGTATTATTCTCTTCATCAAGAAGATTAGTATCGTTGTCATGTACAATGATTCTAATTTCTCTTTCAGATTTCAATGTATCAGTATCTGATGGTGAATTATCAAGAGGACTTTCTTTGATCTCTGTGACAATAAACTGTTCAAACAATGACCTACCTCTAGGTTGAACATGAATGACTTGCCACCAAAGATAAGCTTAGGGTTTTTTTCTTTCTTCTTGATGATGGTCAGACCTTTGCGGAAACTATTTCCCCCCAAGACATGGCTCTGTTCTTTCTGGAATGAGTATGTTATTTCAACCCATCCATAACCTAAATGGTCAATTTTGTGTTTCCTCGTGATCACCCTTAACCTGTAGCATAAACCCTATGGCATTTCGTGCAAGTTCTTGTCCTATTTGTCCCATCCTGACACACTACCAGTCATGGGATATGGAGATCTTTCTAAAAATACATAAGGATGCCAATCTACGGTTTGATAGTTGTAGAAGAATACCTCCATCCGTTTCCATTTCCCATACATTTTTACCATTCTCTTTCCTAGTGATTCCCCTATTCAACTTCATCATCCCTTGGTTTCTCCTCTTGCTCGTATGGATGCTCCTCCTCTTCCTTTTAACCTTGTCCATCAATTTTGAAGAGGAAGATGAAAGTGTGGGTGACTTGTTTTGTCATGCCCACAAGATCCACTACAAGCCCATTTTTGTCGACTTGACCTCTTAGTAAACTTTGACACCTCCTACTTCTCATCAAGATGATGTTGGACCTCTCAGTGTGTCAACATCCACTCAAGGAATCACTGTACCAACCCCAAGTTCTCCCCAATCTATTTCTAAAACCACAACAAGTCCCCAACCTCCTTTTTCATCCCTTGTTGCTATGATAGCACCTAGTCATCCTTGCTAATCTTGTTCTCCTCTGGATATGCACCCCATTTTTCTTTACCTCATCCATAACCTTCTCGTACCCTTCCAAAAACTTCCTTTTCCCATGTGATTATAGATTCTCTTGTTCCAAAGCTTACTAAGCCCTCACAAAGAGCTCCTCTTTTGGTTCCACCCTCTACATCGAAGCAAAGGAATTCTCCTTCTATCGTCATCCCTACTCCTTCTCGCTAAAAACACCCTCCATTGAGGGGTTGGACTCCTTGCTTCCCATCCTCTTCTTCGATCAAGCTAGGGGACACTCCTAGAGAACTCACTACTAGATGGTACCTAACCTTCCTTGACCCCACAAAAACTTCCTGATCCTTTGGGGTGAATCATGAATTTAATATGCACGACTTAGTTGACATTTTCCCTCTCATTGTGCATGCCGATCAAATGATGACCCGCCATTTTAATTACCTTCACTAATGCAATAAATCCTTGATGGCTGAAAACCATACTTTGCATGGTCACGTTTAGGCAACGGATGGAGAATTGTCTCATCGTGTTGCTCCATGTGATATTATATCTCAACTGTATGAGTAGGAGCGGCGACATACAAAGCTCTTTAAAGATTTTTTGAACAAGACACTTGTGAGCGAGAAGATGTGCTATGGAGGTGCAAAATTTACATGATGCCAGTGATCCTCGTCAAGCAAATGTTGCAAAGATTATCAAGAGAAATGAAGGCCTTCAAGCTATGATCAATGAGTCAACTTATCACTTGAAGAGGCCTTCCAAGAGTAAAATGTCTTGTTTTTTTGTTTTTAAATGGAGGTTCGGCCGAGGCCTACTCCCCCGGACTTTAACTTTGAAATTACAACTGTACAAGGAAGGGCATAGTACCCATGGGACCCCCCTTATCCCACAAGAACAAGGGTTTACAACTAGGTTAAACGGCAGTCACAACTACCGCGGGGATGATCAAACGGTGGCCAACAGCCACATACATCAGTTCCTGGGATTTATATGTCCCTACATGTTGCTGCCAGGGGTTGAACCCTCGCCCCCGCCTCAAGAGGCGAGAGGCCCAACCACCAAGCCAGCGAACCGGGACTGTTGCATGCAAGGATTGCAATTTAATAATGCCTCATTGTCTAGGGAGGTAACTCGCCTCAAATCTACTAAAATGACTACCAACAATTTGAACAAACACAATGCAGATGTCCTCTGCTCCACTTGTGCGGACGTAGTCTTGGCCACAAGAACTAGTCGTGCTCTTTTGTAGCATGATTTTTACGCGCAGGGGGAAATTGTTCATCAACTTGCTGAGGCTCAAGCCAAAGCAGTGTTTTATGAAAATTAAGCTGCTAGTTTACAGGCATTGAATGCTATGTTGATGGACCATAATACTTTTTAGTCATTATTAAAGACGACTCAAAAGCCCCTATGACATAGTTTTGAAGAAGCTTGAAAGTTGTTCAAGTGGTGAATATTGCAAGTGAGAGGAAACATTAAGGCCTCTATAATAGGAGTACCCTTCAGCCAAGAACCCGGTTAACCTCTCCAATCTATCGAAGTAGTCATTTTGTGCAGCTTATAATAGTTAATTGTATGTTTCTTAAGTAATAATTGATGCACATACCGGGCAAGAGGTTAAGAGTTATTATATTATCAATCTTTGATCATCATGAAAGATCTCCAAGCCCTAGGAAGCTTAAGGACTTGATCATTGAGGAGGGATCAAACAAAAGGGGATGAAAATATCATAAAGTGATAGGTTAGGGCAAAGATGGCTGAACCATGTTTTCTTTTTGGGACAAAACTATTCCCCAATAAGACTCTCCCTTTTTTAAAAGAAGTATGTCTAATGGAGATTCAAAAGAGATTTTCTAGTCTTTAATACATATCCAAAGATGAGGAAAGATCAAGAGTTGAAAGATACTCTAAATAACAACACTCTCAGTACCAGAAACCAAGGGCACAGCGATGCCCCCCATTGAAAAGAAAGTGGGTTTCATCGCTTATGCAACGCTCATTTCCCAGAGCATCGCATAAGCGATGACGACTATAATATTTAAAAAAAAATACCTAGCATCGTATAAGAGATGCTCAACATCTCTTATGTGACACTTTTTTAACCATCAGTAAGAGTGTCGCTAATAAACGATGCTATTAGCGATGCCACCACAGTGCTTGCGATGCTATAGCATCCCATAAGCGATGCTTTGGACTCATTAAAAAAATTTGATTTCTCCTGGCACATTTGTGCGAGGATTTAAATGAGAGAGAGAGAGAGGGAAAGAGAGCACATGCACACATCCACAAGCAGGACATAGAGGGAAAGAAGAGATGAGGTAAACACACACACACATACACACACACATACACATGCATACACACACATATATACACATACACACATAGACACACACATACATACATAGACACACACACATAGACAGACACACATACACACACACATACATACATTGACACAAACACATACACACCTAGACACACACACACATACACACACACATACACACACACATACACATACACACACATACATGCACGCACACATACACACACATTTACACATACACACATACATATGCAAACACACACATATACACACATACACATATAGACACACAAAGATACACATAGACACACACACACACACACACACACATATACATATATATATATATATATATATATATATATATATATATATATATATATATATATATATATATATATATATATATATATATATATATATATATATATATATATACATATATATATGTGTGTGTGTATTTATTTATTACAATATATATATATTCATAAATATATATATATATATATATATATATATATATATATATATATATATATATATATATATATATATATATATATATTTGTGTGTGTGTGTGCATGTGTGTGTGTACTGTTATACATACATACATACATACATACATATATACATACATACATACATAAACACTCACATATGCATACACTCACATACATGTGTACACACACATACATAGACATACATATACATACACATATGTGTATACACAGACACACATACATACACACTCATGCATACATATGCATACATACATACTTACATTCATACATGTTGGTGCAAATGCCAAGCTTTCACACTTGGCTAGGCATTGAAGAAGCTATGTGCAAGCATTGGAAGGATCACATGAACCTTTGCTTATGATTTTTTACCATTAACTATTGTAAAAGCCATTTGACTTGGAAGAATCTTGTAATGCCAATAAACTCGTGGACCTAGGAGAATAAAGAACTACAAGTTTCTCATGAGAGAATATTGCCTCATTTAGAGGAAGAACATTTGGGTGGAAGCTCTATTCGAATTCAAACTCAAATTGAAGAAAGTCACTATAAAAGAGATGTGTAGTCTCGTAGCTAGTGAGCGCCCATTATTAAGCATATTGTAGATCATTTGTTGGAGTTTAGAGGCTTGCATTATAGCCTACTCTTATCACCATCATTGGGCATCATATTCATGCCAATGATCATGAACAACACTGTTATATAATACACTATATCATTGATCATGTTCATCTCCTTCTCTGTTATGTCTACTCAGAACAGTGTACTTGTGATGACCATAACTCAGTGAGTTGGTATTGATTTTCAAATTCTACTTCAATCCATCAAAATTTGAAGCAATTTGATTCAGCAAATTTGGAGAAATCCACGTCAAACTGGTCACTGGTCATTTTTGGCACATCTGCTAAAAAGTCGGGGGGTAAGGCTTCAATTGCTAAATTGATTGCTTAGTATGTGCTTTAGAATTTTAACTGCTTTCACTTGGAATCATTAGCTCTCTAAGCTAACGTGATTCTCCCAAAAGGAATTTTCCTAGTTGTTGTTGTATTGTTGGCACTAAGCATAATATCCAGCAGGTGTCAAGACCAAAATAACAAGTTTTTTTGTCACAAGCTAGTTACAAAGTTATTTGTTTTGGTTCAATTGTTTGAACAATCATCTCCAAAGTACATAGGTACTTTATTTGTGTCATTTGCAAGCTAGGAGGGCCTACAACACAACTCTGAAGTGAAAGAGGGCAGGTACCAAGCAGGGATTAGCAGTCTTGGGGTATGCATCCAACTATCCCGACAGTGGTATCAAAGCAAATTGAGGTAAAATGGGAGATGGTTTTCCTTCTTTTATTGATAAATTGGATAGGAACAGCTACCAAACATGGTGCTTGAGGATGAAGACATACTTACAAGGAACGAGTCTCTATGGATACATATCAGCAGATGAGGAGATGCCCATTTTCAGAAGCAAAGGACAACCTAAAAGAGAGGAGCTTGAAAGACTCAACTCATGGTGTGCCAAAGATGCATTAGCAAGGTCATAGTTACTTAAGTATATCTCTCACTTCCTTCTTTCATACATTAGGAATTGTAAAACATCCCAAAAGACTTGGGATACATTGTCTTCATACTTTTCTTCTAATACAAGTGCAAGAAAGAATCAATTGTGGATTGAGTTTACCACTCAAATGAAGAAACCCAAGCAAAGTGTTTTAGATTATGTGATCAAATTCAAAGATGTGGCTTACCAATTGGCAAGCATAGGAGAAGAGATTGAAGAGGAGAAAATAGTGAGGCAAGTAATCAACGGCATGAAGGTAGATGACAAGTGGGAATCCTTCACAACTGCCATGGACTTGTACATGAACATGCATATTCCAGATCTTACCACACTCATGGGGCAACTCTTTACCCATGAAGCCAAGATCAACAAAAATGGAGAACCATCAAGAGGTAATAACAATATATACAATACATATATATATATATATATATATATATATATATATATATATATATATATGTATGTGTGTGTGTGTATTTATAACAGTATATATATACATCAGTAGTTAAATATATTTATAGCTACACACACACATACATACATATATATATATATATATATATATATATATATATATATATATATATATATATATATATATATATATATATATATATATATATATATATATATATATATATATATATATATCCTAATTCAAAAAGCCTAATTTGAAAACACTAATTTTGATATTAGGGTGTTACAAACCCTAATTCAGCCTTTCTGCCATATGGTTGAAGTATATGTACACATTGCAGCTATTCCTCCCACCACCTACTAGAGAGATGTCTCTCCTCCCAACCTTATGCCCATATATATAGCTACTTGAATCAACGAGGACCAATATATATATATATAAAGATACATACACATCATGTAGATACACATACATAACTATAAAGTGATGGAGTAGATACATATGGATCACACATACATGCCTACATGCACACATGTATACATATACATGCATACATATTGACATGTACACATTTACACATACACACATATACATATATACATATCACATATACATGCCTACATGCACACATGTATACTTATACATGCATACACAATTATAAACACACTTGCATATATTACACAAATGCATATGCATACATACACGTGTGCATACTAACACATTTATACATATATCACACACATGCACACACATACATATACATGAAACACACATATGTGCATACTAACACATGTATACATATAATAAACATGAATACACATGCGTATGAATACATACATGAAAAACATTTTCTCATAAAAAATAAAACTATATATAAAATTTAACGCATACCCCCAAGCTTCATGTTCCAACTTAAAAGATCATTATCTCATCTCGATTAATCAATATTCTAGTTGAATAAACGAGAATCTATTATCTAATATCCCTTCAAATGATTCAAGTTATGGATCAATAACTAGAGTAGGATTTACTATCGAATCTACTCATATGTTTTCATTATTGCCATCATTTTGGTAAGACATCAATATAGTCTCATCTTCATTATCCTTGTTGATTTCATTTATTTAATCTATTGTTAAATATGTGTTCTCATGAATGAAATCATCTATTGATGGACTAATATCAAGTTTTGGTAATTCCTCTTAATCATCAGTAGAATCAGCATGTAGAGTATTATTCTCTTCATCAAGAAGATTAGTATCTTTGTCATGTATGATGATTCTAATTTCTCTTTCAGATTTCAATGTATCAGTATTTGATGGTGAATTATCAAGAGGATTTCTTTGATCTCTATGACAATAAATTGTTCAAATAATGACCTACCTCTAGGTTGAACATGAATGACTTGCCACCAAACATAAGCATTCGGGTTTTTTATAAAAAAATGCTTATTCAATATGCCTAGGAAGAATGTATGGTTCTCTACTAGATCACATTACCTTTGAAGAATCAAGTGCCCCAAAGCCAGATAATTCTTTTCTCAGTGTGGAATGACTACCTTTATACTCTGCTCGAAACTAGTCAATCTTCAAAATAATCTATCAAAATACATAAAAACAAACCCATTATTAGGTGCTTAAAAAATTAATTCTCTGATAAAAAATATAAACTTTTTTATACCTCTTTGGATGTACGAAACGATATTTCGTAGATACTAAAAATAGTTCCCAGGTATCCAAGTTTGCCATCTATAAGGTTCGTGTCTTTTGAGCTAGCACATGATAGTTGCTTGAAAGAAGCAACAATGCTAGAATCCTCTGTTTTATGTAAAGAATCAATAGCTTTGATTCTAATATGTTGTCCAAAAGCCCACATATTAGTGAACATTCGAGCCTGCAAAAGAAATTAAAGTACTAAAGAGAAACTAATATACATATATGTACAAAAAAGAATATTGTTAAAATAAAATTACCTTTCCTTCACAACCTATCATTAAGTCTCTCTGCTCATCTGAGATCTCTTTATTATTTGCATTGGCTCTTTGCAAACAAGTATATAGACAATCCGTCAAAGAAGATATATTTGTAATCTCATTATTATCAAGATTACATCTATATCTTTTGTTTCTCCATCTTTTACTTCGAAGATTTCGAAGTTCGTGTTTAATAATCTGACTATTTACATATATAAACATTCACATATACACATTTACACATTTACACATATTCACATATACACAAAAACACATTCTTGTGGGATAAATGCATGTATCATTCTATGAATGTGTGTATTTGCATGCATCTGTATGTGTGTATGTACATATGTGGGTATGTATATGTGTGATTATGTATGTATGTATATGTGTATATGTATGCATGTATGTGTGTGTGGGTATGTGTATGTGTATGTGTGTGTATGATTGTTTTTATAAGCGTATGTGGGTATGTATATATGTTTATGTGTGCATGTATTTTGTATGTATGTATGCATCTATGTGTGTGTGGATATGTGTATGTGTATGTATGTATAAGTGTATGGGTGTATGTATGTATGTTTATGTGTGCATGTATATATATATATATATATATATATATATATATATATATATATATATATATATATATATATATATATATATATATATATATATATATATATATATATATATATATATATATATATATATGTATATATATATATAGTGTTATAAATAAATATATATATAATATAATGTTATAATGCTATATATATATATATATATATATATATATATATATATATATATATATATATATATATATATATATATATATATATATATATATATATATATACATACATATATATATATATATATATATATATATATATATATATATATATATATATATATATATATATATATATATATATATATATATATATGCAATATAAACATAAATCAATAAATACAAATACAATAAATATAAAAATATATATAAATATATATACAATAAATATATAGTAAATATAAATATGTATATAAGTATATATATAGTAAATATATAGTGTATATAAATATAAATATAAAGATATATAAAATAAATAGAAATATATATATATATATATATATAGTAAATATAAATATATATAGTAAATATATATACAATAAATATATATATTTATATAGTAAATATAAATGTAAATATAAATATAAATACAATATAAATATAAATCAATATATACTAATATATATATATATATATATATATATATATATATATATATATATATATATATATATATATATATATATATATATATATATATATATATATATATATATATAAGTGTGGATATACCATTATAAATATATATGTATATGTATGTATATATATATATATATATATATATATATATATATATATATATATATATATATAATTACTATATGTATGTGTGAGTATGTGTATGCGCATGCTATATGTCTTTGAGATTAAAATAACATGAGATATTGTATGGTGGAAAAAAATAAGAGGAGTATGTATGTACATATGTATATGTGTATATGCATGTATGTGCATGTGTAAGTGTATATGCGTATGTATGTGTATGTGCATGTGTATGTGTGTGTATATGTATGTATGTGCATGTGCATGTATATGTGTGTGTATATGTGTGTATGTGCATGTATATGTGTATATGTGTATATGTGTATATGTGTATATGTGTATATGTGTATATGTGTATATGTGTATATGTGTATATGTGTATATGTGTATATGTGTATATGTGCATGTGTATGTGTGTGTGTATGTCTGTGTGTGTGCATATGTGTGTGTACATATGTGCATATATATGTATGTGTGTGTATATGTACATAAGTGCATATGTATGTGTATGTGTATAAACATATACAAGTGTATGTATATGCATGTGTATATGTATGAAACATGCATGTGCATGTGGATGCATTTCCATTTGCATCCATGTGTATGTGCATGCATGTGAATGTGCATATATATGTATTTAAGTATGTGTTAATGTGTGTATCTGTATGTGTATATGAAATAATGCATGCATGCAAGTCCTTTTATGTGTTTGTAGAAATGTTTGTGCATATGCATGTGTATGTGTGTGTATGTGTAAGTGTATGTGCATATGTATGTGTGTGTATATGTGTGTGTGTATGTGCATGTGTATATGTGTTTATGTGTGAACGTGCATCTTCATGTATAAGTGTATATGTGCATATCAATAAGTGTGAGTATTCTAATTAATGAAAATAAAACAATTCAAATGATATAGAAAGAATGAAAATTGTACTTACCATAGATAGCCATATTTTTTGCTTGGTTAACTTCTTGAATAACCTATAATAAAGAGATAGAGAGAGAGAGAGAGAATTCAAAGAAAAAGAGGTAGAAAGGAGAGAAACAACAAGAGAAAGACAATAAGATAAAGATAAGACAAAATAACAATTCAGCAAGCAATTATTTCAGCTCTTAAGCATAGTGCAATTGTGAATGTTGGAGAGCTCTTCGATCAAATGTGTGTAGATTCCGATCAAAGAGCCTCCAATGTTTTTATTTTTTTGGTCAAAAAGCCAATGTATAATTGATGCTAAACCATCGTATGTCCGTCTCCAGATTGCATTGCATAAGTGACGACTTTTATCATCATATATGTGATGCAATTTACCATCGCATATGTGATGCTCTTTTATTATCCTCACTTTAGTGATGCTTGGTGTTACCATTGCAATCTAGGTCACTCTACACGTTGATAGAAACATCAAATTTTTCATCGTTTAATAGATTTCATGCACTTGACGCTTTATGCAATGCTTAATGCAATTATATAGCAATGAAATTGTTTCTTGTTAACTGTTGCTATGCACCCATATTCCTTGTCGTGTCTAGAAAATGCCCTATGAGAAAGAAATGATTTTCCAACATGGTTAAGAATGTGACCATTTGGTTAAATTAATGATGGACTCATGATTATTTCTTGTCAATAGATAATATATATTGAGAAACTACTAGCTCTTTATCAAATGACATAGAAAACAATATGTTTGATTAAATGTAATCAAATGAATAGGTCAATGATGACTTAAAATTCACATTCTTTTTTATTATAATCAAGAATTGGTAATGATATAACTTAGAAAAAAATTGATTCTACTTGATAAAACTAATAGGAACAAAAGTTTTCTCAATGAGAAATCCTTGAGTAAAAGGTCAAGTTTTCAAAACTAAGATGAGAGTGTAAATTGGATGGTATGGGATGTCTAGGTTTGCATTATCACTAAAAGGGTTTTGCTCATATGGGATGTCAAATTTGAAGATAATGGAAGCTTTAAGTAGAGGATATTCAATAACATGCTTAGTGAGTTTGAAACAAAAGAAGACATACCATATATAAAGCTTCCAATTGGGTTTAGGAGATTAGATAAGCATGAATTTCCTTAAAAGCCTATAGGTTTTGGGGAGAAAATCTAATTAACGGGGGAGAAAGGTATCATTGACATGATACTTTGAGGTGAAAGATGCATTCCTTGAATCTATGAGTGAAAGTTAAGGGGTACATTCGATAGCAATTACTTAACTGTGTTTGATATTTACACACAAACAATGTGAAAACTAGATGTGCAAGGATGGAAATAATATTAGGAATTCCCATTTGGTACTAACCAGAGTATAATCTATTCAAGTAGTTGAAGCATATCTATTGTAAGGTAATTCAAAATGGATAAGGTTAATCAACAAAGTAAGATTGAAAAATATGACATATTTCTTAATTGAAAGGATAAAATAAAGTTTTTTGTCCTAGAAGAGGAAAATCTAAAGGTTTTAAAAGCATCAATAATATGTTGAAGACAGAAGATGTAAATGCACAAAGATATGATTTAAAGATCCCTATAAAATCCCATAGGTAAACACCAACGAAGAAGGTATCTATAGGAGAATATACTTGTCCTTATCTCAAGTAAAATTATCTAGAGTAATTTTGGAAAAGAGAAATTACCTATATTGTGCAAAGGGTATCATTCCCTTTATGATCATATTAGGAAATGATTAATGGATGAACGAAGAAATCTTTCAGATATAGGATTAATTGGAATGATGATTAGACACCTTGGTCATTTCTCTTATGTTTAAGGTGCCAAGGAGTTCAATTATAGAATTAAATTTCATAGGAGATGATCTAAGAGCATTGATAGGGCAAAAAGGTGGAAAGATAAAGGATGAACTCAGTCGTATGGGACAATGATCAGTGACTTCTACTGAGAATTTTCTCTAACATCTAGAGAGGAAAGGGACCCCAGGTCTGATAGAAAACATCGGGATATGCCTTAAAGATAAGACCATTGATAGTAAGCTCTTAGGTTCATAAGAGGTGTAGGGATGTACCTCCTTAAACCAATTAAATACACTTGGTTGTATCTACAAGAAGGGTTAAATGTAATAAGATTACATTTAAGATAGAAAAGGATATCCTTTATCCACTAACAAAGATACATTCTTTTTAATCAAATGCATAACTAGCTTTATTTTGTCTGATAGATGTGGTAAAAATGAGGATAAAACTCTAGGGAGTCTTTTGAGTGAAACTCCAAAATTGAGGAACTTGTTAAAGTCAAGCCAATTCAAGTAAAGCATTGAATAATAGAATGATCTATACAAGATAACTCTTTGAACCTCTAGATGATGTAAAGATATGACACCAAGGAAGAGGTGCCTTTTCTTCCAGGATCTTAGAACTATAATAAAAAAATGAATCATTCAACTTCATTCAATAGATAGGGAATCTAGGAAAAAGGTTTTCCTACCTATGAGAAATGTATCTTTATGGCTTCATAAGTGTTGCTTCTCAATTAGTCTTAGGATTCAAGGAATTTGTTAGATTGCACAAGGATGGTTTGGGTTTATTTCATAAAAAACAAATCAGATGTGTTTACATGTTTCAAAGCATTCAAGGCAATGGTAGAGAAGGAAACAGGTACATATATCAAGAAGCTAAGGTCCGATGGAGGGGGAGAATATTTCTCAAATGAGTTTTCTGATTTTTTTATGGATCAAGGCATCAAGAGGCAAGTAACATGCAGGTACACGCCCCAACAAAAAGGAGTAGCAAAGAGAAAGAATAGATACATTGCCGAGATCTCTAGAGCAATGCTTAATGAGATGAATGTACCTAACATGTTTTGGAGTGATGCAGCAAATACCACCGTGTATCTTATGAATAGGGCTCCTACCTCAGGGATCCATGGCTTGACACCATATCAAGCCTATTATGGTAAGAAACCTGATCTTTCCCACTTGAAGATATTTGGATGTAGTTGTTATGTACATGTGCCAAGTGAATTGAGGCACAAACTACAACCAAAGGCAGAAAAGTGTGTGTTTTTAGGATATTCAAATGATCATAAAGGTTACAGGTGCTTCAACCCAAACACAAAGGACTTGAGGATATCAAGGGATGTAGCATTTGATGAGCTACTCCCTTGGTATAAGAAGTATGATTGTATGCAGGACTATGAAGAAGAAAAGCATGGACATGATGAAGAACAAATCGACCTAGAGCTAAGCGGCCCAAGGTGTTCCATCAATGAAGATAGTTCAAGCATGAACTCACCATGGAGGGGGAGATCTTCATCAAGCTATGAAGCACAATCAATCAACAAAGGCAAAGCAACATTGGTGGAATTGGATGAAGAAGGTAATGAAGTTGAAGATGATGAAGGACACATGATGGAGAAAGAAGCCATGTCAAAGAAAGAGATCAAGTTCCCAAGGCAAAGGAGGTTTATTCCTCCAAAAGGTGAAGAAAGGAAGTCTTCTAGAGTTAAGTATCCAACTCAAAGGTTTACTTATGATTCATACATGGCAACTCATTATGCATATATGAACAAAGTAGTAGAAGATCATGAGCCCGATTGCTATGAACATGCAAGCAGGTACACCGAATGGAAAGAGGCAATGCAAGAAGAGATCGACGTACTTGAGGAGAATCAAACATGGACTCTAGTGCCCAAGAAGGATAACATGTTCAAGGTAATAGGTAATAAGTGGGTGTTTTATATGTACAACAATTATGGATCCTAGTAGAGAGAGAAAGGTGAAACTCACTCTCATAAAAAGTCTTATGAGAGCAAGAGTTCCGCCTGATACTCTAGGGATCATCATACATGAGTACTCAGAGATGCCTCATGATGAGCTGGATTATATGATCCAGATAGCTGTATAGGCACCTTAGGACTAGAGTGCAATATAGAGCCAGAGGGGAACATTGTGTACATAGGGAATGGATTGGAATTCAAGAGAAGAATGCGAGCATTATGCGACTCGTACATCCACCTTGTCCACTTACAGTGGAAGTAAGTATAAATTTTACATATAAATTGAAATAAATATTTTATGTTTAATTTACATGATTTTTCTTATTTTTGTAGTGAGCATGATGAGGGGGATAAAAAGAACGTTCTTAGTTCACTTGAGACAGAGTTTGGGACAGGATGGTTGCATAAGTGGTGTCTAAAAGAGATGTGGACACTTATGGCTAATCGTCGTGATAATGCATGGAATGCATTGCTTTTATGTATATATAGGTGGATATGAGTATGTGTGTTTATGTATGTATGTATGTATATGAGAGAGAGATAGAGAGAGAAAAGAGAGACACATGCATATACACACACACACATATACATATCCTAATTCAAAAACCCTATTATAAATATTCTAATTCAGAAATCCTATTTCAAAAATCCTAATTTGAAAACATTAATTTTGATATTTGGGTTTTAAAGTGCCTAATTTAGAAACTCTAATTTAGCCTTTTAGCCATATGATTGAAGTGTATGTACACATTGCATCTATTCCTCCAACGTCCTACTAGAGAGATGTCTCTTCTCCCAACCTTATGCCTCTATATATAGCTACTGGAATCAACGAGGATAATAATATATATAAATATATATACACATCATGTAGATACACATACATAAATATAAAATTGATTAGATACATTATGCATCACACATACATGCCTAAATGCACACATAAAGATATATACATGCATACATATTTACATGTACACATTTACACATAGACACGTATACATATATAAATGTACAAATCACATATACATGCCTACATGCACAAATGTATACTTATACATGCATACACAATTATAAACACTTGCATATATTACATGAATACATGAATATTTTACACAAATGCATATGCATATATACACATATGCATACTATCACATGTATACATATATCACATTCCTGCACACACATACATATACATGAAACACATATATATGCATACTAACACATGTATATATATAATACACATGAATGCACACACATATGCATACATACATGAGAAAAATTTGCTCCTCGAAGATAAAGCTATATATAAACTAATTAGGCATTACCACGAGCTTCATGTTCTAACTTAAAAGAACATGACTTCATCTCTCTAGTAGGATTCATCGATATTCAAGTTGAATAAAGAATCTATTATCTGATATCCATTCAGAAGCTTCAAGTTATTGATCGATAACTAGAGTAGAATTTACTATCTAATCTGCTCATATGTTTTCATTATTGCCATCATTTTGGTAAGACATCAATATAGTCTCATCTTTATTATCCTTATTGATTTCATTTATTTCTTCTATTGTTAAATCTGTGTTCTCATGAGTCACATCATCTATTGATGGATTAGTATCGATTTCTAGTAATTTCTCTCCTCATCAGTAGAATCAGCATGTAGAGTATTATCCTCTTCATCAAAAAGATTAGTATCATTATCACGTATAATGATTCTAATTTCTCTTTCAGATGTTGATGTATCAGTATCTAATGGTGAATCATCAAGAGGACTCTCTTCGATCTCTCTAACAATAAATTGCTCAAACAATGACCTACCTCTAGGTTGAACATGAATGCCTTGCCACCAAGGGTGAGCATCTCAGTTTTTATACAAAAATTCTTGTTCAATATGCCTAGGAAGAATATATGGTTCTTTAGTAGATCGCATTACCTTGGAAGAATCAATTGCCCAAAACCCAGATAATTCCTTTCTTAATGTGGAATTACTACCTTTATACTCGGCTCAAAACGAGTCAACCATCAAAATGACCTATCAAAATATATAAAAACAAAAACCCATTATTAGGTTCTTAAAAAAATAACTAACTCTATCATAAAAAATATAAACTTTTTTCTACCTGTTTGAATGTACGAAATGATATTTCGTAGATACCAACAACAGTTCCCACGTAACCAAGTTTACCATCTATAAAGTTTGTGTCTTTTGAGCTAGCACGTGATAGTTGCTTGAAATAAGCAACAATACTAGAATCCTTTGTTTTACGTAAAGAATCAATGGCTTTGATTCTAATATGTTGTCCAAAAGCCCACATATTAGTAAACATTTGAGCCTGCAAAAGAAATTAAATTAGTAAATAGAAACAAATATACATATGTGAAAAAAACAAAATATTATTAAAATAAAATTACCTTTCGTTCACAACCTATCATTAACTCTCTCTACTCATCTGAGATTTCTTCATTATTTGCGTTGGCGCATTGCAAACGACTATATAACCAATCCGTGAAAGAAGATATATTTGTAATCTCATTATTATCGAGATTATGTCTATATCTTTTGTTTCTTCGCCTTTTACTTTGGAGATTTTGAAGTTCCTATTTGTACTCACTAAGGAATGCTTGCATGCATTCTCTATTATATGCTAGAAAAGTAGAAACATCATTTTTTTCTTGAAATGTAAATAAAAATGGAACTACCTTACCTGATAATACCTCATTTGTTATTTTTGAAGGAGACTCGTTGGTCCATGCATGTGGAGCTCCTTCATGAACTTTTTCAAGGTACTCACTAATGTAATGCATGCACTTCTCAAGTATCCAACCCTTTGCCATTGATCCTTCTGGTTTCACTCTTTGTCACACATAACCTTTTAATATTCCCATAAATTGCTCGATCCAAAACATCCATCAAGTGTTGAGAACACCTGCAATCTCTATTTCTTCTACAAGATGGACTAATAAATGAACCTCAATATCAAGAAATGAAGTAGGAAGCTCTTTCTCCATCAAACATAGTAGCTCTTTCCATTCACGTTTTTTTTTGTGGGATCGAGTTTTTGTCAATCTCTTTTGATGTAATCCACCTATACATATCATAAAAAAATTATAAAGAAGCTAATTCAAAAATAAAAGATATAAAATATTCATACATATTAAATATAAAAGTATCATAATTACCTTATAAGCGATCCAAGAGGATAGATCACATCTCGTACTCATTTTGTTGTACATCCATCGATAACCAAAGGTAAAATATGTTTCAAAAAGTTATGCTAGTCATGGGTCTTTAACCCAGATAAGATCTTATCATCCATAGTAAACATGTTTTAGAAATATGCTCCATATCCTATAGGAGTCGGAATCAATGGAATCCTATTGTTGATAGTCTGTATCTCTTTTGTTGTAAGTACCCAAGGAGCAGGCGCATAAGTCGTTTCTTGTTGATGTCTATCAAAAACTGACCATCACTTTGGTTTTGAGTTTTGATCTTTCAAATCATTCCATGATGCTATGGTATCTTTTAGTCCAAGAAGATGTTGCCATAATGAATAACCAATATTCTTGAATATATGCATAGGATCAAGAAGATGACATTTTCAACTCTTTCCAGTACTTCAAAGAATACCATATTGATATGTTCTCTGTGAGTGCCAATTTTCCTTTACCTCTCTTCACATACTCATTATCTTCATCATCATTGAAGATGTCTGATTCTGGATCTATCAAAGGTCCATCTGTCCATTTTTTATACCAATACGTATCACTTTCCATTAAAATGTATCGCTTCTCTTTTAGATCTTAATGGATGATCATCAGACAAGAATCATCGATGTCAAAGATAAATATTTTTGTTGAGATTGTTACTATAGATTGATCTCAATCAATCACCACAATATGGACAAGCTTTATAACCCTTACTAGATATTCCTGCATCATGAATAAGAAAATTACATCAATGCCTAAACAAACACCATATCCTAGAAAATCGTGAATAGTCCAAGCCACAATACTACGAACCGTAATATGTCTTTCATTGATGCTTTTTGATACATCAATGACATTAATACCTATCCATAACTCTAGGAGATTGTCAATGAGAGGAGCAAGATATATATTCATATCTTTAACTTGTCTTTTGCCTGGGATTAAAAGTGAAAGCATTAAATGTTCCTTTTTAATGCTAAGATATGGTGGAAGATTGTAGTTTATGACTACCACTGGCCAGGTTGACCATTTACTATATTTCATGGAGAATGGATTAACCCCATCTAATGCAACTCCTAACTTCAGATTTTGTGGATTTTGTGCATATTCAAGCCATGTAGAATTAATATGTTGAAAAGCAACACTATCATGAGGAATTTTGATTATTCCCTCATTACTTTTATGATCATGTCCTCATATCAAAAGCTTTGATAATTCAGGGCTTTGAAACATATGTCTAATCTGTGGAACCAATGGAAAATGTCTCAATATCTTTTTGGGATTTTACCTTGTTCGTCCTTATATCAAGGAGATTGACATTTGGGACATGTCAAAGAGCCTGCATATTCACCTCTATATAAAATACAATCTTTAGGACATGCATGTATACATTGATAATCTATACCAAGGTTGTTAATTATCTTCTTCATTTCATCATGTGAGGTAGGAAGAATATTCTAACTTGGTAAAAAATTTTCAGATAATAACCTGTAAGTTCATAAAAAAAAGATATATTAAAAAAATAAATAAATAAATACACACACACACACACACATATATATATATATATATATATATATATATATATATATATATATATATATATATATATATATATATATATATATATATATATATATATATATATATATATATATATATATGCATATAATTTTATATATGTGTATGCTTATGTGTATGTGTATGTGGATGTGTATATGCATGTGCATGCATATACATATGTGTATGTGTATATGTATGTATGTGTGTATATGTGTTTTATAGGTGTATATGTATGTATATATATGTATGCGTATGTGTATGCATATATGTATGTGTATGTGTGTATATATGTGTATGTATGTATGTATGTATGTATGTATGTATGTGTATGTATGTCTATGAATGTGTATGTATGTATGTATAAGTATGTATGCATGTGTAGTTGTGTATATTTGATTTCATTTTTGATTTTTTTTGTATATTATGGTTTGCAGACTTTCATATCTAGAGCACTGAATCGTTTGATTGTCTCCCATTTTATAGTCAATCTATTACCTTCCTTGCTAACTAAGACTTACATATTTGTTTACAAGGATTAAGTATCAGCTAACTATGGAGGTATTAGGTCATTTGAAAATAAGACAAGCAAATTTCTCTCGACAATTTTGGAAAATGGATGAATAATTCTAAAGGTTGGGCATACATGAAGTGTTCATTCAATGCAAGTTATTGTTCTTACCATAGCTAAGGTAAAAACAAAAACCTACACTCAATGAACACTTTGTGTCCGCCCATCCTTTAAAATTATTCTTCCATCCTTCAAATTCTTCGAAGTAAATTTACTTCTCTTATTTTTCAAACGTCTTAATACCTCCATAGCTAACTCATACTTAATATTTGTATGCAAAGTTCATAAAAGAGTTAGCAATGCAGGTATTAGGTCGACTAGAATAGGAGAAGAAGATGTGTCAAGAAGATTCTAAAGGTTGGGTGGACAATTCCAAAGGTTAGATGCACAAAATATCTTCATTCGATACAGGTATGTACAATTTGACTTTACTCTTATAACATGTGTATATGTATGTTATGTGTATACATATATGTGTATGTATGTATGTGTATGTATGCATGTGTAGCTATGTATATTTGATTTCATTTATAATTTTCTTTTTGTAGACTTTCATATAGATATCTACACCAATGAATCGTCTGGTTGTATCCCATTTTATAGTTAATCTATTACTTAACTTGCTAACTAATGCTTATATATTTGTTTACAAATATAAAGTATCAGTTAGCTATGGAGGTATTAGGTCATTTGGAAAATAGGACCAAATTTATCTTGAAGATTTTGAAAGATGCATGAATAGTTTTAAAGGATGGGCGAATAGAAAGTGTCCATCCTTTAAAATTATTTTTCCATCCTTCAAAATCTTCTAGAAAAATTTGGTGCTCCCATTTTTCTAATGACCTAATACCTCCATAGCTAACTGATACTTAATATTTGTATGCAAAGTTCTTAAAAGAGTTAGTAGCACGGGTATTAGGTCGACTAGAATAGGAGAAACACATGTGTCAGGAAGATTCTAAAGGTTGGGTGGACAATTCTAAAGGCTAGATGGAAAACACATCTTCATTCGATACAGGTATGTATAATTTGACCTTACTCTCATAACATGTGTATGTGTGTATATGTATGTGTATGTTTATATGTGTGTATGCATTCATGTATAATTTGTTGGTGCATTTCAAGCCTTCACACTTGGCTTGAAACCTTGGAAGATTAGCTTGGAACCCTTGAAGGATATCACTATGAGAAGCTAGAACCATAGGAACACTTGCCTATGTGTTATTACATTTTACTCATTGTAAAAGTCTATATGACTTGGCATTTACATGTAATCACTTACCTACTTGATTAGTCGTGGAATTTGGATGGTGTGATTGGAGAGAATATCTCTCTACATTTAGTGGAGTGATCATGGGAGATTTGAATTTGAATTCAAATTCAAATCTCAACTCAACTTCTATAAAAGAAGTACTTGAAAAGTCGTGTTTTTAAGCTAGTCCAATTGAGCTCACTCCCCGAGGCATTCTACTGTTGTAACTCAGTGTGTGTTAGTGATACTTCATAGCCTACACCACAACACCTCATTTAGCTATGCTTGTCAAGCTAATGAGTATGTACAATTACATCAATCAATAGAAGTATACACATTCACTATCTCTGTTGTCTCTGAGTCATCTACTCCAAGTCTGTCAACTTCAAAGGAGCATATCTCAGGATCTATTGAACCAAATCAAGTGATTCAAAGCACATTGGAACCAGCGCCAAGTCTACTATACAGCTACAAAGTTTGAAGTCAATTGGATCAGCCATCTCGGAGAAATCTCACTCGAAGTGCACACTGGTCTGTGTCTGCAGAGTTCATAAAAAGTCGGGGGTACATATAATTTTGCTAAATTGATTTCTCAGTGAGTAGTTTATCATTTCTTCTCATTCCACTTGCAAATGGTAGCTTGTTAAGCTAATTTAATATGTCTAGAAGGAATTAAATCAATTGTGAGTGTGCTGGTCACACTGAGTGAAAGACTGAGCAGGTGTCATTACAGAAATAGCAAGTTTTCTAGGATTTTTGAAGTGCCAAGTTATCTGTTTTGATTTGGTCATTACACATATCATTTGCAAAGTACATATATGCTTTCTTGGTATCATTTGGAAGCTAAGCTAGTGTACTAAGCATATCTGAAGCAAAGGAGGGCTGGTGCAAAGCAGGGTTAGCAGCATCTACTCAATCTCTTGAGTGCATCCAACCATCACTCCCAACAGTGGTATCAGAGCAAACAAGGTAACAATGGGAGATGGATTTCCTTCATTCATTGAGAAATTGGACAGGAAAAACTACCAAGCTTGGTCTCTAAGGATGAAGACCTATCTACAAGGAAGAAGCTTATTTGGATACATATCAGGAGATGAGGAATTGCCCTCATTCAAAGCTAGAGGACTACCCACCAAGGATGAACAAGAGAGGCTCAACCAATGGTGTGCAAAGGATGCTTTGGAAAGGTCTTACCTTCTTAACTCTATATCTGATTTCCTTTTACCTCATATAAGGAACTGTAAGACTTCCCAAGAGACTTGGGAAACTCTATCAACATATTTTTCTTCCAACACAAGGGCCAGGAAGAATCAACTGTGGATTGAATTCGCAACCCTTAGGAAGCAGCCCAAGCAATCAGTCTCAGAGTATGTGACCAAGATTAAAGATGTGGCAGACCAATTAGCAAGCATTGGAGAGGAGATTGAAGAGGAGCAAATAGTCAGGCAAGTAAAAAATGGACTCAAAGCAGATGATAAGTGGGAAAGTTTCACCACTGCAATGGACCTCTATATGGACATGCATACCCCAGATCTCACAACACTCATGGGCCAACTATTCACACATGAAGCAAAGTTTACAAAGGTAGGAGATCAATCAAAAGGTAACAACCCCTCTGCTCTATATACTGATAAGAAAGTTAAGGATAAAGGTAAAGGGAAGAAACAGGATGAAGAAGGTTCTAGCTCCCAAGCAAACTATGCAGGGAGAGGTAGATCTTCAAGAGGAAGAGGCAGAGGAGGTAAATCAGGTAGGGGGAGACCCTAAAACTCATCACCATGCAACATTTGTGGATTGTCCAATCATACCACAGATGAATGCTACAAGAACTACAAGAATCAGAGAGGAAGAGGCTACTCAAGAGGTGGATACTCTCAAGGGAGAGGCAGGTTCAACCAACACCAAGGCTACAATGGATACAACAATCAATACAACAACAATTACAATCACAACCACAATGGTAATTACCAAGGTGGATTCAGAAATAGAAGAGACTACAACAACTACACAAAGGAGCAAGATGACTCCCTATTGATCATGAATATGACCTCCAAGGCAGGTACAAATGATGATCATTTATTTTATATTGACTCAGGATGTTCTAACCATGTAGCTGGCAATGTGGCACTGCTCTCAGATTTGGAAGAACCCAAGGGCAAACATCAGGTACAGACAGGTGATGACACTAAACATTCTGTTGTAAAAATTGGAAATGTGAAGACATGTGATGGTAACCAGAACCTATTGAGTAGGGTACTCTATGTACCAACCATCACCAAGAATCTAAGGAGTGTTGGTCAGATTGTGGAGAAAGGATTGCAGGTCAGGTTCACTCAACATGGAGCATATGTGGAGGACCCAAGACATGGTTTCAAAAGAATTGCCAAGGGGGAGAAATCAGGTAGATTGTTTACTTTTGAGCTAGAAGATACAAAAAATATTGCTTTATACAACTACAAGGATCAAACACTTTCAGAGTTAGAAATATGGCACAAGAGGTTAGGTCACATAGGTGAAAGAACCCTAAAGCAAATGTGCAGGGATCAATGTGTGCTTGGGATACCTAATGTATCCAAGCAACACATGATTTACAAGTGTGGAGCATGTCAGTTTGGTAAGTCTCACAGGTTGCCCTATTCAAGGAAAGGTTTCATGCATGAAGACTACCTAGACTTGGTACACACAGATGTTTGGGGACCTAGCAAGGACCCTTCCATTTCAGGTTCAAGGTATTATGTGTCCTTCATTGATGACTATAGCAGGTGGACTATCTTATACTTTATGAAACATAAAGATGAAGTGTTTAATTGTTTCAAGAGGTATCTTGCACTTGTTGAAAATCAAACAGGAAGAATCTTGAAGAGGCTAAGGTCAGATGGTGGAGGAGAGTACTTCTCCAATGAGTTTGAAGAATTCTTGCAGGAAAGACGCATCAAAAAGGAGATAACCACAAGGTACTCACCTGAACAAAATGGGGTAGCTGAAAGAAGAAATAGACTCATTGAAGAAACAGCTAGGTCTATGCTTAATGAAAAGAAATTGCCAAATTATCTTTGGGTAGAGAGTGTATCTACTGCCACCTATCTCATCAACAGGTTGCCATCCAAATCACTTGATGGCATGACACCATATGAAGCTTGGCATGGTAAGAGACCTTCTCTGGATCATTGCAAAATCTTTGGTTGTGTAGCATATGTGCATATTCCCTCACAGGTAAGGGGAAAGCTAGACCCTAAAGCTGAAAAATGTATCTTCATTGGTTATGATTTGAACCAAAAGGGATACAGATTCTACAACCCAACAAACAAAGGCTTCAAGGTAAGCAGAGATGTCATCTTTGATGAGAATGACTCATGGTATGAGAATGAATGCAGGAAGGTTAGTCTACCTTATGACATGGAAGAAGATTTTCCAAGGCTTACCAAGGAGGAACCAATCCAGAAAGAAGAATCAAGTTCAGATGATGATGATACAATAAACCTTGAGGAATTCAAGGCTTGGAAGTCCAAAGGAAAGATAAAGATGAAGAAGCTAGAGGATATACCAGAATCCTCAACTCAAGCAATGAGGAGATCTCTGAGAGAAAGTAAGAAGCCTATCAGATATGGGTATGATACTTCTCTTGTAACCAAGCATTCTGTATATCTTGCAAAGGATTTGTTGAATGAAGAACTAGGTACCTATGAAGAAGCAATCACCAAACCAGAATGGAAAAAAGCTATGGATGAAGAAATGGAAGCTCTCAAGGAGAGTGATACATGGGACTTGGTACCCAAGAAAGACTCTATGAAGGTGATAGGATCCAGATGGATCTACAAACTAAAGAGAAATTCAGATGGAACAATAAACAGGTACAAAGCTAGGTTGGTAGCCAAGGGTTTTGCACAAACCCAAGGCATTGATTATGAGGAGACATTTTCTCCTGTGGCTAAGATGCCAACTATCAGAATATTGGTGAGTGTAGCTGCATCCAAGAATTGAAACATGTACCAATTAGATGTCAAGAATGCTTTCTTGAATGGATGGATATCTGAAGAAGTCTACATCTCACAACCACCTGGCTATGAAGATCCCAAGAAGGTAAACTATGTTTGTAAATTGAAGAAGGCTCTGTATGGTTTGAAGCAGGCACCTAGAGCATGGAATTACAGGTTGACAACCTACCTCCAAGACCAAGGATTTGTGATGAGTAAAGCAGATACTTCCTTATTCATAAAGAGGAGTAGTACAGAGGTAATCTACTTGTGTGTTTATGTTGATGACATCATCATTACAGGCAATGATGTCAATGGGATTAGACACATCAAAGGACAGATGATGAAAGAGTTCAAGATTAATGATCTTGGATTATTGAAGTACTTCTTAGGTCTTGAGTTAGTCTACACTAACTCAGGTATATATATCACTCAAAAGAAGTATGTACAGGATATGGTCAAGAAGTTTGGCTTGCAGGATGCTAAAGTCTCAACTACTCCAATGGAGGTCAACCTAAAGCTAAGTGCTCATGAAGGGGAAGAAGTCCAAGACATCACAGGGTATCAAAGTATGGTAGGTAGTTTGAATTATGCTACCTTGACAAGAATTGACATAGCATATGGAGTTAGTGTGCTAAGCCAATTCATGCACAAACCAAGGGTACCTCACCTAGAAGCAGCAAAGAAAATCTTGAAGTACCTCAAAGGAACTCAAAGCCATGGTTTGTACTTTCCTTATACATCAGATATTGACATTAAAGTATATTCAGATGCAGATTGGGCAGGATGCAAGGATGATAGGAGGAGCACATCAGGTTACATTTGTTTTGCAAGAGATAAACCTATTTCTTGGTCAGCCAAGAAGCAACCTACAGTGGCATTGTCATCCACTGAAGCAGAGTATAGAGGGCTTGCCAATGCCACTCAAGAAGCTATCTGGTTGAAGCTTCTATATACAGAGTTAGGCCTATATACAAGGCCACCAATTATCTTTGGAGATAATACTAGCTCTCTTTACCTTGCAGCTAATCCAATATATCATGCTAGAACCAAACACATAGAGGTTCATTACCACTATGTGAGAGAGAAGTTGCTTAGTAAAGACATTCAATTGACATATGTGTCTACTAATATGCAATGTGCAGATTTACTCACTAAAGCATTGGATGGAAACAAGCTATGCAGATTCAAATCCATGATTGGATTGCAGGATGTGATTGAAGACTAAAGATGAAGACTTAAGCCAAAGTGCTTGGCTTGAGGGGGAGCTGTTGGTGCATTTCAAGCCTTCACACTTGGCTTGGAACCTTGGAAGATTAGCTTGGAACCCTTGAAGGATATCACTATGAGAAGCTAGAACCATAGGAACACTTGCCTATGTGTTATTACATTTTACTCATTGTAAAAGTCTATATGACTTGGCATTTACATGTAATCACTTACCTACTTGATTAGTCGTGGAATTTGGATGGTGTGATTGGAGAGAATATCTCCCTACATTTAGTGGAGTGATCATAGGAGATTTGAATTTGAATTCAAATTCAAATCTCAACTCAACTTCTATAAAAGAAGTACTTGAAAAGTCGTGTTTTTAAGCTAGTCCAATTGAGCTCACTCCCCGAGGCATTCTACTGTTGTAACTCAGTGTGTGTTAGTGCTACTTCATAGCCTACACCACAACACCTCATTTAGCTATGCTTGTCAAGCTAATGAGTATGTACAATTACATCAATCAATAGAAGTATACACATTCACTATCTCTGTTGTCTCTGAGTCATCTACTCCAAGTCTGTCAACTTCAAAGGAGCGTATCTCAGGATCTGCTGAACCAAATCAAGTGATTCAAAGCACATTGGAACCAGCTCCAAGTCTACTATACACCTACAAAGTTTGAAGTCAATTGGATCAGCCATCTCGGAGAAATTTCACTCGAAGTGCACACTGGTCTGTGTCTCCAGAGTTCCTAAAAAGTCGGGGGTACATATAATTTTGCTAAATTGATTTCTCAGTGAGTAGTTTATCATTTCTTCTCATTCCACTTGCAAATGTTAGCTTGTTAAGCTAATTTAATATGTCCAGAAGGAATTAAATCAATTGTAAGTGTGCTGGTCACACTGAGTGAAAGACTGAGCAGGTGTCATTACAGAAATAGCAAGTTTTCTAGGATTTTTGAAGTGCCAAGTTATCTGTTTTGATTTGGTCATTACACATATCATTTGCAAAGTACATATATTCTTTCTTGGTATCATTTGGAAGCTAAGCTAGTGTACTAAGCATATCTGAAGCAAAGGAGGGCTGGTGCAAAGCAGGGTTAGCAGCATCTACTCAATCTCTTGAGTGCATCCAACCATCACTCCCAACATAATTATGTGTATGTTTATATATGCATGTATTTATATAAATAGATAAAAAAAGGAAAATTATACCTTAATAGTGCTGAAATAGATACATTACTCCATCCAAAACAATTTTGAAGATTGAGAATAAGTAAGCTTGCACTTAGTGATGTCAAAAGACTTTCTTCATATACATGTTTTAGAATTCCTCTCGAAGATATTTCTCATTTTTAGAAATATCAATGCTCTTACTGTCATTTTGATACCAGTCCTCAATAAAATTTGCCATGCCATCATCTTCATCATTGTAACATAAATCTTGTACTTTATCTTCTTTTGAGTATAGATTTTTCAACCTTGCATATTTCACAGGATCACTTTTGCATAGCCTCCTCATAGAAGCTTCTGATAAATGAGGTCTTATTGGTAATTGTAAATGGTGTGGAGGAATATCATCAACATCATATGTTGGAATCTACACACATGAATAAAAATCATTAGTATTCCATAAATGAATAAAAAGTAAACTTTAAACATAAAATTAAATATATAAGTTATTAAATATGGATAGAAAATTTTCATTCTCTCTCTAGCTAAAAGGTGCTCTTGGAGGTATACGCCATCCACAATTCACTAATAATTCATCACCAGCATGTAATGTAGTAATGACATTGACAACTATGTATCTTGATATATCTCTACTCATGTATGGTGATTCATGACTATTCTCATGCTCCTCAAATATGCAATTAGTCCTTGAACTATTATGTAACCCTCATCTACTATTTATTAAACCTGCTATATTTCCATGCGTGTAAGGTCTTACATCAATATATAATCTTTCATTTTTTGCATGTGAAAACCTTCTACTAGTAAGGGATGCTGCATTCAAGCATATTCCATAAGTACTCATGCTTTGAACATAAAATGCAAGTCGATGCCAATCTCCCCATCCATATATAGGACCACAAAATGACATAAGAGTGGATTCAAAGTTCGGAGGCACATATAAATCCTCTACAATCAAGAAACCACGACCAACATTAGTAATAGTGGATGGGGCAATCATATAGCGAGTACCCTAAAAGTTGAAAACCTCTCCATCTAAAGGAAATGATCCTCTATTCCATCCTCCATATCTTCTTCTATCATATGTTTGTACTAGAGAACGATCACGAGCCAGAAATGGATAATCTCTCACCGTTTCAGTCTCTAAAACAAGAGGTAGAGGATTTCTAGAAACCCTTCATCTGATTGATCAGAATCTAAAAATATTGTTATTATTGTTTATATTAAGCATGTGTTTTAGTACTTTAATTATATAATTCATTCATATGTGTGTACGTATGTGCATGTATATGTGTGTAATATGTGTGTATGTATGTGCATGTATAGGTGTGTAATATGTGTGTGTACGAATGTGCATGTATATGTGTGTAATATGTGTGTGTATATGAATGTATGTACATATGTATATGTGTATATGCATGTATGTGCATGTGCATGTGTAAGTGTATATGTGAATGTATGTGTATGTGCATGTGCATGTGTATGTGTGTGTATATGTATGTATGTGCATGTGCATGTGTAAGTGTATATGTGTATGTATGTGCATGTGCATGTGTAATTGTATATGTGTATGTATGTGTATGTGCATGTGCATGTGTATGTGTGTGTATATGTATGTATGTGCATGTGCATGTGTAAGTGTATATGTGTGTGTATATGTGTATGTGTGTGTATATGTATGTGCATGTATATGTGTAAGTGTATGTGTATATGTGTGTATATGCATGTATATGTGTATATGTATGTATGTGCATGTGTGTATGTGTATATGTGTGTGTACATATGTGCATACTATGCACATACATACACACACATATACACATACACACACATATATGTGCATATTATGTGTGTATATATACATATGTGCATATGTATGTGTATGTGTATAAACATATACAAGTGTATGTATATGCATGTCTATATGTATGAAACATGCATGTGCGTGTTGATGCATTTCCATTTGCATCCATGTGCATGCATGTGGATATGCATATACATGTATTTAAGTATATGTTAATGTGTGTTTGTATATATATATATATATATATATATATATATATATATATATATATATATATATATATATATATATATATATATATATATATATATATATATATATATATATATATATGCAATAATGCATGCATGCAAGTCTTTTTATGTCATTGTAGAAATGTTTGTGCATATGCATGTGTATGTGCGTGTATGTGTAAGTGTATGTGCACATGTATGTGTGTGTATATATGTTTGTGTATGTGCATGTCTGTGGATGCTTGGTCGTGCTCATGCTAAGTTTTGTATCCAACCTTTTAAAGACTACTCTCCAAAAGTGGCTAGGAAACTTCCTATTGCGATCAGAGACTATGTCTAAAGGAAGACCATATAACCGGTATAGGTTCTCTACAAAGAGTCTAGCCAACTCCGGTGTCTTCACTATAGTACATCTTGGAATAGACCTAGCCATTTTGGTTAACCTATCCACAATTACCCAGACCAAGTCGTGCCCTCTCTGTGTCTTACGTAATCCGACTATAAAGTCCATGGAGATACTCCCCCACTTCCCATTAGGAATATCCAATGGGTGGAGTAGTCCTCCAATCCTCAACCTCTCAGCTTTATTGACTTGGCATTTAGTGCACTTAAGCACATACTCTAGGAAGTCCTTATGAAGTCCAGGCTAGTAAAACTGCCTCTTAACAAGATCATAAGTCTTATTAACTCCTAGCTATCCCACACAAGGTGTGTCATGACACTCATACAAAATATGCCGTCTCATCTAAAATCTCTAGGGACACACACCTTACCTTTATATAACAGATATCCATCATGGACACTATAATTCTTCCACTTGAATCCTTCTTGAGTACCCATCGATACTCCATCCTCACTGGAAACCCATATATCACGATCCCCATTTTGTATAGCTTTCCAAATCTTGGAATATGCAGGATCAAGCCTACATTTCCCTCTAGTGGACTCAAGTAGCTCACTAGTGATCTAAGTAAAGCTCAGTCCATTGAGCATAGACATGCGGATAAGTGAATCAGCCACTACATTAAACTTTGCCTTCCTATACCTAAGCTCATAATCATACTCCTGAAGGGTCTCTGTCCATCGGGCCTTATGACCTTTAAGGTTTGTTTGATTAGAAAGCCATTTAATGCTCTCTTGATCAAACACCATCATGACTTTGGCACCATATAAATAATGACACCACTTCTTCAAAGCATGGACAATTGCATACAACTCCTTCTCATAGACGGGGTATTTCTTCTGAGCCGGTTCTAGTTTCTTACTCACAAAAGCTACTGGCTGACCATCCTATACTAAAACTGCTCCTATGGCAAAATCATTCACGTTAGTCTCAACCACAAAGGGTTTGTTGGGATTTGCTATATGTAAAACTAGAGTCGTAGCAATTGCTACTTTCAATTTCTCAATGTTTTGCTTCTGTTCATCTCCCGAATGAAAGGCTTTCCCTTTCCCTTTAAGCTATTCCATCATTAGGATAGCAATTTTGGCATAATTCTTAATGAATCTTCGATAGAAGCCTGATAAACCTAGGAAGATTTGTAGCTCTTCCATGTTACTTGGATGTGGCCATTCCCTTTTTCAGGATGCATCTGGATTCCATCGTGGGAGACTATATGCCCAAGGTATCTAACCTCAGTTTGAAGAATTCACACTTTGATTCTTTAGCAAAGAGTGAATTTTCCCTTAGCACTTGAAATACCTTTCTTAAGTGTTCCACGTGCTCCTCTTCTGATGCACTATAGATCATAATTTCATCCAAAAAATCTACTACAAAGTGTCCTAGATAAGGCCATAAAACACTATTCATGAGCTTCATGAAAGTGGCAGGAGCATTGGTGAGACCAAAAGGCATCACCAAAACTCATAGTGCCCATATCTAGTCCTAAATGCAGTCTTGGGGACATCCTCTGCCCTAATCCTGATCTGATGATATCTTGATCTAAGGTCAAGCTTGGTAAAATACCTAGCTTGATGTAAGTGATCAAATAGATCTTCCAATCTAGGCATTGGAAACCTATTTTTGATGGATACCTTATTAAGTGCTCTACAGTCTATACATAGTTTCATAGAGTCATCTTTCTTTTTAACTATGAGCATTGGTGATGCCCAAGGTGAGTTACTAGGTCTAATGAAGCCCTTATCTAAATAATCTTGTAATTGCCTCTCAACCTCCTCATGTTGAGAAACACTAAGCCTATAAGGTGGCTTACAAATAGGGTTAGTTTTAGTAACTACCTCAATAGCATGGTCAATGTCCCCTCTCTCAGGTGGTAGGCCTCTAGGTAAGTCAGTGGGAAAAACATCTCTATACTCAAACATAAGATCTTTAAAACTTTTAACCACACACTCTTGCAAGAAAGAATAATAGAAAGTTATGTCCATATTTACATTCCTAGCATGAAAATATACATCAGATGAACTGTTTGTACAATGCTCAATATCATGACTATACAATAAAAAGATCTCCTGTACATGCTAAAAATGACAAAGATTATACAACTCTAAAGATGAAATGAGAGGTGCACTAGGTACGTCTCTCTCTCCGTGAATACAAACTTTACTTACATTCCTTTCAAACTCAAGTGTGTTGTTTTGATAGCTTCGTTTAAGTGTGTCTCCTAACCCCCATAGGCACTCTCTTCCTAACACAAGGTCTATCCTCTCCATATTCATAATTTGGAAGGCCATATGATCTATATAATCTTGCATCTTGACTTCCAAATTGGATACCATAGTATCCCATATCCTCTTGTCTTCCCCTTGCATCATAGATATTATGTATTTATGTGCACTGGGCTGCTTGGAAATCTTTAGTTTCTTGACGAGAGCATAGTTTATAAAATTATGAGTGGTAGAGTCATCTATCATGACTCGCACCCTAGTCCCACATACAATAACATGAAGTTTAGCTAGGTCATGTGGTCCAGACTGTGGTGACCACAATGATTGAGTCAAACAACAGGTGTGCCCTATATCCTCGTGCATCACCTCCACTCCCTTGCAACTAGAGCTGCCATGAATAGGAAGTGCCTGCACTAGGTGGACTACCTTTATGCCCTTTTCACAAGCCAAACACCTAAAGCACAAGTTCTCTCTTTTGGCCCTCTCAAACTGATCTATAGGTAACCTAGGCCCTTGTGTTCTTTGTTTTTTAATGAAAATTTTGTTTTTCCTGAATGGCAACTTCTTCTTCAACTTAGTCGTACTAAGAGGATTGAGGGGTTGATCTGTCTCCATAGGAGTATATTGAGGAGGGTTATGGTCATCATAAATATGTGCATACTTGATCGCCACCTCAAACGTCTTAGGTGCATTCCTTCTCACTTCTCTCTTGATGGCTTTATCTAAGCCTCTAACAAACCCTCTAGTTTTCTGGAAGTCATCTAAGCCCTTAAGTTTCAAAATGATCTCTCTATAATGGGATATGTAGACCGTAAGAGGCCTACCTCTCTGGGTAATCCTATCCCACTCATCCCAATTCCTCTCCTCCTCATTCTCAGGAAGAAACTCTTTTAGAAAAAGAGTTTCAAATTGAGTCCAATCTGTAAGGATAGAGTTGGCCTTTGTGAGACTCATCCAACACTTATAAGCACGCGGGCCAAGCAACAGACTGGCCTCTAGCACATGATATTCTGGTTGGGTGCCCTTCAGTTGATGCAAATCATGCCTCTTTTACAAAAAAGTGTAGATTGCATCCTTATTTCTATCTCGGTCATCCCCCATAAAGGTAGGTGGTTTTACATTTTTCAGGAGGGGAGCTTCCCTAGAGCTCTCTCCTTTGTGCTTAATAGGAAGAGAAGTATCTTTCCTAGTCATCTCTAGAGGAAGAGTAGGGGTTTCTCTTTCCTTTCTAGCTAGGAAAGAGGTCATGTGAGTCTCAAGTGAGATCATTTGAGACTTAAGATGCTGAATGAGAGATGTAATGCTACCTATCTCTCTCTCTAGCATAAGGGTTTGTTCCTTTAAGTCTGCAAATTGCTCATGAGTAACAAACTCATCCAAAAGTTCCTCATATGTATATTCTTCTTATTGAGTCTCTTTCCCTTCTAGGTTTTCCTCTACTTCCTGTCCCATTTCTACTTCTTCCATTCTAAAATCAAGATCCTCTAGTTTCTGTTTAGATGGAGAAATATGTTGTATTATTTGTTTCCCTTTAGACTCCATTTTTCACTTCCCTTCCCCTGTTCGCTAACTGGAGTATGTGAAAAGAAATGGAAGTAAACCTTGAATATGCAAGAAGAAGAGAAATATATCACAAGAGCACTTCCGTAGTACAAAATAAAGGTACAAAAGTGAAATCCAAGTGATCTTTGGAGCTTGAGGTCACTGATTTTGAATCTCGCTAGACCCAAACAAAAATTTGAAATGTTTGGTTGGTCCGGGGAGGTTCAAATCACCAAAAACCAACAAGAACAATGCCAAAACCATGTAGCAATAGCCCCAAAGCAGCAAACTAAGTGAAATTGAAGCACTTTTGAAATTTGACAGTCCTCGCCAGTCAAAGAAATGTAGTCCAACACATGTATTCAAAGATATAAAGCTATCCCAAGCGAAAAAAGTGAATTTGGACGGAAAATGATGAAAAATTAGGCCTGAAAGTGGCCGCCTAGTTCCTGCTGAAGCCCTACAGAGATATTTTGGTTGCCAAATCCTGTCCAAATCCAACATCAATGGTCTCTAAGCAAAGCTTAGAAGTGTAGCTTCATAACGTGATAAAACGTTTTGAAATCAGATGTTGTATGACCAAGCTATGGTGCGGAGAAAATGGGTATGACACGGGTAGGAAGTGGAAAAGCCAATCATCATAGAAGGGTGACTTTGAGAACCCATAACTGAGAACCTGAAGCTCTTCAAGACAAACCCATGATCCATATCCCATATACACAGCCCATACTACATGGATACATCATAAATTCCCCAAATTCTTTGTCCATAGCATATTTTTTCTCTCCCCAATCTTGAAAAAAAAACTCGAAATGCTATTTTTTACCTTCTTTTTCACCTCCATTTGGTCTTCTCAGCAAATCTCAAGAGTCTGCATCGATGGAGGAGCTTTGTCTCACATAGGGGGCTTCCAGATGAAATACTAAGTATAAATGGAGAGCCTAAAGGCTCACTCTCCCATCCAAGAGGAGGGGAGGAGGGGAAATGAAGCCCGCCAACTGTTGTCTTGCATGCGCTCGACTTAAGTGGTCGATTCTGTATTCTTGGAGTTTCATTAGTCTCTAATAGTTTCATTAGTCTTTAATAGAAAAATACCACATGCATAGAAAATCGTTCCTACCTATCATGGGAGTGGGAAAAGCTTCTTGATTGTTGCGAATAGTAGAAAATTCACATTACTAAATGCTTTTTATGTGATAGGGATCAAGAATATCCTATGATTAGTTTCACCATTAGCCAAGATAGCTTAATAATAAAGTTTTTTAATGGAAGGTATGGTTCATGATCTCTTTGATGGTCATAAAAGCATTGCACCTTGTATGATATTTTGTTGGCCATATAATATCACAAAGTATGGAAAAATTATGGATGATTTTGCGTGTGTGATTCAAGTTTTGTAGACCATGGTATTGAGAAATTTTGGCATGCATGTTTTGGTCACCTACATTTTCCTAGTTTGCTATGCTTGCATAAATGTGATATGGTGTCATCTTTGAGACATCATCTAAACATGTATGTAAGGGACACAAATTTTGTCCAGATGTTGGATTCTTCCTTTTGATAAAGATGGTACTAAATGGGGTTAGTCCAAACTTTAGCTTGTTCATACTGATGTATGTGTTCCTATGCAAGCACCATATTTTCAAAATTAGCTATATATGATGAACTTATACGTGAGTTTTCTAGGAAAGCATACCACTATCCACTAAAGGTAAAGTTCAATTTTTTTTATCTACTTTGAATATTTTTTGCTCATGGCTAGAAATATCTCAACATTTAAAATCCCCTCCTCCCACCCCAACTCAGATTGAGGGGAGGACCGCATGTCATCTAACGTCAATGCATTTTTTGTTACCAATGGGATAAAAATAAGATAGATTTTTATCCCATTCGTAACAAATCTGTAAATTAAGAGGAAACATGTTGAAGAAACACTCACGAATTTGACAAACAGACATGCATAAAAGAAAAAGAAAAAGAGAGAAGCAGAATCAAAGAAAATCAAAAGCCTTAGTGGAGGGACAAATCCACGACCGTTATGTACAGTACAGAATCTTCCAGGATCAGAGTTCGTTACACCGAATCAAACTGCACATAGAGAGAACATGCATAGGAATAATAGAAGGGGAAGTGCGAGCTAGAACGTGCGTGAGAAGAGCGCGCAGTATAAATAAGAGCACAAATAGAAGGAGAAAGAGGGAGAGACAGAGAGCTTTAGTTATGGTCAGAAGAAGACACCAAAGATCGCGTATGTAGAAGAAGACGCCAGAGATCGCGAATGTAAAGATGAATAACAGAAACCTGAAATGTCGGGTATTCATCTGAGAGAGATGGTAGGAAGGAACTACTCACTGTAGGAGAGTTTCTGTAGCTTGAGCAAGAAGAGGCCAAGCCTGTTTGTACACATCTTCTCTAATAGAAAACACATGTTCATGTGGAAATTCGCGTGCACTGTTCGTATGTGAAGAAACCGAAGTATCATCATACTACCGTTAAAAATAGTTAACAGTTAAAGTTTTCACAGTAAACGTATTTTTGGTCAGTTACAGTTTCTCAGTAAACAAGTAATTTCCAGTAGAAGAACGAAGTAGATCTCGCAGAGTAATGCAAAGTTTTGTATGAGAGATAGCTCATTCTGTAGCTAGACATCTCTACTTCCAGTTGATTAAGGTTTTCGGTGGAAAAGATATCTACACACAGTACAAAGCTTGACCGGAAAGAGGTTTTCTGAACTAGTGGAGTTTTTCCTTAAACTTCACGAAGAGTTCAGTAAGTTAAGGAAGTTCACACATCACTCCTTACTTCATAAACATTCACTTGAAGTAATTATAAACAGAATTGAAGTTCATTCCAGTACAATTCCGGTACGATTACGGTGTCAGTCTAGTGACAGTTTGCTGAAGTTTCGGTGAATTTTTCCAGTAAATTTAGAGCGCAGTCTTATACGTTGAGTGTTAGAAACTTTGCTAAGCTATTGATTGATTACAGAGGTGTTCTAAATCACTCTAGCTTAGTTCTTCTTGGGCGTGGCGATTTCCGCAAGCTTAATAAGGTTCAGCTTTGGTCGCGTCGACAAGGAGTGGTATCAGAGCAAAGAAGGATACCACACATCCGCAACAGTGGTATCAGAGCCAGAATATCCACCCTCAATTGGAGTTAGAGCCAAGGATAGACCCAAGAGCCGAAAGATTCTGGAAAGCAGAAAGGTTCGCAAAGAACAAACGGAAGTGAAGATACAAGAGAAGTTGAAAACTTTCATAAGGAAAGGAGAACGCTGAAGAGATCAACAGCAAACGGTATCAAGAAGTATTCTGAAGTCATCCTCAAGAGTAAAGGTTTTGTGAAAGGTAAAACCCTTAACATCATACTCACTGGAAAAATTATGCGAGACCACGTTACTATTGACAAATTGGACAGAGATAATTATCTTGCATGGGTAATGCGCATGGAAGCCTTACTTATGAGTAAGGACTTAATGATGTATGTGACCGGAGAAGAAAAGAAGCCGACTTTCGAAGATGATAGTCAACCGGAAAAAGAAGAATTAGAAGCCTTGAAGCTATGGCAGAAGAAAGATGCAACGGCAAGAGCCTATATCTATAATACCATAACAGACCATCTACTACCGCACATTAGAGGTCTGGAGAAAGCAGAGGACATATGGAGTGCATTGGAAGATCATTTCCAAAATACTACGAAAGCCAGGAAGGCTAGCTTATGGTCCAAATTTACGACATTCAAAAAGAAGTCGAGTCAAAGCATTAGTGACTATGTTACTAAGATGAAGGATCTAGCAGATAGTCTTGGATCCATAAATGAAGATGTCGAAGATCACAAATTGATAGTGCAACTGCTAACAGGTTTGAGAGGAGATGAAAGGTGGAAACCTTTCGTACTCTCAACTGAACTTTCTTTAAATCATTTTGTGCCAGATTTAAATCAGTTGCTTGGTTTGATGCTCACATATGAGCAAGACCTGAAAGGAGATGGAGACAAAGGACAAAGTTCAGCAATGTAAATGTACATGAAGAACAAGAAGAAAGACAAAGGTAAACCAAAAGACGAAGAAGAGTCGAGCTCTCAGGCCTATTACGCAAGAGGTAAAGGCACTGGCAGAGGAAGAGCAAGAGGTTTTGGAAGAGGAAGAAGTAGCCAGAATACCAACAAGAAGGCCTGCTAGATTTGTGGGTTAAGTAATCATCTGGCTCATGACTGTTGGCACAATCAACAAGGATCAAATCAGAATCAGAACAATAATAGCAGAACTAGGAGCGGAAGATATCAAAGAGGCAGACAAGGCCAAAGAGGCGGCTATGGTAGAGGTGGAGCGAGAAGTTGGGGACAGAATCAATCCTACAACACCACCTACAACAACTACGCAAATGACACGCAGAATGAAAGTCATACATCATTGATGATGAACTCTATCAACACATCAGAAAATGAAGACCTAAAGGTATTTTATATTGATTCTGGATGCTCTAATCATTTGTCAGGAAATAAAGAACTGATGTCAGAACTAGAAAAAGGTAGTTCTAGTCACATTGTTCAAATAGGTGACAATACGAAACATAACGTACATTCAATTGGAAAAGTGAAATGCAAGAGTGGAGCAGATTTTCTAACTAATGTTTTGTATGTTCCAACAATACCGAAAAATTTGATCAGTGTGGGACAAATAGTTGAAAAAGGTTTTCAGGTCAGATTTACAAACAAAGGAGTATTTGTAGAATATCCCGAGAATGGATATAATCAGATCGTCTCTGGAAAGAAAGAAGGAAGACTCTTTACTTTAAGAGTACAAGGGAACATTGGCCAAGCGTTGCTCACACATGGTGAGAAGGTGATTACAGAACTTGATCTCTGGCATAAGAGATTGGGTCATTTCAATGAAAAAGGAATTAAAGCCATGATAGCGAACCAGTCAGTATTGGGATTACCGAACATACAGAATCAACATATGATTCATAAGTGTGAAGCATGTCAGATGGGAAAAGCCCACAGGTTACCTTTCTAGAAGAAAGGATTCAAACATGATGGAGTACTCGAGCTTATTCATACAGATGTATGGGGGCCAACGAAAGAAGGATCAATCAGCGGATCGAGGTACTATGTCTTATTCATTGATGATGCAACAAGGTGGATAACTCTTTATGTCTTAAAAGAGAAAGCAAAAGTGTTTGGAGCTTTCAGGCATTTTCATGCATATGCTGAAAGACTTACCGGACGAAAACTTAAAAGACTGAGGTCTGATGGAGGGGGAGAATACTTCTCCCGAGAATTCAATGACTATCTTTGGAACGCAGGTATTAAGAGAGAAATAACCTGCAGATATACACCACAACAAAATGGAGTAGCAGAAAGAAGGAACCGAGTTCTAGTTGAATTTGCACGAGCTATGCTAAACAAAAAGGATTGTCCAAATTATCTTTGGGCTGAAGCTGTAAATACAGCTACATACTTGGTAAACAAATTACCATGTACAACATTAGAAGGAATGACCCCTTATGAAGCTTGGTGGGGAAAGAAGCCAACACTTGATCATTGCAAAGTGTTTGGATCAGTAGCGTATGCTTATGTACCATCACAACTGAGACATAAGCTTGAACCGAAAGCAGAGAAATATGTGTTCATCGGATATGATGAAAAACAGATGGGTTATAGGTTATGGAGTCCTCTAACGAAACAGTTTATTGTTTCTAGAGATGTTACTTTTGATGAACAGAAAAGCTGGTATGTAGATCAAAGTCATACGACTGAAGAAATTGAAGAAGAGGTAAGAAGGAAAGAGAAAGGAAAATCAATTGTGCAGGTGAACAGAGATGAAGATCATATGCAGGCAAGTACGTCCAGGATCGGATTAGGTATAAGAAATGAAGATGAAGAAGTGTATTCAAACACTTATGAAGAACCAAGAAGGTCAAGCAGGACTAGAAGACAACCAGAAAGGTATTCATATGATACCTCATACATAACTAAGAAAGATTATGCATATATGGTCAAAGATGATGAAGAACCACAGAGCTATGATGAAGCTAAAGGCAAGAAGCAATGGGAAGAAGCAATGAAAGAAGAAAGCAGCGCACTGGAGGAGAACAAGACATGGGAACTTGTTCTGAAACCAAATGGTAAGAAAGTAATCGGAAATAAGTGGGTTTTCAAAGTAAAGAAATTTGCAGATGGAAGGATAGCCAGACACAAAGCGAGGCTGGTGGTCAAAGGCTATGCTTAGACGCATGGCATAGATTATGATGAGACATTTAGTCCGGTGGCAAGAATGTCAACCATAAGGACAGTAATTGTTGTAGCTGCATCGAAAGGATGGAAGCTAAGTCAGCTAGATATAAAGAATGCATTTCTGAATGGATACATTTCTGATGAAGTGTACATGGAACAACCTGAAGGGTTCGAAAGTTTCAGACACCCAAACTTTGTCTGCAGATTAAGAAAAGCACTTTATGGACTGAAGCAAGCTCCAAGAGCTTGGAATTACAGACTTGTGAAATATCTGAATGAACTTGGATACCAAAGTTCGAAGGCAGACGCAAGTCTACTCATAAAGAGAATAGAAGAAGGTATGATCTACATTTGTATTTATGTAGATGACTTAATAACCACAGGAACCTCAGATGAAGGGATTACAGAAGTAAAGAAACTACTCAAAAGAGAGTTCAAGATCAGTGACCTAGGGAAATTATCATATTTCTTAGGAATGGAAATCACATACACAGATCATGGTGTATATGTTTCACAACAAAGGTATCTCCTAAACTTACTGAAGAAGTTTAATATGGAGAATTGCAAAGAAGCTTCAACACCGCTTGAAGTAAATCATAAACTCAGCAGATACAGTGGTGCAGAGTTTAAAGATATGAAGAGATATCAATCATTAGTAGGAAGTTTAATTTATGCTACGCTAACGAGACCAGATCTTAGTTATGCAGTGGGAGTTCTCTCACAATTCATGCATTGACTGAAAGATCAACATTGGATTGCAGGACAAAGAGTTCTTAGATACGTCAAAAGAACTATAAAAGAAGGATTATATTATCCTTTTACATCAGATATAAAGCTGAAAGCATACAGTGACTCAGACTGGGCTGGAAGTCAAGATGACAGAAGATCAACGCACGGGTATATGATATACCTAGGAGATAAGCTGGTAAGCTGGTGTTCAAAGAAGCAACACACAGTAGCGTTATCATCAATAGAAGCCGAATACAAAGGACTCGTAGAAGTAGCTAAAGAAATAATATGGATGCAGACCTTGTTCAAAAGCATGGGTATTGATCAAGGTATACCTATCATACATGGAGATAACATGAGCTCGTTGTATCTTGCAGCAAACCCAGTATTTCATGCAAGAACAAAGCACATAGAGATTCAGTATCATTTCCTGAGGGAAAAGATAATGGAGAAAGAGATAGAAATAATATACACTCCGAAAAAAGATCAGATTGCAGATATTATGACAAAGAGCTTGGATGGAACGAAGACAAACAGATTCAAAGAGATGGCACGTATAAAAGAAAGAAAGATATATGAAAGACCGGAAGATGTCAAATTAGTGATTGAGGGGGAGCTGTTGAAGAAACACTCACGAATTTGACAAACAGACATGCATAAAAGAAAAAGAAAAAGAGAGAAGCAGAATCAAAGAAAATCAAAAGCCTTAGTGGAGGGACAAACTGTTACACCGAATCAAACTGTACATAGAGAGAACGTGCATAGGAATAATAGAAGGGGAAGTGCGAGCTAGAACGTGCGTGAGAAGAGCGCACAGTATAAATAAGAGTACAAATAGAAGGAGAAAGAGGGAGAGACAGAGAGCTTTAGTTATGGTCAGAAGAAGACGCCAGAGATCGCGTATGTAGAAGAAGAGGCCAAGCCTGTTTGTACACATCTTCTCTAATAGAAAACACATGTTCATGTGGAAATTCGCGTTGTGGAGGTGATCGCAATCCGGGTGGATCGGGTCCGGTCGTGGCACACACAGGGTGTATGAAGCTAATGAATGTTGGAAGGTTTAAAGATGTGAAGGTGAAATTAATGTTGAGTATGGAGAAGAGAGAGATGTTGAAATAATTATGGGAATGGGAATGTAGGTGTGCAAGTTAGATTGATGACATGAATGATAAGAATGAAAGAGAACCATACACACGAATCAAATTTGGAAGGAAGAATGGTCCATTGGAGGAGCTTCTTAAACACTTCCTAATTCTAATCCATATGTATAGCCTTCTTTGGATGATATGTATGCATGATGAGAATAGATGGAATCCTTACACATAAATCAGTTTCGAAAGGAAGAATGGTCCAATATTGGAGCTTCTTATACACTTTCAGAAACTAATAAATATGTATGGATTTGTATGGATTATATGCATGCAAGTGAATTATGATGATGGATTTTACTCACAAGCTCAAAGAAACATCCTCACTGGTTCAACGCAATACTGCGGAGCCTTCTCACACATAGAAGAAATAGAAGACATGTAAAAATACTTAAGAGACTGAGAGAGGTGACAAGAGACAAGTGACAAGTGACATGAATTAAAAGAATTTGAATTAAGTTACATGTAAAAGATCGTCGTGGTACGTCATGCTAAGCAGTCTACTGATCAAAGGTGGTTCCGACCCTCAAACCATGACAGTTCAACCGAATGTCACACGTAAGAAGGTGAGTTCCACTCCAGTGACCCTATGTCTATCTAGGCTCGTAACGTCTAACTAAAGAAGTCTAAGACTCATTAAAATCAGCTCTAACTCACTCACACGCTCCACCGAGGGTGAGTCAAGATAGAGATGCTGGTTTCAAGAGCCTATCCTAAATTGGAGTTCTAACTTAAATTTGAAACTAGGTTCTATACTCATACTAGCTCACCTTGGATCCTCACTCGCTCAACCGAGGGTGATCGTCTCAAGGAAACCGTAAGCTAGCATGAGCCCTATGGATGCCTAACAATGATGCTCTAGGAGTTTGGAGGGGGGTTTATATAGTTTTTTGAATGAATTTGGGCCCTTGGATCTAGAGAAATCAACTCTCAACTCTAGGATCACTACTTTTGATTACAACCATTTGATTAATCAAATCAATGGCTTGGAATTGTTCTTTCTATCAAATCTAGTGTAAAGGAGTGAAATTTAGGCGCCCTCATTCTCCACCATTGGATCTGGGGATGATCTGGACCGTCGGATCAGTGCTGACATCAATTCGGATAAGATAAGCCACTATTTTTGGAGAAATGCTGCATTATTGATCTTTGATTGTAAAAAAGGTCTTCTTTTATGGAAAAAATTCGTGGATCCTCCTTCCTTTATGCTTTAGTGCATCTCCACCCTTGAATATGAGCTCATCTTGACCGTACAACATGGTTCAATCATATTTTGACATGTGGCAGACATTCAAGCCTTCAATTTTCTTATTCTAGAAAACTGCGGTGACCTTGAAAACTGGACTTTGTGCTCTTTGACCCTCCAAAAAGTCTTTGATGAAGATGAAACATTGTAGGACTATGTTTCCAAAGATCTCCTTCAAGAATATGCAGAAAAAACTCCCATCTGAATCTAACTTGTACAAGTTTGACTACATTTGGAAGCTTGCAAGGTGGCATTAAGGTGTCTAGGAAGCTCGGATAGCCTTGAAACTTTATACAAATATGTAGCCACATATGGTCTTTATACATGCCAAACCATATGGCTAACATAAATTTCTATACAAGAATTTGTAGGGTCAAACTAGAAAAAATACATTTTTACAAAATGAACATAGCATATCAATGTGCTACTAAATCCATTTTCTGCTGAAATTTGGGCTATAGACTGCCTTTGACAATCTTTACAAGTATATGGATTTTCATCTAATTTGGTGACAATGAAATTTTTGCCCTAATTTCCCAACTTTGACCAGCTTTGACCGCTACCATGGACTTTCTTGATTTCTTTGAAACTTTGTATGTGAGTTTCCTTTGACATCCTTGATGCATCCTGGACTTCTCGGGGAATTCCGGCTACCTTCACCAAATATGTTTTTTGTAGGCCTTCACAAGTGAGAGAGGAGAGAAAATCTCGACGACATTCGCCCCCACTAAACCTGCGATTCCTCCGGAAGCGCCACTCTAGCATCTGTGAAAAACAAAATGTTCCAGGCATCAAATTCTTTTATAGGCAACATAAGAAACATGGAAGGAAAATTGATTATATGCATGAATAAGTAGGTAACGTGACATGAAGCAAAATTTGCATGAAAGAAAGAATTGAAACAGGAAACATGAATATGCATGAACAAATAGGCAACATATATGCAAATGAACAAGCAACATTGGCAACAAGAAAGAAAAAAAAACAAGCATCAATATGAAGTGGAAGTGGTTGTATTGAGTCGTTTTAAGCATCAGTTCCTCTCATCTTGAAGAAAAATTTGTACCTTTTTCATAAAGCAATCTACCTTAAATATGATTATAAACAAAGATTTAGGATTTTCAAGAGACATCTTTCATCTTTAGCTTATTTTAGATCAACTCCTTTCCTACATAAATATGAATATGCTCTTTCTCTAATAACATGCAAGGAAATCTAACTAAACTCCACTAATGCATAAGTCTGCCTATATAGCCCGTAATTTATTCTACTATGCCTCTTTATCCTCCTTTGGCTTGCTCTTTTTTTTTTTTTTTTTTTTGATGATGATGATGATTCGGCAACTTTATGGTTACGATCACTTTTTTTGGGGTGGAAGAAAGTGTAAACTTCTTGGTAACATGTAGCAACTTCTTTTTTTTTTTTTTTTTTTTTTTGACGAGGAAAAATTTAACCCCGATACAAGGTACAACCATTTTTGATGACGGAGAACAGTCGTTTAAACTCCGATACAAGTGCTGTGAGATGGACTAAGGATGTAGAAACATGCAATAGTAGGAGCTAGGATTTCAACAATTATACTTTCGATACAGGATACATATGCATGTTTATATATGAAAGCCATGTCACCAAAATAAACCTCCAAATCTACATGCCCTATCTTTCCACAATCCTAGATTATAATCAATTCCTTAGTAGATAAGTTACTACTTAAGATACAATTTTACACAAGTAGAGAAATCATCATTTGCCCTTTTTTGACTCAAGTGATGTGGATATGCAATGCAATGCAATGCAAAGACTGAAAAAAAAACATGCATGAAACAAGCATGGAAAAAAGAAAAAAAAATAGAATGAACTTGAAAAAAAACAAAGCAACATGAACTTGAAAAATTAATGATATTTTTATATGTTTTTTTTTCCTTTTTTTTTTATTTATATTTTTATTTTTTATAACATGGATACTCCTGTTTATGAATCGGCCTCATTGTTGTCATCTTCTTCAATGTCCTCATCCAAAATGTACTCGTCATTATCACGTTTCTTGAATACCTTTATCCTTTTACCTGCAATCAAAGTTTTTAGTGCAACACCATTTAATTCACAAAGAGCATACGTACCATTGTTGTTGACTTTTGATACAATGTATGGCCCAAACCACCGTTGAGTGAGCTTTTTGCGTGCATCATATTGAGAGTCAAATGTACTATCATAAATGAGCACCCAATCTCCTACTTCAATTGGCTTAGGACGCAATCGATGAGTTTTATCAAAATAATGCTTGTTCTTCATTCTAGATTCTCTTAATTTTTCAACAGCATCATCAAGTCTTAATTTACCTTGTTCTAACTGTTTAATACGCAAACTCAAAAAATCATCAGTAGACATGTTTTCAGACCAAGGCAAATTTGACCATGCAGAAATATGAGACTGAAATGGAAACAATGGTTTTTGACAGTACATGAGTTCAGCAGGCATATATCCAGTAGTACGTGTGCATGTCATTCTATCTGCCCAAAGTGCAAAAGGTAAGAATTTAGGCCATTGTTTGATGTCACCGTTACATGCTTTAGATATGGCTTTCACAATAGGTGGATGCCCTCTCTCTATTTTACCATTGGCCTCTGGATTATATGCAGTAGTGAGAGACAAACGAATACCGTGACGCTCAAAGAACTCTTTAGCTTCTCTCGCATTTAACTCTCCACGATCGGCAACTACTTTCTCTATGTACCCAAAGCGACTTATGACATCTTCAAGCAAGAATTTGCAAACATTGTAAGTGGTCTTAGATCGTAGTGCACGTCCCTCTACATGATTAGTTAAGTCTTCTCTTGCAAGTACAATGTAACGCATTTTGTCAATACCTTTAGGCATAGTTACAAGATCTACTACCCACTTGTAGTGAATACAAGGTGGATAAGTAGGATGCAACGGATCTCTATGTTTGACTGATGAATGAAGTTGACAAGTAGAACATGTAGAAACATAGCTACTAATGTCAACATACATCCTAGGCCAATAATAGGTACTTCTAATTTTTTCATATGTTCCAAAAAATCCTTTATGACCTGCCCATAATGTCTCATGCATTTCCTTCATTACTTGCAATTGAAGACCTCGTTTTCCTAGGACTCGTTGTGGATTCTTAACCTTACCCTTAGCATGTCTCCAAAGATAACCATTACATAGGAAAAAGTTATAAGCTCGTTTCCTAATGTTACGGAATCTATTCGTAGTCCAATTAGGTAATGGTTGTAGTGTACTAAGATACTTTCCTATGTCTCTCCATTCATTTTCGTACTCAGACTCATGAAATTGCTCATACTCATATATATGTGGAACATAGTCAACTAAATTCACATTCTTTATTAGATCACTTTCAAGATCATCATCAAATCTAGCTCTCGATAACATATCAGCAACTGAGTTTGACTTACCTGAAATATGAACTAATTCAGGATTTATGAACTTAATATATGAGATCCATCTAAGCATGGCTATATCAGGAGATGAACAATTGGCTATCATTCCAATGAGAGGCAAACAATCAGTCTCAACTTTGACATTTGCACCAATGAAATATTCTTTGTCTATTTTCAAAGCTGTTACCATACCCCATAGTTCTCGTTTGATCTGTGGATATTTTCGTTGTGATTCATGTAGAATTTTGGCACCAAACCTAATTGCATATCTATTCCCTTCACTATCATCTTGACTTATGACCCAACCTATACCAATAGGACTAGTATCAACAGTCAATATAATAGGTTTGTTAGCAGAATAGTCTACACGCTTAAGGATGGGAGCTTTAAGCAATAATTTCTTCAATTTACGCATAGCTTGAGTGTGTTTGTCAGTCCAAATAAATTTTTGTTTCTTCCTCAACAAGTCATAAAGACAATCAGCAACATGAGCAAAGTGAGGGATCCAAATAACATAAAAGATGCAAGCACCAAGAAATCTACGTACCTCACTCACGTTGTTACATGTTTCAGAAATCTTGCTAATGGCATCAACTTTTTGTGGGTATGGCTTTCGACCATAATGGCCACATAAATGTCCAACAATAAGTACCTCGTTGACACCAAAAACAGATTTCTCTATGGAAAATGTGAGACCTACCTCTTCAAATCGTTGAAATATTCTTTCACAATCAGAGATATGGTCAAGAACAAATTTACGACATCCCGATGAATCTAAAGTAATGTCCTTTACACGTTCCTCACTCCCTTTAATTGGAATATCATCAATGAATGGCATAGTTATATGAGGGATAAAGTCACGTAAGACCATATTCATAGCACTCATCATATGAGCCACAGAATTAGTCGCTCCTTGAGGTAAAGTACACATTCGCACTAAGCCTAAAGGAGTTTTCATTGTGGTTATGTCACGACTGTCAATTGCTAACTGGAATTGGTCATATCCAGAATATAAATCACCCATTGAATAGATAGAATGTCCTGAAAATGATTCAGCAAACTCATCTACAATGGGTCCTGTTCCTACATTCCTTATGGTGACTTTATTGACGGGTTGGAGATCTTGAATAAAACGTAGTTTCCCATTCTTTTTAGGCACAGTGAACCATCTATTTGAGTAAGGTGCAAAAGATGGCTCTAAAATTCTCATGTTTATCTTCTCCTTAAGTAGTTTCATTAGCTCAGGTAAGTGAGCCTTTGGAACAGGTATAGGACGAAGATTCCATGGAATATGTGGAATAGTAAAGATTATCATGGGTGCAACTAGCTTAGGATCTACACAACCAATCTCATGAGGATACATAGTAAAGGCTTTTCCATGGCTACGTATGACTCTCTCAAATTTATCTCTCTCTGCTGGCAAAAGAAAGTCATCATCTCTACCAATTTTCACTTGTTTGATTGTCTCATCCGTGAATGTATGTCCTATGTTTTTCTTATCCCGAAGAATTGGATCATTTTTCACATCAATAATTTTTTCATTACTTCCTTGAGGTAACGGTTGAGCTATGGGTTTGATTTTTTTGTCTACAGTTTTGTATTTTGTTTCAACTAAGGCATCATGTGTTTGGTTAAATTTTGAGCACTTGTCAACATTGAGAGCATACTCTTGGATTAGAGCATACTCATCAAGGGAAGAAAGAAGAATAATATGGGAATTAGAATTTTGTTGAAGACATAACTCTAACTCCTCAAGAGTAGAGAAACAATGAGATGTTTCAATCACATGCTCAATGTTCTCATCATGTTCCATGATTTTGTTATTTTTATAATTTTTTTGGGTTTTTTGGATAAAAGACTTGGACAATTGACTCTTATGAAGAAAATCTAATCTAGAATGTGGAAAACAAAGTGACAAACTATTGAATAGGTTGGTTGGCTGCGAGATGTCAAACCAATATCCATTGTTGTCCCGCTCAACAATGGATTCTATCCGAAATTTTGATCATATGTAGCTCCAAACATGAATCGAGGTGCACAATCACTACAAGCATGCTCATGACCCTGAGTAACAATAGGTTTCTTTCTAATTGACAATCGATTCCTAGGATGATTCACTCCTACTGTCATGACTTGAAGTGATTGCATTCCATCCTTAGACTTAAATCTAGCATAGGTAGACCCATCATCCATGGCTTTAGTTTCCATACGACTCTCACAAATAAAGGGTTGACCTAAGAGAACTTCATAGGAGCAATTATCTTGAATAAAAAAGTGAAACTCTTCTGTGATTCCTCCTATGGATATGGGCACACTAGCACAAGCTCCATACAGGGTACCTACACCATTATCTGCAGTTCTCATACGCCATCCACAATCTTTATCTATGGGCCATCGAAACTTATCATAGACTTCTCTTGAAATCACATTGATTTCAGAGCCGGAATCTACTAATGCATTTACAGTGATAGTGTTCTTATCATTTCCTATTTTAACATGCATCTCTGATGTACCTCTAGACCAAAATGTTCTTTTAAAGTGGCTTTCAGGATTGTTTTCATGATTTTCATGGTCAGGTTGAATAGGTCCTAAGAAATTTTTATTAACATTTACTTCATCATCATCAAAGTCCTCTTCATCAGATTCATCAAAGTTTAAGGCTTCATTCATAGCTTGATCTTGATCTAGAGAATCTTGCATCTCAGTATCTAGATTAAGTGGAAACCTCTTCCTTTTAATTAGGCCGATAAAGTTATCTTTAAAAACAGGCTTTGCAATAGAGAAAACTTGTTCTAAAGACATAGTCACTTGACTCTTAAGCAAAATGTCATCTAAAATCTCCATAGGATCTATTTTTCTCTCAATTTCTGAAATCAAGATGGCTTTAGGTTTTCTCTTTGGTTTCTTTTGTTTTTGCTCAGGGTCTTGTTTTTGTTCATGTTCTCGTGTTTGTTTTTCAGTTTGTTTTGATTGTTCTTGTTTATCCAAAGGCTTTGGTTCTATTTTTCTTTGCTTTGTCTTCTTCCCTTTTTGTTTCTCCTCTTGTTTTTGTTCATTGGGTTGTGCTTCTTGTTTTTTATCTTTGGATTGTGATGTTTCTCCCTGCTGTATGATTGTTTCTATTCCCTCTGAGGTTTGTTTTCGTGTTACTCTTCTTTCACTAGGCTCAGCTTCATCTCTTTTTCGTTTTTCTTCTACATTGGATATGTGAGAAATAAGAGATTGATCTTCTATTGGTGACTCCCAAGCCGTTATTCTCCTAATCTCATCCCGTGCTCTTACTAAAGCCTCTATAGAAAAATCACCTTCCTTTGTGGGTTTACTTGATTCTACTTGTTGTTCATCAAGAGCTTCTAGTTTCACTCCTCTAGTTCCTACGTCCATTATGGTTATATTTTCATAATGTTTTTTCATTCCTCCCTTACCATAATTTCCTTGCAAAGGTAGCCTAGATCGATAGTCACAGATTTTCTTGTCTATGTCTATTACTAGTCCTTGCTCCTTAGCAGCCTTCAATAATTCACAATCTCTCAAAAAGTGCTCTAACAAATCACACCAAGGACACCTACGAGGGCCACGCACAAAACCATTTTGATTTTGAGGATTTTGATTAACTTGTGGTGGGAAATTTTGAAATTGAGGATTTTGTTGATAAGGTATTGCTTGAACAGGATAATTAGGATTTTGAAAATGCAATTGATGTATTTGAGGAGCTTGGGGAGCAACATGTGGTACTTGAGGTGCAAGAGGAGCTTCCATATTATACGGTTGATGATTTTGAAAATTTTGATTTTGAGGATTTTGAAAAGCTATTTGAGAAGCTTGAGGATACAGGTTTTGATACATTTGAGGATTTTGCACATGAGGATGAGGATTTTGCATTGAAGGATTATGCATTGGAGGATTATGCATTGGAGGAACTTGATATGCTTGAGTAGGAGCTACTTGTGGATTTTGATTGGTAGCTATAACATGTTGATTAGGCTCTTGAAAAGTCATTGGGTTCATTTGATTTTGGAAAGTTTTGGTGTAATTAGATTGTAAAGCATCTATAGTCTTGGCCAAATTGGATTGTGTAGCAATAAGACTTTCCATTTGCTTAGTGAGAATATCCACTTGAGATTGTTCAACTACACTTTTATTTGGCTCTACTTTAAAACCTTGATTAGGCTCCATCATTTGAGGAATAGGAGTAGAGTCAAAAAGCATAGCATGGGATTGTTCTCTAACTTGCTCCTTAGTTTGTGGAAGGCTAGCTTGAGGAAGACTAGTTTGCTCATAAAGCATGGATTGTCTTTGATGTCTATGGGCTACAGCCTCTACTACTTTACGCACTTTTTGCCAATTGTCAGTAAGACCATAGCGCTTATCTGGTTCTTCTAATCGCCGTTCAACTTCCCTACGAGTTTTAGGATGAAGAAGCTTAAGAAAATTGATCACAAGATCAGGTTCCAAAGTTATCTTATCCTCATCAGGAAGTTGTTCATAGCGTCTAATATACTCATTTTGTAAGTGAGTAATAGAGCTACTAGGCTTTGGAGAATTGACCCATCGTAAGAATCCATCTCGATTATGTTGGCTATAATCTTCAAGATAGAATTCTTTGAGCATCTCCTTTCTAAAATCACTCCAAGGAAGACTATCATATTGAGTGACATGGTTTATGATAGAGCTATCAACAATTCGTTCAAAGAATGATATCAAAAGATCTTCGGGAAGACAAAAAATCATAGCTTGCTCTTCAAACAAATCTAAGTAGCTTGTGATGTTGATGCCATTGAATTTTCCCTTCTCTCTCAACATAGAAGAGACTATTCTTTGGCCTTGTTTCTCAACAATAAGGGATTTGAATCCTTCCTCCATCTTATGTGAATAAGCAAGTGATGCACGATGCTCTAGATCTCTCACAAATGCGTTTACTTCACGACGAAGATGTGCACGATACTGTGAGAAATACAGTGCAACACTCAAGACTGATGATGATAATATGATGAGGATGAAAAATATGAAACAAAGGATATGGATCACAACCTCCCAACAAGTTCAGAAGCAAATGCCACGAAGCGTTTCACGTCGGGTTCAAATGTGGAGGTGATCGCAATCCGGGTGGATCGGGTCCGGTCGTGGCACACACAGGGTGTATGAAGCTAATGAATGTTGGAAGGTTTAAAGATGTGAAGGTGAAATTAATGTTGAGTATGGAGAAGAGAGAGATGTTGAAATAATTATGGGAATGGGAATGTAGGTGTGCAAGTTAGATTGATGACATGAATGATAAGAATGAAAGAGAACCATACACACGAATCAAATTTGGAAGGAAGAATGGTCCATTGGAGGAGCTTCTTAAACACTTCCTAATTCTAATCCATATGTATAGCCTTCTTTGGATGATATGTATGCATGATGAGAATAGATGGAATCCTTACACATAAATCAGTTTCGAAAGGAAGAATGGTCCAATATTGGAGCTTCTTATACACTTTCAGAAACTAATAAATATGTATGGATTTGTATGGATTATATGCATGCAAGTGAATTATGATGATGGATTTTACTCACAAGCTCAAAGAAACATCCTCACTGGTTCAACGCAATACTGCGGAGCCTTCTCACACATAGAAGAAATAGAAGACATGTAAAAATACTTAAGAGACTGAGAGAGGTGACAAGAGACAAGTGACAAGTGACATGAATTAAAAGAATTTGAATTAAGTTACATGTAAAAGATCGTCGTGGTACGTCATGCTAAGCAGTCTACTGATCAAAGGTGGTTCCGACCCTCAAACCATGACAGTTCAACCGAATGTCACACGTAAGAAGGTGAGTTCCACTCCAGTGACCCTATGTCTGTCTAGGCTCGTAACGTCTAACTAAAGAAGTCTAAGACTCATTAAAATCAGCTCTAACTCACTCACACGCTCCACCGAGGGTGAGTCAAGATAGAGATGCTGGTTTCAAGAGCCTATCCTAAATTGGAGTTCTAACTTAAATTTGAAACTAGGTTCTATACTCATACTAGCTCACCTTGGATCCTCACTCGCTCAACCGAGGGTGATCGTCTCAAGGAAACCGTAAGCTAGCATGAGCCCTATGGATGCCTAACAATGATGCTCTAGGAGTTTGGAGGGGGGTTTATATAGTTTTTTGAATGAATTTGGGCCCTTGGATCTAGAGAAATCAACTCTCAACTCTAGGATCACTACTTTTGATTACAACCATTTGATTAATCAAATCAATGGCTTGGAATTGTTCTTTCTATCAAATCTAGTGTAAAGGAGTGAAATTTAGGCGCCCTCATTCTCCACCATTGGATCTGGGGATGATCTGGACCGTCGGATCAGTGCTGACATCAATTCGGATAAGATAAGCCACTATTTTTGGAGAAATGCTGCATTATTGATCTTTGATTGTAAAAAAGGTCTTCTTTTATGGAAAAAATTCGTGGATCCTCCTTCCTTTATGCTTTAGTGCATCTCCACCCTTGAATATGAGCTCATCTTGACCGTACAACATGGTTCAATCATATTTTGACATGTGGCAGACATTCAAGCCTTCAATTTTCTTATTCTAGAAAACTGCGGTGACCTTGAAAACTGGACTTTGTGCTCTTTGACCCTCCAAAAAGTCTTTGATGAAGATGAAACATTGTAGGACTATGTTTCCAAAGATCTCCTTCAAGAATATGCAGAAAAAACTCCCATCTGAATCTAACTTGTACAAGTTTGACTACATTTGGAAGCTTGCAAGGTGGCATTAAGGTGTCTAGGAAGCTCGGATAGCCTTGAAACTTTATACAAATATGTAGCCACATATGGTCTTTATACATGCCAAACCATATGGCTAACATAAATTTCTATACAAGAATTTGTAGGGTCAAACTAGAAAAAATACATTTTTACAAAATGAACATAGCATATCAATGTGCTACTAAATCCATTTTCTGCTGAAATTTGGGCTATAGACTGCCTTTGACAATCTTTACAAGTATATGGATTTTCATCTAATTTGGTGACAATGAAATTTTTGCCCTAATTTCCCAACTTTGACCAGCTTTGACCGCTACCATGGACTTTCTTGATTTCTTTGAAACTTTGTATGTGAGTTTCCTTTGACATCCTTGATGCATCCTGGACTTCTCGGGGAATTCCGGCTACCTTCACCAAATATGTTTTTTGTAGGCCTTCACAAGTGAGAGAGGAGAGAAAATCTCGACGACATTCGCCCCCACTAAACCTGCGATTCCTCCGGAAGCGCCACTCTAGCATCTGTGAAAAACAAAATGTTCCAGGCATCAAATTCTTTTATAGGCAACATAAGAAACATGGAAGGAAAATTGATTATATGCATGAATAAGTAGGTAACGTGACATGAAGCAAAATTTGCATGAAAGAAAGAATTGAAACAGGAAACATGAATATGCATGAACAAATAGGCAACATATATGCAAATGAACAAGCAACATTGGCAACAAGAAAGAAAAAAAAACAAGCATCAATATGAAGTGGAAGTGGTTGTATTGAGTCGTTTTAAGCATCAGTTCCTCTCATCTTGAAGAAAAATTTGTACCTTTTTCATAAAGCAATCTACCTTAAATATGATTATAAACAAAGATTTAGGATTTTCAAGAGACATCTTTCATCTTTAGCTTATTTTAGATCAACTCCTTTCCTACATAAATATGAATATGCTCTTTCTCTAATAACATGCAAGGAAATCTAACTAAACTCCACTAATGCATAAGTCTGCCTATATAGCCCGTAATTTATTCTACTATGCCTCTTTATCCTCCTTTGGCTTGCTCTTTTTTTTTTTTTTTTTTTGATGATGATGATGATTCGGCAACTTTATGGTTACGATCACTTTTTTTGGGGTGGAAGAAAGTGTAAACTTCTTGGTAACATGTAGCAACTTCTTTTTTTTTTTTTTTTTTTTTTTTGACGAGGAAAAATTTAACCCCGATACAAGGTACAACCATTTTTGATGACGGAGAACAGTCGTTTAAACTCCGATACAAGTGCTGTGAGATGGACTAAGGATGTAGAAACATGCAATAGTAGGAGCTAGGATTTCAACAATTATACTTTCGATACAGGATACATATGCATGTTTATATATGAAAGCCATGTCACCAAAATAAACCTCCAAATCTACATGCCCTATCTTTCCACAATCCTAGATTATAATCAATTCCTTAGTAGATAAGTTACTACTTAAGATACAATTTTACACAAGTAGAGAAATCATCATTTGCCCTTTTTTGACTCAAGTGATGTGGATATGCAATGCAATGCAATGCAAAGACTGAAAAAAAAACATGCATGAAACAAGCATGGAAAAAAGAAAAAAAAATAGAATGAACTTGAAAAAAAACAAAGCAACATGAACTTGAAAAATTAATGATATTTTTATATGTTTTTTTTTCCTTTTTTTTTTATTTATATTTTTATTTTTTATAACATGGATACTCCTGTTTATGAATCGGCCTCATTGTTGTCATCTTCTTCAATGTCCTCATCCAAAATGTACTCGTCATTATCACGTTTCTTGAATACCTTTATCCTTTTACCTGCAATCAAAGTTTTTAGTGCAACACCATTTAATTCACAAAGAGCATACGTACCATTGTTGTTGACTTTTGATACAATGTATGGCCCAAACCACCGTTGAGTGAGCTTTTTGCGTGCATCATATTGAGAGTCAAATGTACTATCATAAATGAGCACCCAATCTCCTACTTCAATTGGCTTAGGACGCAATCGATGAGTTTTATCAAAATAATGCTTGTTCTTCATTCTAGATTCTCTTAATTTTTCAACAGCATCATCAAGTCTTAATTTACCTTGTTCTAACTGTTTAATACGCAAACTCAAAAAATCATCAGTAGACATGTTTTCAGACCAAGGCAAATTTGACCATGCAGAAATATGAGACTGAAATGGAAACAATGGTTTTTGACAGTACATGAGTTCAGCAGGCATATATCCAGTAGTACGTGTGCATGTCATTCTATCTGCCCAAAGTGCAAAAGGTAAGAATTTAGGCCATTGTTTGATGTCACCGTTACATGCTTTAGATATGGCTTTCACAATAGGTGGATGCCCTCTCTCTATTTTACCATTGGCCTCTGGATTATATGCAGTAGTGAGAGACAAACGAATACCGTGACGCTCAAAGAACTCTTTAGCTTCTCTCGCATTTAACTCTCCACGATCGGCAACTACTTTCTCTATGTACCCAAAGCGACTTATGACATCTTCAAGCAAGAATTTGCAAACATTGTAAGTGGTCTTAGATCGTAGTGCACGTCCCTCTACATGATTAGTTAAGTCTTCTCTTGCAAGTACAATGTAACGCATTTTGTCAATACCTTTAGGCATAGTTACAAGATCTACTACCCACTTGTAGTGAATACAAGGTGGATAAGTAGGATGCAACGGATCTCTATGTTTGACTGATGAATGAAGTTGACAAGTAGAACATGTAGAAACATAGCTACTAATGTCAACATACATCCTAGGCCAATAATAGGTACTTCTAATTTTTTCATATGTTCCAAAAAATCCTTTATGACCTGCCCATAATGTCTCATGCATTTCCTTCATTACTTGCAATTGAAGACCTCGTTTTCCTAGGACTCGTTGTGGATTCTTAACCTTACCCTTAGCATGTCTCCAAAGATAACCATTACATAGGAAAAAGTTATAAGCTCGTTTCCTAATGTTACGGAATCTATTCGTAGTCCAATTAGGTAATGGTTGTAGTGTACTAAGATACTTTCCTATGTCTCTCCATTCATTTTCGTACTCAGACTCATGAAATTGCTCATACTCATATATATGTGGAACATAGTCAACTAAATTCACATTCTTTATTAGATCACTTTCAAGATCATCATCAAATCTAGCTCTCGATAACATATCAGCAACTGAGTTTGACTTACCTGAAATATGAACTAATTCAGGATTTATGAACTTAATATATGAGATCCATCTAAGCATGGCTATATCAGGAGATGAACAATTGGCTATCATTCCAATGAGAGGCAAACAATCAGTCTCAACTTTGACATTTGCACCAATGAAATATTCTTTGTCTATTTTCAAAGCTGTTACCATACCCCATAGTTCTCGTTTGATCTGTGGATATTTTCGTTGTGATTCATGTAGAATTTTGGCACCAAACCTAATTGCATATCTATTCCCTTCACTATCATCTTGACTTATGACCCAACCTATACCAATAGGACTAGTATCAACAGTCAATATAATAGGTTTGTTAGCAGAATAGTCTACACGCTTAAGGATGGGAGCTTTAAGCAATAATTTCTTCAATTTACGCATAGCTTGAGTGTGTTTGTCAGTCCAAATAAATTTTTGTTTCTTCCTCAACAAGTCATAAAGACAATCAGCAACATGAGCAAAGTGAGGGATCCAAATAACATAAAAGATGCAAGCACCAAGAAATCTACGTACCTCACTCACGTTGTTACATGTTTCAGAAATCTTGCTAATGGCATCAACTTTTTGTGGGTATGGCTTTCGACCATAATGGCCACATAAATGTCCAACAATAAGTACCTCGTTGACACCAAAAACAGATTTCTCTATGGAAAATGTGAGACCTACCTCTTCAAATCGTTGAAATATTCTTTCACAATCAGAGATATGGTCAAGAACAAATTTACGACATCCCGATGAATCTAAAGTAATGTCCTTTACACGTTCCTCACTCCCTTTAATTGGAATATCATCAATGAATGGCATAGTTATATGAGGGATAAAGTCACGTAAGACCATATTCATAGCACTCATCATATGAGCCACAGAATTAGTCGCTCCTTGAGGTAAAGTACACATTCGCACTAAGCCTAAAGGAGTTTTCATTGTGGTTATGTCACGACTGTCAATTGCTAACTGGAATTGGTCATATCCAGAATATAAATCACCCATTGAATAGATAGAATGTCCTGAAAATGATTCAGCAAACTCATCTACAATGGGTCCTGTTCCTACATTCCTTATGGTGACTTTATTGACGGGTTGGAGATCTTGAATAAAACGTAGTTTCCCATTCTTTTTAGGCACAGTGAACCATCTATTTGAGTAAGGTGCAAAAGATGGCTCTAAAATTCTCATGTTTATCTTCTCCTTAAGTAGTTTCATTAGCTCAGGTAAGTGAGCCTTTGGAACAGGTATAGGACGAAGATTCCATGGAATATGTGGAATAGTAAAGATTATCATGGGTGCAACTAGCTTAGGATCTACACAACCAATCTCATGAGGATACATAGTAAAGGCTTTTCCATGGCTACGTATGACTCTCTCAAATTTATCTCTCTCTGCTGGCAAAAGAAAGTCATCATCTCTACCAATTTTCACTTGTTTGATTGTCTCATCCGTGAATGTATGTCCTATGTTTTTCTTATCCCGAAGAATTGGATCATTTTTCACATCAATAATTTTTTCATTACTTCCTTGAGGTAACGGTTGAGCTATGGGTTTGATTTTTTTGTCTACAGTTTTGTATTTTGTTTCAACTAAGGCATCATGTGTTTGGTTAAATTTTGAGCACTTGTCAACATTGAGAGCATACTCTTGGATTAGAGCATACTCATCAAGGGAAGAAAGAAGAATAATATGGGAATTAGAATTTTGTTGAAGACATAACTCTAACTCCTCAAGAGTAGAGAAACAATGAGATGTTTCAATCACATGCTCAATGTTCTCATCATGTTCCATGATTTTGTTATTTTTATAATTTTTTTGGGTTTTTTGGATAAAAGACTTGGACAATTGACTCTTATGAAGAAAATCTAATCTAGAATGTGGAAAACAAAGTGACAAACTATTGAATAGGTTGGTTGGCTGCGAGATGTCAAACCAATATCCATTGTTGTCCCGCTCAACAATGGATTCTATCCGAAATTTTGATCATATGTAGCTCCAAACATGAATCGAGGTGCACAATCACTACAAGCATGCTCATGACCCTGAGTAACAATAGGTTTCTTTCTAATTGACAATCGATTCCTAGGATGATTCACTCCTACTGTCATGACTTGAAGTGATTGCATTCCATCCTTAGACTTAAATCTAGCATAGGTAGACCCATCATCCATGGCTTTAGTTTCCATACGACTCTCACAAATAAAGGGTTGACCTAAGAGAACTTCATAGGAGCAATTATCTTGAATAAAAAAGTGAAACTCTTCTGTGATTCCTCCTATGGATATGGGCACACTAGCACAAGCTCCATACAGGGTACCTACACCATTATCTGCAGTTCTCATACGCCATCCACAATCTTTATCTATGGGCCATCGAAACTTATCATAGACTTCTCTTGAAATCACATTGATTTCAGAGCCGGAATCTACTAATGCATTTACAGTGATAGTGTTCTTATCATTTCCTATTTTAACATGCATCTTTGATGTACCTCTAGACCAAAATGTTCTTTTAAAGTGGCTTTCAGGATTTTTTTCATGATTTTCATGGTCAGGTTGAATAGGTCCTAAGAAATTTTTATTAACATTTACTTCATCATCATCAAAGTCCTCTTCATCAGATTCATCAAAGTTTAAGGCTTCATTCATAGCTTGATCTTGATCTAGAGAATCTTGCATCTCAGTATCTAGATTAAGTGGAAACCTCTTCCTTTTAATTAGGCCGATAAAGTTATCTTTAAAAACAGGCTTTGCAATAGAGAAAACTTGTTCTAAAGACATAGTCACTTGACTCTTAAGCAAAATGTCATCTAAAATCTCCATAGGATCTATTTTTCTCTCAATTTCTGAAATCAAGATGGCTTTAGGTTTTCTCTTTGGTTTCTTTTGTTTTTGCTCAGGGTCTTGTTTTTGTTCATGTTCTCGTGTTTGTTTTTCAGTTTGTTTTGATTGTTCTTGTTTATCCAAAGGCTTTGGTTCTATTTTTCTTTGCTTTGTCTTCTTCCCTTTTTGTTTCTCCTCTTGTTTTTGTTCATTGGGTTGTGCTTCTTGTTTTTTATCTTTGGATTGTGATGTTTCTCCCTGCTGTATGATTGTTTCTATTCCCTCTGAGGTTTGTTTTCGTGTTACTCTTCTTTCACTAGGCTCAGCTTCATCTCTTTTTCGTTTTTCTTCTACATTGGATATGTGAGAAATAAGAGATTGATCTTCTATTGGTGACTCCCAAGCCGTTATTCTCCTAATCTCATCCCGTGCTCTTACTAAAGCCTCTATAGAAAAATCACCTTCCTTTGTGGGTTTACTTGATTCTACTTGTTGTTCATCAAGAGCTTCTAGTTTCACTCCTCTAGTTCCTACGTCCATTATGGTTATATTTTCATAATGTTTTTTCATTCCTCCCTTACCATAATTTCCTTGCAAAGGTAGCCTAGATCGATAGTCACAGATTTTCTTGTCTATGTCTATTACTAGTCCTTGCTCCTTAGCAGCCTTCAATAATTCACAATCTCTCAAAAAGTGCTCTAACAAATCACACCAAGGACACCTACGAGGGCCACGCACAAAACCATTTTGATTTTGAGGATTTTGATTAACTTGTGGTGGGAAATTTTGAAATTGAGGATTTTGTTGATAAGGTATTGCTTGAACAGGATAATTAGGATTTTGAAAATGCAATTGATGTATTTGAGGAGCTTGGGGAGCAACATGTGGTACTTGAGGTGCAAGAGGAGCTTCCATATTATACGGTTGATGATTTTGAAAATTTTGATTTTGAGGATTTTGAAAAGCTATTTGAGAAGCTTGAGGATACAGGTTTTGATACATTTGAGGATTTTGCACATGAGGATGAGGATTTTGCATTGAAGGATTATGCATTGGAGGATTATGCATTGGAGGAACTTGATATGCTTGAGTAGGAGCTACTTGTGGATTTTGATTGGTAGCTATAACATGTTGATTAGGCTCTTGAAAAGTCATTGGGTTCATTTGATTTTGGAAAGTTTTGGTGTAATTAGATTGTAAAGCATCTATAGTCTTGGCCAAATTGGATTGTGTAGCAATAAGACTTTCCATTTGCTTAGTGAGAATATCCACTTGAGATTGTTCAACTACACTTTTATTTGGCTCTACTTTAAAACCTTGATTAGGCTCCATCATTTGAGGAATAGGAGTAGAGTCAAAAAGCATAGCATGGGATTGTTCTCTAACTTGCTCCTTAGTTTGTGGAAGGCTAGCTTGAGGAAGACTAGTTTGCTCATAAAGCATGGATTGTCTTTGATGTCTATGGGCTACAGCCTCTACTACTTTACGCACTTTTTGCCAATTGTCAGTAAGACCATAGCGCTTATCTGGTTCTTCTAATCGCCGTTCAACTTCCCTACGAGTTTTAGGATGAAGAAGCTTAAGAAAATTGATCACAAGATCAGGTTCCAAAGTTATCTTATCCTCATCAGGAAGTTGTTCATAGCGTCTAATATACTCATTTTGTAAGTGAGTAATAGAGCTACTAGGCTTTGGAGAATTGACCCATCGTAAGAATCCATCTCGATTATGTTGGCTATAATCTTCAAGATAGAATTCTTTGAGCATCTCCTTTCTAAAATCACTCCAAGGAAGACTATCATATTGAGTGACATGGTTTATGATAGAGCTATCAACAATTCGTTCAAAGAATGATATCAAAAGATCTTCGGGAAGACAAAAAATCATAGCTTGCTCTTCAAACAAATCTAAGTAGCTTGTGATGTTGATGCCATTGAATTTTCCCTTCTCTCTCAACATAGAAGAGACTATTCTTTGGCCTTGTTTCTCAACAATAAGGGATTTGAATCCTTCCTCCATCTTATGTGAATAAGCAAGTGATGCACGATGCTCTAGATCTCTCACAAATGCGTTTACTTCACGACGAAGATGTGCACGATACTGTGAGAAATCCAGTGCAACACTCAAGACTGATGATGATAATATGATGAGGATGAAAAATATGAAACAAAGGATATGGATCACAACCTCCCAACAAGTTCAGAAGCAAATGCCACGAAGCGTTTCACGTCGGGTTCAAATGTGGAGGTGATCGCAATCCGGGTGGATCGGGTCCGGTCGTGGCACACACAGGGTGTATGAAGCTAATGAATGTTGGAAGGTTTAAAGATGTGAAGGTGAAATTAATGTTGAGTATGGAGAAGAGAGAGATGTTGAAATAATTATGGGAATGGGAATGTAGGTGTGCAAGTTAGATTGATGACATGAATGATAAGAATGAAAGAGAACCATACACACGAATCAAATTTGGAAGGAAGAATGGTCCATTGGAGGAGCTTCTTAAACACTTCCTAATTCTAATCCATATGTATAGCCTTCTTTGGATGATATGTATGCATGATGAGAATAGATGGAATCCTTACACATAAATCAGTTTCGAAAGGAAGAATGGTCCAATATTGGAGCTTCTTATACACTTTCAGAAACTAATAAATATGTATGGATTTGTATGGATTATATGCATGCAAGTGAATTATGATGATGGATTTTACTCACAAGCTCAAAGAAACATCCTCACTGGTTCAACGCAATACTGCGGAGCCTTCTCACACATAGAAGAAATAGAAGACATGTAAAAATACTTAAGAGACTGAGAGAGGTGACAAGAGACAAGTGACAAGTGACATGAATTAAAAGAATTTGAATTAAGTTACATGTAAAAGATCGTCGTGGTACGTCATGCTAAGCAGTCTACTGATCAAAGGTGGTTCCGACCCTCAAACCATGACAGTTCAACCGAATGTCACACGTAAGAAGGTGAGTTCCACTCCAGTGACCCTATGTCTGTCTAGGCTCGTAACGTCTAACTAAAGAAGTCTAAGACTCATTAAAATCAGCTCTAACTCACTCACACGCTCCACCGAGGGTGAGTCAAGATAGAGATGCTGGTTTCAAGAGCCTATCCTAAATTGGAGTTCTAACTTAAATTTGAAACTAGGTTCTATACTCATACTAGCTCACCTTGGATCCTCACTCGCTCAACCGAGGGTGATCGTCTCAAGGAAACCGTAAGCTAGCATGAGCCCTATGGATGCCTAACAATGATGCTCTAGGAGTTTGGAGGGGGGTTTATATAGTTTTTTGAATGAATTTGGGCCCTTGGATCTAGAGAAATCAACTCTCAACTCTAGGATCACTACTTTTGATTACAACCATTTGATTAATCAAATCAATGGCTTGGAATTGTTCTTTCTATCAAATCTAGTGTAAAGGAGTGAAATTTAGGCGCCCTCATTCTCCACCATTGGATCTGGGGATGATCTGGACCGTCGGATCAGTGCTGACATCAATTCGGATAAGATAAGCCACTATTTTTGGAGAAATGCTGCATTATTGATCTTTGATTGTAAAAAAGGTCTTCTTTTATGGAAAAAATTCGTGGATCCTCCTTCCTTTATGCTTTAGTGCATCTCCACCCTTGAATATGAGCTCATCTTGACCGTACAACATGGTTCAATCATATTTTGACATGTGGCAGACATTCAAGCCTTCAATTTTCTTATTCTAGAAAACTGCGGTGACCTTGAAAACTGGACTTTGTGCTCTTTGACCCTCCAAAAAGTCTTTGATGAAGATGAAACATTGTAGGACTATGTTTCCAAAGATCTCCTTCAAGAATATGCAGAAAAAACTCCCATCTGAATCTAACTTGTACAAGTTTGACTACATTTGGAAGCTTGCAAGGTGGCATTAAGGTGTCTAGGAAGCTCGGATAGCCTTGAAACTTTATACAAATATGTAGCCACATATGGTCTTTATACATGCCAAACCATATGGCTAACATAAATTTCTATACAAGAATTTGTAGGGTCAAACTAGAAAAAATACATTTTTACAAAATGAACATAGCATATCAATGTGCTACTAAATCCATTTTCTGCTGAAATTTGGGCTATAGACTGCCTTTGACAATCTTTACAAGTATATGGATTTTCATCTAATTTGGTGACAATGAAATTTTTGCCCTAATTTCCCAACTTTGACCAGCTTTGACCGCTACCATGGACTTTCTTGATTTCTTTGAAACTTTGTATGTGAGTTTCCTTTGACATCCTTGATGCATCCTGGACTTCTCGGGGAATTCCGGCTACCTTCACCAAATATGTTTTTTGTAGGCCTTCACAAGTGAGAGAGGAGAGAAAATCTCGACGACAGCGTGCACTGTTCGTATGTGAAGAAACCGAAGTATCATCATACTACGGTTAAAAATAGTTAATAGTTAAAGTTTTCACAGTAAACGTATTTTTGGTCAGTTACAGTTTCCTAGTAAACAAGTAATTTCCGGTAGAAGAACGAAGTAGATCTCGCAGAGTAATGCAAAGTTTTGTATGAGAGATAGCTCATTCTGTAGCTAGACATCTCTACTTCTAGTTGATTAAGGTTTTCGATGGAAAAGATATCTACACACAGTACAAAGCCTGACCGGAAAGAGGTTTTCTGAACTAGTGGAGTTTTTCCTTAAACTTCAGGGAGAATTCAGTAAGTTAAGGAAGTTCACGCATCACTCCCTTACTTCATAAACATTCACTTGAAGTAATTATAAACAGAATTGAAGTTCATTGCGGTACAATTCCGGTACGATTACGGTGTTAGTCCAGTGACAGTCTGCTGAAGTTTCGGTGATTTTTTCTAGTAAATTTAGAGCGCAGTCTTATACGTTGAGCGTTAGAAACTTTGCTAAGCTATTGATTGATTACAGAGGTGTTCTAAATCACTCTAGCTTAGTTCTTCTTGGGCGTGGTGATTTCCGCAGGCTTAATATGGTTCAGCCTTCGTCGCGTCGACAAGGAGTGGTATCAAAGCAAAGAAGGATACCACACATCCGCAACCAAAAATAGTTCTCTCATTGAAATAGAGAGATAGATGGTTAAAAATTAGGCATTACTCCATGGTTTGTTAGTTCATTTCATGGTGTGCATCATAATTTGGTTAGTGGAGATTTAGTTTTTGTAGAGCATTGAATTCAACCTATACTTTTATGTATTAGGGAGACATCAATGATTTCACTGGATGTGTATTGGGTCTTTTTACCTCTTTTCACTAATGGGTAATCAAATCTATCTCATAGTGAGGAACCTTCGGGCCTAGGTAGGCTTTAAATGAGGATATAGATTATTCCATTTTCGATGTGCTTAATCATGATTCACTCGTTGATGAGAGATGAAATAGTAATACAAGAAAATCTATGCAAAAATTGTTGCTGTTGTCTTTGAAAGATGATAAGTTGCATGTACCCTTTCCTTCTTATACTTTTAAAGGATCCAATGGTATTTTTTTTACATCAAAATGCTATGCAATGTTTTTTTTGGCCTTTTTGAAGATGATTATTGACATATTTTGCTAGTGGTGTGTGTGAACACACTAAAAAATACTTTTCACTTTTCTGCCTCATTAAGAGGTTTTCTCCCTTAGCTTGTATAAACATCTATAAACCTAATGGGTCAATCATCTTTTTACATTCACTCTGTAACGTTTTTAATATTTTGTTGTGCTCCAATCTTATTATTCATTGTTCTATTGGTGTGCTTCCATAGACCTGAAACTCAATTAATTGGTATTAAGTTAGGTCCTCGCTTCATTGAGGACATCATCAACACCCCTTCTACCACAATCCTAGAATTGTACAAAAATTTGTGAGCATACTCGAGGCTATTTGTTTTTTCAAGTACTGCAAGGAAAATGATAATGTCATAAAGAGTTGTCCTAAAGTGGTTGCAAAGGAGGCAAAGAAGAAAGATGTAGGAATGTTTGTTGTAGAGGGACCTACACCTAAAATGGAGCCTACTAATCTTCTTCAGAATGAAGAATCGGTATTTACTATTGATTGCATTTATGTTCCATCTTCACATGAGTTTTGTATGCCTATTGTAGACTTAGATGTTTTGGTACTTTGATAGTGATGCAACAAACATATTACCTCATATCATCGTTTCTTCACTTCACTTGAGTGTACCTTTATAAAGAATACTACCACATGTACTAACAAGTCTTCTTATCTTGTAATTGGAATTGAAAAGATCATTCTAAATATTGCTAATAATAATTCCTTCACATTTTCAAATGCTTCATATGTGTTGGTGATCAAGATTTTTTTTTATTTAAGCATTAGCCAAGACTGGCTTGGTTGTCAAATTATAGAGAAATGTAGCATGCATCCTTGCCAAAATATGGTTCAATAAGAGCTTCTCATAGATTGCACCTTTCTCATAGTGATGTCTATTGTCCTATGTAGACAGCTTCATTTGGGAACTACCTATACTTCATGACTTTTATCAATCAATTTTCAAGACATCCATGGGTGTATGCATTGAAAGAAAAATGCAAAGTGTTTTTATGCTTCAAACATTTCCTACTTATGGATAAAAAATTATTAAGATAAAAAATCAATGTAAAATCTCATATAAATGTCAAAAATATAGGGTTTCTAAAAGAAAAGATAGGTCTCTTATGGAAATGGTGAGTTGTATGGTCAAAATTCAAGCTTTACCACATAGCTTCTAGCTTGACGCTATTATGCGTGCAAAAGATGTAGTTAAGATGTGTCCCACCAAAGCACTATATCGATCATTCCATATGAGGCTTGCTCGGATCACAATCCATCTATTGCTCATCTGCATGTCTTTGGTTCTCTAGCATATGCATTAGTGCTTGAACAACAATGTAGAAAATTAGATGATAAAGAAGTGAAATGTATTTTTGTTCACTATAGTTCTCAAAGCAAAGGCCATCATGTGTATCATCCACATACTTAACACATTCTCATTAGCCATGATGTTGTTTTTGTGGAAGATGCAATTCAGCCCTTACTTTCATATACCATAGACGAACTTGTTAGCTCAAAGGATATGTATGAAACATTATTGCCTCTTTTTATAGGTTGATGGTTGTGTGTGAAGAGGTGATGGGATATAGACAAAAATGAGTGGTTTTTTTCAAAAATGTGATCAACACTTGCTAAGATAGCTTCTATGATTTCTAAAGTACTTGATTGGCTTCTAAAGTCTGCACAAAGAACTAGTAAGTCCTTTTAAGTCTCAAATTATTGAATCAGAACACATAAAATTGTTCTTTGCAAGACTTAGAAAACTTTCTATTTTGGGAAGTGATACTAATAGTAAAATGTTGAGAGCTCACAAACTAGTATAAAATGACCATAGAAATTTTTCCCACATGTAACTGAAGTGTTTAGATAACCAAAGAAATTTATTTGATGAATTTATACTCACTATACAAAGAAAAATAAGTTTAGCAAGTTTAGGAGGTCACCCTAAGTTTTCATGAAGAAGACAAAGTGCAGGCACAATCACACTAAAAACCTCATAGCTTGAAATCTACTCATCTAAATCTGATGAAACGTTACATGCACATGAATAATATCGGTAGATAAGTGATCCTACTAAAAGTTTTGAAAATGGATAGTCACATACAAAGAAATGAACCACACAATTTGATTGTGTACCTTAAGGTATTCTAGCATCACAAAAAGAATGAATATGCAAGATTAAATCCTAAGTTGTATGGATATTGCACATCTTATACAACACAGATATGGAGGACGACTCTCAATTGAGGTGACAACAAAGTAAGCTCAATAATGTTATAAAATATTCCATTCTTCACAGATAATGCTGACACTAGGGTCAATATCCTCGAAGTTGATCCATTGGTTGGGGTCTTGTTTCCAGAGAAGTTTCCATTTTTTAAAGCCCTTGTTCCATAGCCTCTTGGCGCTTCGAATATTCCAAGGCTCCATGTTCATGACATCGTGGATTGGAAACCAGATAGTGTCATTCTGTCTAATTCCGGCCGCCCACTTCCAATCTTCACTTATTCTTATGAAGCTTTTGACTTTATTCCAACTATTCCATAGGGAGCACACCAGATTTGAGCCTTTTGGGAAAATCGGGATTGGGGAGAGCAAAAGAGTTAGAATATCAAGATTTTTCCAATTTCAAAGTCCCACGAAGGTCAATGCATTCTTGTTTTTGAAGATCAATTTGGCCCATGAAGCCTCCCAATTGCACCATGCCTTAATCATCCATTTTTCTACAAGTTTTTTATGTTACTATATGATCAATGTCTACCCCTCACGATTGTATGCACATTTTGTAAGGCCCCCATTATGAGAAAAGCCAAGCGTGCATATCCCAATTGATGGGAATCCACACTTGCATGTTGGATGAAGGTCATATTGGACCATGTAAGGTATTGAAAGGAAAGGGAGTTAACAGGGTTCCCAATTGTGGGGTCCGGGGCAGCGGGGAGCAGCCCCGATTGGGGGGTCCAATGGCACCAGTGGGCCCCCTGGCTCGAGGGGTCCCAGGGAATAGTCCATGGAATATTCCCTATTGAGTCAAAAATCATTTATATTTGTTAGGTCGGTTCAACCGGCCTAAGCCGTGTATGGCAATTACGTGGGCAGTGGCTGCCCACGCTCTACCGCCCATGTATAGCCGTCCATGGAAGGCCACCCATGATTCTATATATACATGACTTCTGCACTACTTGAGACATTGAATTGAGACAGCATACCTCTAACTTGTATCTCCTTGTCTAGAGTTGTCTAGATCACAATTTAAGTTCTACCTTGAGAGTGCACGAGTGGACAATGCCATCATCTTTGTACTTGCTGTTAGTAGAAAATTGTTGAGATTCTCCTATATGTGTTATCTTCTCTGCTATTGCTCTTGTGTTATATTGTGTAACTATTGTTTTACATGGTATTAGAGCCATAAGGTTTGAATAGTTTGAGAAGTATCACTATTTTAGGCTACTAGGTGACTAGAATATCAGTAGATTATTCGAGTGATTACATGATGGCTTCATCATCGAACACTGGTCTTGGTGCTTCCGCTAATGTTGATGTTGCACCTATTCAAATTCTCCCACCTGCATTCACTGATGGGAAGCTGGATGGAACCAACTATACACTCTGGAAGTTCAAAATTTCTATAATTTTGGACTCCTATGAATTACTTCACACTGTCATGGGACCGATGGGATTGGATCCAGAGCCTATACCATTTGAAGATCCAACAAATTCAAGATTGATGAGTCAGCGAGATCCAGATCTTCTACGAGCTTGGAAGCGGCGGAATGTTGATGTATTATGTGTAATTGTCACTAGTGTAAGTGATTCTATGCTTACTTTACTTCAACATACTACTAAAGCACATGAGGCTTGGGGAATATTGGCTCGTCAATATGAGACGAAGAACCACACTAGGATACAGAATTTAGAAAATCAGTTGGCAAATGAAAAGCATTTTGATTCTGAAAAGGCTCAAGATTTTATCAAACGGATAAAACATCTTCAAGATCAATTGCCTATAGCTGGTGTTGTTATAACACTAGAAGAGCTAGCTCAAAGATGTGTATGTGTTCTTCTAGCAAAGTATGATGGATTAGTAACAGCCTTTAACACTCAGGTAAGACCAACTCCCCTCACATTTGAAGAGTTTTGTGCTATGCTTTTAGAAGAAGAGATGCGGTTGAAGAATCGGAAAACTACAAGTGATGTTGCATTCTTAGCAAATGCAAAAGGTAGGCTCTTATGATGGATCAAAGAAGAAGCCAAAGAAGAAAAAGCTGACAGGAAGTTGCTTCTATTGTGAAACAAAAGGCCATGCCATCAAGGATTGTAGAAAGAAGCAAGCTGATGAGCAGAATGGGACTGTAAAATCATCGTGGAAGAACAAAGAGTCTGCAAACAACACAGAGCTAGAACTATGGGTAGCTATTGAAGAGGTATGCTCATCTACTCAAGCTCATGTTGATGAACCATGGATTTTAGATAGTGGAGCTTCTCGCCATATGACCAGTAAAAAGGATTGGTATAGTTCTCTAGTGCCTCTACGGGAATCCATCAATGTAGTGGTGGGAAATGACTCCAAGTGTCGAGCGAAAGGAACTGGAACCATCTCTTTTATCACTTCTCCAAGTGTTGAGAGAAAGTTATCTCATGTTCTTTATGTACCTACACTTAAAAGAAATTTGTTGTCAATTTCTGCAATAACAGACCGTGGACTCGAAGTTCACTTCAATAAGAGTGGTGCACAAATCATGGATTCATCAGGTAATGTAGTAGGTAAGGGCATAACACGTGATAACTTGTATGAGTTAAGTGCCTTAGTTGCTACAGAAGATAAAGATGTAAGCATGTTATGGCACCAACAATTTGGGCACCTCAAATTTGCAGTTTTGAAGGAGATGCAAAGAGCAGGGATGGTTGCTCATTTGCCTGCATTTTCAGAGTTGCAAGAACCTTGTGAAGCTTGTATGATGGGCAAGCAACAACGAAAGGCATTTCCAAGAGAAACTAGCAATTGATCTCAAGCTCCTCTAGATTTGGTACATGCTGATCCCTAAACCTGCTTTAGGAGGATCTTTCTATGTTTTGTTGTTAGTCAATGATTATAGTAGAAAGATGTGGGTTTATTTCATTCTAGAGAAGGTTGATGCTTTTGAAAAATTTAAAATGTGGCATAAGTATGTGGAAAATGAATCAGGAAGGAAACTAAAGAAATTTAGAATAGATAGAGGAGGTGAATTCTTGTCAACAGAATTCAATAATTATTGTCTAAACCTGCTTTAGGAGGATCTTTCTATGTTTTGTTGTTAGTCAATGATTATAGTAGAAAGATGTGGGTTTATTTCATTCTAGAGAAGGTTGATGCTTTTGAAAAATTTAAAATGTGGCATAAGTATGTGGAAAATGAATCAGGAAGGAAACTAAAGAAATTTAGAACAGATAGAGGAGGTGAATTCTTGTCAACAGAATTCAATAATTATTGTTAAGAGCATGGTGTGAAAAGGCAACTTACCACAACTCATACACCTCAAAAAAATGGCATTGGTGAGCGTAGGAACATGACAATGGTTGAAATGGCTCGTTGTATGTTAAAGGGTCAAGACATGCCTGAGTCATTCTGGGCAAAAGCAGTCAATACAGCAGTCTACATCCTCAATCAAAGCTACACAAAAGCACTGAAGGGGATGATTCCTCAAGAAGCATATTCTGGTAAAACGCCTTCAGTTTTGCATTTGAGAATTTTTTGTTGTTTTGTTATGCACATATTCCTATTTCAACAAGATCAAAGTTGGATTCAAAAAGCAAAAAGTGTGTCTTCTTAGGATATAGTGAAGAGTCTAAAGCATATAGGTTGTAGGATCCTAAGGCAAGGAAGATTTTTGTGAGCCGAGATGTGGTGTTTGATGAACGATCACACTTAGTAGAAGATAAAGGTAAATCTACTATCTCATCAAACACAAAAATATCTCACCTTGTGCCTATCAAAAGACACGTTAAAGTTGAGGAGGAGGAAACATCTGATGGAGAAATTTCCTCAATAAAAAAGCCAACTAGCTGTAGCTACACAGCGTAAGCCGCTACCAAAGTGGGCACAACAGCTCTTTGATGATCACAATCCACATGTAGATGTACTAGAATCATCCTCAGATGGATTACAAAGATCAAAGAGAATAGAGGAGCAAAGAATATCCACATACCACATTGTTAACATGGATCTAATGGCAGATATCATGGGCTTGATAAAGGAACCTACCACCATTGAAGAAGCCCTTGATGATCCAGGTTGGAGAGCGGCAATGCAGTCTGAGTATGATAGTATACTAAAAAATGATACATGGGATCTACTCGACTTGCCGCTAAAGATGAAGGTAATAGGTACTAAATGGATTTGGAAAGCTAAGTATAAAGCAGATGGAACATTAGAAAAGTATAAGGCAAGATTAGTTGCACATGGTTTTTCACAAATCAAAGGCTTTGATGTTCAAGAAACTTTTGCACCAACAGCACACATGACAACTATTCGGACGGTACTTGCAATAGCTACACAAAAGGCTTGGCCTATTTTCCAGATGGATGTCAAATCGGAATTTTTGAAGGTCACCTCAAGGAGGAGGTATATGTATCTCAACCACCAGGCTTTGAGGTGCCCAATTCAGAAAATAAAGTTTGCACGTTGAGGAAAGCTTTGTATGGACTTAAGCAAGCTCCATGGGCTTGATACCAATAGATAGATAACTTTTTCAAAAATATGGGTTTTGAAAGAAGTACTTTTGATGATAACTTGTATGTAACGAAAAGGAATAGCAAGCTAGTCGTTGTCATTATATATGTAGATGATTTGATCATTACAGGAGATCATCACGAACTCATCAATCAAACTCCGATCAGCTTGGGAACTGATTTTGAAATGACAGACTTAGGTCTATTCCATTTTTGTTTGGGAATTGAAGTATGGCAAAGGAAGGATGGCATTTTCATCTCACAACAAAACTTTGCCAAAGAAATTCTCAAGGCATTTGGAATGATGGACTGCCAATCAACTAGCACACCTATGGAGGTAAATCATAAGCTATCTATACATGATAACTTGCATGATGTAGATGCTAAGAAGTATAGGAAGCTTGTTGGAAGTCTTATTCTTCTGTGCAACACTAGACCAGACATTTGCTATGTTGTTGGAGTGTTAAGCAGGTTTTCCAACAAACCTAAGGAGAGTCACTGGAATGATGGAATGCAAATTCTAAGGTACATTGAACGAACCTTGGATTTTGGTATTTTTTATACCACAGGTGATACACTCCAAGGATATTGTGATTCAGATTGGGATGGAGATTGTGATTCTAGAAAATCAGTTTCTGGATATTGTTTCTCACTTGGTTCAAGAATATACTCTTGGGTAAGTAGGAAGCAACCAACTTTGGTACTCTCCTCCACTGAAGTAGAGTACAAAGCACCTGGTTTTGCTTCTTGTGAGGTAGTCTCGTTAAGGAGAATTCTTGCAGATCTAGGCTTTCCATCAAATATGGTGACTGTACTCAACATTGATAATCAAAGTTGTATCGCTATTGCAAAGAACCCAATATTTCATGCTCGCACCAAGCACATAGAAGTATAGTACCATTACATTCGTGAGCTAGTTGAAGATGAAATTGTGGAGCTAGAATATTGCCCAATAGACAGAAATTGTGCTGACATATTCACTAAAGCACTTGGAAGAGAGCAGCTCCATAGGCATCTTCAACAAATGGGCATAGGACCGAAACCTACTTGATTTTTCATCGGTAAACATTGAGGGGGGGTGCTAGTATATGATCAATGTCTACCCTTCATGATTGTATGCACATTTTGTAAGGCCTCCATTATGAGGAGAAGCCAAGCGTGCATTACCCAATTGATGGGAATCCCAACATGTTGGATTAAGGTTATATTGGACCATGTAAGGTATTGAAAGGAAAGTGAGTTATCCAATTGTGGGGTCCGGGGCAGCGAGGAGCAGCCCCGACTGGGAGGTCCAAGGGGGCCAGCTGGCCCCCTGGAGGGGGTTCGGGGGCAGCGCCCCCAGCGCAATGGTAAAGGGAATATTCCATGAATATTCCCTCTCGAGTCAAAAATCATTTATATTTGTTAGGTCGGTTCAACCGGCCTAAGCCGTGTATGGCAATTATGCGTGGGGTGGTCGCCCATGCTCTACCGCCCATGTATAGCCATCCATGGAAGGCCAACCATGATCCTATATATACATGAATTTTGCACTACCAAAGATATCGAATTTAGCCAACATACCTCTACCTTGTATCTCCCTATCTAGAGTTGTATAGATCACCATTTAAGCTCTACCTTGAGAGCGCACGGGTGGACAATGCCATCATCTTTGTACTTGTTGTTAGTAGAAAATTGTTGAGATTCTCCTATGTCTATTATCTTCTCTGCTATTGCTCCTGCGTTATATTGCACAACTATTGTTTTACATGTTATCCATGCACCCAATGTCAAGAATACCAAGGTCCCCACTATCCCTTTGGTTAGTGTAGATGGAATATTTGATTTTGGGCACCCCCTCCTCTTCTGGTCTCCCGTCCAAAGAAAACTTCTACAAATACTTTCCACTTTGGACAGCGCTTGCTTTTTTGGTCTCCAACAAGAGAGGAAGTAAATTGACGACGAGATGAGGCATGTGTTAATAATCATTGTGTGAGCTTCGAGATTGATTTGCATGCCTCTCGAATAGTTTAGCTTGCTTTTGTGTCTAGCTAAGACCAAATTCCACTACTCCACCAACGAGATACCATAGCCCAAGGGAATCCCAAGAAGCCAGAAAAGTTGGCCTTGGTGAATGATTTGGCAGCCATGTTCAAAGAGAATGTCACGTTGGATCCCAACAATAGCTCTGAAAGCACTCTTTGAGTGGTTGATTTTGTATCCAAAGGCTTCATAGAAAGTATTTAGGCACCTCCAAAATGTCTCCAAGCTGGTATGATCGTTGTGAACAAACACATTTATATCATCGACAAAAAGTCCCATGGTAATTTGGCCATGGTTACGGGGCAGCAAGAGGCCTTTGATATTGACAACTTTGATCCACGAGTCGGCTAAGCCCTTCTGTGGTGATGGCAAAAAGGAGGGGATCCAATCGGCACCCTTGTCTAGTCAATCTTTCTAATTTGATCACTTTCAAAATCTAGCCATTAACATTAATTTGAGTCAACACATTTCCCAATAGGGTCGAGACCATCTTGGTGAATTTTTGACTGCAGCCAAGATCTTTAAGTGACTGCAAAATAAAGTCCCATTCCAGCCTATCGTAAGCTTCCTCAAAGTCGATCTTGAGGAAAACCACATCTCTTGACTCTTCTGCAAAGTCAAGACCTTCCGAAATATCAATAATGGCTTCCAAAATTGACCTGCCTTTGATGAAGCCTTTTTGGTCCTCACATAACCAATCTCTCAAATGGCCGGAAATTTTGTTTGTTATGACTTTAGTAATGAACTTATATCCCATTGGAAGCATCATGATTGGACACCAGTTCTCAATTCTATTCTTTTTTCCCTGTTTTGTGGATTAACTTGTTGTCTGTAGGGTCCTCCACCATGTTGAAGTCATCGCAAATTAGCACGTTGTGGGGGAGTGAGACCAAGGAAGCCCAGGTGTCCAATCTCTCCAACTCCTTGTTTGGGGCATGCATAGAGACTAATGTGAATCAAAAGGGTGCCACAAAGGAAATGACAATACATCACTGGTTGTGATCTTCAATGCAGTTCTCAAGCTTTTAAAACCGGAATCGATTTATACCAAATACCATCCCACACACCCTCCAGGGTGTGACATTGAAATCCAAACATGCGTCGGGGAGATCTATCTAAGATTTTTTTGGAGGTCAGCTCCGTCAGTTTTAGTCTCTTGAATTCAGATAAATTCAGGGTTTAGGCAAATGTCACAAAGTCATTGACTAATGATGGTCACTCTTGAGGGTTCAGTCACCCCCTAGCATTTAACAAGATGATGATCATTGCCTAAGGTTACCCTCTTTGCAAGAATGGGTCATATCCTTTCTCCTCTTGTATTCATCTTTCTTTTTTGTTGGGAGGGGTGACTGACTTAGTAGTTGGTTTTTCCACAATAACTCAAGGGGTTTTTTACCCTTGTGGGAGGCCCCCTATTGGAATTAGTAGGAAACCGTTTCTGGAATAGTAGATCCAATGATGGAACTTTCACTATCCATGTTATATTCATTACTAGTGGTAAAGCCGTCTTCTTTGCTTGTAGTGTAGTCCCCCTAATTGGTTTCTTTGTTGTCATGGATCTCTAGGGCTTTGTGGCTAGTTTCCACCTCAAACTGGTTCCTATATGGGTAATCAAGCTCATTAATATCCTTTTCCAGATTGCAATACATGTAGTTTTAGGAGGTATCTGAAATATGGTTTCTCTCAAAAGTCGCCATAGGACTTATTTTCCTTCTACTTGTAACTTCAATGAACCCATTAAGTCAGTTTCTGGGTTTCCGGAGCCCTTAACTTCCTCTTCGTTTGCCGGGCGATTCAGTGCCCCTTTGTTGTCTTGAGTTTTTTTGGGTGCTTCTTGTACTTTTTTGCTTTTTTGTCTCAATGGGCAATCTCTTATCCATTCGCCTTGTTCGCCACAACAAAACAAGCATTAGGTATGTGTATGTGAGCAAGCATGTGTATATATGTGTGTATGTTTGTGAGCAAGTATGCATGTGACCTGATGTGCGTATACGTATATGTATGTATATGTATGGGTGTGTATATGTATGTATATGTATACGTATGTGTATGAATCTGTATCTGTGTATGCATGCATATGTCTATATGCATGTGTGTATGTATGTGTCTATGTGTGTGTATATGCATGTATGTGTATGTGTGTATGTATATGTAAGTACGTATATGTGTGTGTATGTGTATGTAGGTGCATATGTGAGTGTGTGTATGTGTGTATATGTGTATGTGGGTGTGTATGTGTGTGTCTGCATGTATGTATGTATGTATGTATGTATGTATGCATATGCATGTGCATTATGTATGCATATGCATGTGCATTATGTATGCATATGCATGTGCATTATGTATGCATATGCATTATGTATGCATATGCATTATGTATGCATATGCATTATGTATGCATATGCATTATGTATGCATATGCATGTGCATTATGTATGCATATGTATGCATGTGTGTGTACGTGTGTGTGTCTATATGTGTGTCTATGTGTGTGTCTATGTGTGTGTGTATGCATATTTGTTTAGTGTGTGTATGTGTGTTTTCATATGTGTGTATGTGTATGTATATGTGTATGTGTGAGTATTTATCTCTATCTATGTGTGTGTATATATATGTGTGAGTGTATGTATGTATATATTTGTATGTATAAATATGTGTGTGCAGGTAAATTTATGTGTACAATTATATGTCTACAAGTTTGTGCATGTCCAGGTATATACATATATATGTAACTATGTGTGTGTAAGTATATGAATATGTTTGTGGGTAGGGATGCATGTGACCTGATGTGTGTATACATATATGTATGCATATGTATGTGTGTGTATATGTATGTATATGTATCTGTATATGTGTATGGATGTGCATGTGTGTATGCATGTGTATGTGTATATGCATGTGTATGTATGTGTGTATGTGTGTGTATATACATGTTTATATATGTGTGTATGTATATGTAAGTACATATATGTGTGTGTATGTGTATGTAGGTGTATATGTGAGTGTGTGTATGTTTTTATGTGTATGTGGTTGCATATGTGTGTGTATGCATGTATGTATGTATGTATGTATGTATGTATGTATGTATGTATGTATGTATGTATGTATGTATGTATGTATGTATGTATGTATGTATGTATGTATGTATGTATGTT